>VXAU01003159.1:513064-1097585 GCA_013399695.1 Formicarius rufipectus
CCTGTCCCCCCGCCGCTGACCCCCCTGGGCCGGGCCGGGCCGGGCGCGGGCGGATCCGCCTGCACAACTTTTTGGGAGGCAGCGGGGGGTGGTTGTGGGGGGGCGGGCAGGCCCCAGGAGCGCCCCCCGGCCCGCAGCCGGCAGAGGGGCCGGGCAGGGCCGGGGGGCTGTCCCGACCGCTCCTTCGCGCCCCGACACGTGCCGGGGACCCTCGGACACCCACCGGCCCCACAGGCAGGGCCAGGACCTCCGCAGCACCCCCTGCACGGCCAGAGCCATGTCCGGACCCCAACCCTCAGCCCGGGCCCCTCTGGTGTGCCCCACGGCTGTGCGCCGGGCCGGGGACCCGCTGGGATGCGGGCGCTCGCTGCGAGAGATGCTGCTGCCCCCCGGCACTGGAAATGAAAGGATCCTCTTTTTCCAGGGAAAAGAACGTCTGGTAGTTGTGAAGTGAGTGCACTGGGAGACCCACCAAGGAGCTTCACCCCGCACAGGTGAAACAGCTCCGGTTTCTAACGCGGGAGGTGGCGCGTTTTGGTCTAATGATCCTTAATATGTCTTTTAGCTCAAAATGCCAATGGCTTTGTACCAGTAACCTCAAACGAGTTTGGATATGACAGTAACACTCAATTTAAAGCCTCACATCATTCCATCTGATTACAATATATAGCTCTATATATTAGAGCTATAACAAAGTTAGTTCTAACTTTGTTACTCAACAACATATGATAAAGGTTTATTGTAAGGCTCTTTTCAGTTTTTGAGAATTGGGAGACTTAAAATTGACAAGAAGTGGGACAGTGCACGGCTCTCCTGTAGGTGAGTGCCCTGTCCTGTTGACACCCCTGTGCTTCCTGGGGCCATCCCCAACACTGCTGGTTGCTGAACTGGAGCACTTGCGTTTCATATGAAGCTGTAACTTACAACCTGGTGATGTTCAGCCTTTTACATTATTTTTTGTAGTATATATGAAGATCCAACAAGTTTTATTAATTGTCAAACTAATTTACCTACAGAAGGCCACCCAAAATTTACTTAAGAGTTGTTTTGATGTTCAGTATTTTTGTGATGAGTGAATGAATTTGTACACAGGGCCTGGTCCAACAAAACTTCATATGCCTTGTTCTCACAACATGGTAAATCATCAGGAGGTACAAACTGATTGTAGTACCATACTGAAACTCCAATAGCTTGTAAGTGCTGAAAGGCTGCTCTGTGAGGAGCTCTACTGCTTTGTTTATTGAATATTCCTACTGGAGTAAGAATAATATTCCTGTATTGTGTGAATGTAAGCTTGTTTGCCCTCATAGTATTGAAGCTAAAAGTTAGACTAAGGTATTTTGTTTAACCTCATATGCAAAGGCAGGTTGTCTGTTCTTTGAATGAGTAAAAGACTTGGATCTCTTTTTTGTCCAAGTACAGAGGTAAGGGGTGTTGTGGTATATTTTATCTCTTCTTTCTTTCAGTATCATGGTTTTGATATTTTGAGATAACATTTGTGAAGTACATTTCTCCTCTGTTGCAATGGCCTAAATATTCCATTTCTTGCTGCATCTGAAGGCCACCTCTCTGCAGCCCTGCTCACCCTGGCAAAACCTGGGCCTGTTTATGAGTAGGTTGAAATAAGTGTGCTTCTGTGCAAGCATGAAAATCTGTCTGTGAGGTTGTGATTGCAGGACTGGGACCTGAGAACTTCTGCTCAAATAGAGAAGTCCTTGTTCAAAAGACTTTCAAGATACGGAGCCTGTGTTGAACTTTAGGTCAGGAATAGCTGTGTTTAGGAAATTACTTTTTTGAAACCTATAGGAATGTGCTCTTGGCAATAGTTATGAATCTTCCTACCTAAGATCTTTTCTCTTTAGAAGTCATTTGAAGTTTCTAAAATTTCGGTAGTCTTAAATATTTGGTTTTTAGGCTTTGGAATATCTTTGTCAAATATTCTTTAAGATACAACTTGTCAGATGACTGTATCAGCTGAAATGAAAATTCCTGCTTTCAAAAAAATTTGGTGTAGTAAAACAAAAAGAAGAACCTGGTCAATTTTGGAACAAAATGAGTTATTTTTCCTCCTCTTAATTATGTTTTCTACTGTTGATTGGAACTACAATCTGTTCTCTAGCCGTTGTTATTATTATTAGGAATAATACTTTAATTCTGTATTGACTGCATTATATTCTGGAACGTAATCTGTATTACTGGTGTTGCCTAAAATACTCTGCTGCTTTTCTCTTAATGTACCTGCAATATAAACTGCCTTTTTGCAGAGTTGAAGAAATAAGCTTTCTAAAAAGGCAGAATGAGGGCAGTGCTGCTTCTGTCTTCCTAGGTGGATCTTAACATATGAAAAAAAATAGTCCAAAATACGATTTCAGGGAGTAACTAAAAATATCTAGTAAGATCTTAACATGTTGAGTGCCTTGATCTGTCAGGGTACTTGCATGTGTGTTGCAGGACCTGCGCTTCAAAGGTCTTGAGTAGGGATTGTACTCTTCTTGTAGTTGGCTTTGGTTGCTTCCCAGTGTCCTCTGTCTCAGTCAAAAAGACTCGTTTCCAGAATTACAACAGTCTTGGTTTGGTAGCTAAGTGTCGTAGAGAATTGAGCTGTTAAAAAACAAAACCTAAGCCAAAGTTATGGTTAGATCACAGAACAGGGATAGAAGTTATAACGTTGTGGTGCTGACGTTGATCACAGTTAGATGTAGTGCAGCTTGTCTTGATAGAACAAAGCACTTCAAAGGGAGCTATTAGTTGCTATGAAATAGAAAAAGATTATTGTTTCTGCTTTCTCCTTAGAAATAGATTTTTTATTAATACTGATTGGAAGGTTTTGCTATAAGGCAGCTTTAAATGCATGTCTTTTTGTCATGTATTTTATGGTCCCTGTTCATCTCTGAGTGGATGAAATTCCATGTTGCCAACGTCTTACACTCTATATTTGCTTAGTCTCAGCAAAAGGGTCAGACAGTGGCAATGTAGGTAATTATTCTCTCTTGATCACGTTGGGATATTGACAAAACTACTATTTATGCTATTTGTGTTTGTGGGAAAGCTGAGGGTCATGTAGATCCCTGTCCCACTTCTGGCCCCAAACTGGTGGTTTTGGGGGAATGTGGAGAGAATTGTAACTTGTCTATGAGCTGTCATGAACACACCAAGCAGTTTAACATGAAATTTGTGCGAGTATTAGCAGAAGCAAAACAGCACAGTTAAGACCTCTGTAGTCGTGGCTTTTGTTTGGATGCAGTGTGTGAAGCTCTGAGCTCAGTCCTCTTAATTATACATCTTTTAACCACCAGCATATAATTGCCTTGCAATTTACAATGCATTTGGGGATTCCATTGCCTAAATGGGTCTTACGTACGTTGAATGTCTAGTTCTGAGCATATGTTTAAGAATGTATCAACCCACATGATTTAAAATAGTCTAATATTTTCATCACAGCATTTGCTTGAAATTACTGATTTGAGTTTTGAGGCTATAATGCTCTGGGCTTTCTAGTAGTGCCTACGGATGCTGCCAGGGACTGGATTTCTGTATGACGTGATGCTGGTACTCAGGTATGGTATAGCAAAGATTGCCCCGCAGAGTTTCCTGCTACACTGTTTCCTAGACTCTCTGAAGGATTGTTTAACTGTTTTGAAAAAGGGTATATGGAGTGCAGAGCTACAGTTTAGTTGTCTTGGAGCTGATGTGCACTGCAAGGAATCTGATTATGCCTGCTTGCCAGTACTGAAAGCAGTTGGGAGCTGGCTTCTTCCAGTGTGTGATAGCAGGTATTGGCAGTTGCACAGGCGTATATTTGTGTGTGTATTTCATTTCTCTTTTTATAGTCATTTTGTAAATCACCTTCAGTTGTTTTAGGGACCACCAGTGGCTGCACTCAGCAGGACAAGAAGCTCTGCTCTTAAGTGCTGTTGTCTCAGAGTATGACTTTGCTCTGTGTCCTGCCTGTCCTTGCTGGGGTGCTCAGTTTGTTAGCCTGCACATGTCCAGATAGGACTTTAGCCAGAGGGAGGAGATTTTCTTCCAGTCTGCTGCTCAAGAATAAAAAAATGGGAGAAGGGGAGAAATTAATGTTTTATGAAATTACAAGTGTTACTGATAACCTCATAAGAACGTGAGCAATACTCTGCTGGGTCAGATTGTGATGGATCCAACCTAGTATTCTCGCTTGGACAGCAGGAATAAATGATGCTATTTAGGAAGAACATGAAAGCCCAGCAACTTTTTTATGTTTTTTTCTCTTACTCTACTGTCTATATTTGTTAAATTACTCATGCTAGCAGGTACATTGCTTATGTCTCCATTGCCTATGAACTTCTCTGTTGTGTTTTTGAACTTGATGGTACTGTCTGCTTCTGTAGTCTCCTGTGACAGCAAGTTCCAGCAGTTTGATATGTTTTGAATCAACCTCTTAGTAACTTCATCAAGCACCCCTAGTTCTAATATTGCGTGATATGGTATTTGAGCAGTCTGTACTCACCTTATTCCGAGCCATGATTTTTTAAACCTCAGTGATGTATTGCATCATATGTCAAGGATGCACATTTTTGGGTTCTCTACTGTTCTTTGCCCTGTTGCTTCTGGCTAGCTCAAAATCTTTTATTTAGAAGCAGTTGTTCAAGGAGTATCTAGGTTCCTCAAGAAGCAGTCTCTGTTTTCTCCTTCATGGGTTGTGGCTAAAGCTGGTTTGAGCGTATGCAGGCATAACTTGTGTTTCTGTCAGACCTGTCTATAGCTTCAGTGTAGAGTATAAGTGCAAAACCCAAAACAACTCCTGGAAAGTTTTGTATCCTGATATTTTTATAGTGAAGTACAGCTGCTTAAGCATTTGATTTTTCCAGGGGAAGTCCATGTTTCCGTCATCTCTTACTGAATCCTGTGGGACAAAAATAATTTCTCCCCCACCCACTATTTAGCTAAGTGTAGTTTCAGTTCTCTTCAGTTAAGCGACATGTGTGTATTCCATGTTTGTGCTACTTTTTATGTAGCAGCAAAAAGCTCTGGTAAAAACTTCTGTATGTTGTTAAAAATAAAACACTGCATCAGATTAAATCAGAATGAATAGATGTCAATTATTTTCATATATATGTGTATATCTATCTCTCTATATATATACATACACACACTAATATGGTATGCTGTGGAAGTAAAAAGAAAAACCTCTGTTTAGATTAGAAACTATTTCAGTCTCTGATCCTGACAGTATATCCACATAGTGACATGTCTTTTTGGGAGTCAGTGTAGGAATCTACCAATAAAGATATAATTGCAAGTTTGAGAAAGGTGCTCTAGATTTTTTTTAATATTGCATTAGCTTTTTCATATATCAGCTTTCTTGTTCATTGCACTGTAGTTGCAGCAGTTGATTCCTATCAGGATTTTTAACATGATTATATTTGCATAGCTTCTCTTAGTATATGTACAGACCCAAAAGTTCATGTTTGTGCTCATTGGTTTCCCTGGGAATTATTCTCAGTGTTTTTGATTGAACATTTTATATGGCATTGTATTTGTGCCCTGTATTTTTCAGACAAGTAAAAAATGAAATACCATCCCTGCCTTGAAACAGTCAAGTTAAATGCAAAAGTAAGACTTAATTATGAGTTAAATCCAAAAATAAGTCTGCAGCCACAAGAATAAATCTAGGATTATAGTGGCTGGGACCTGTGGAGCAGTTTCTTTACAGAAGCTTAACAGAGGCACACAAGGTATGCATTTCTTGCTGTTTTCTTTGGAACCATCCTGAGGAACTCTTTTTTTTTTTGGTCTGTTGCTTGGTCACCTTCAGAAAAGAAATATTGCCAGATTGTGTGAAAGTGAAGGTCATTGATCTATCAGAAACTCTGCAAAGCATGATAGTAGTAGCTTGAAAGAAGGTTGTAAATAAACCAGAAAGAAAGAGAGAGCATGTGAGTCACCCCACCTGCACGATGCACTTGGTGTTTCAAGTTTTGCATCCTGTCCAGGATGCCACCAAATAGGAGCTTTTGGTTAACTGTTGAGAGAAGCAGACTCCAGAGCAGAAGGCTTTCTGTCAGCATTGTTGCGTGTGTGAGATACTATTAGTTAAGACTTGTTTGACTACTTTTGCTGCCATAGTAATCAGGGAATTAATTTCTCAAACCTCCAGGATCCAAACTCAGGTCCCAACTCCTGTATGGATCATGTCCCCAGGGGATTTATGTTTTCCATTGATATTGTTGTTGAATAATACTGAAATGTATGTCAGTATCTGCCAGAGTACAGGTGTCTGAAAGGATTGTTTGGTCCTTAACATGCTAAAGAAGACATAGTTGCCTCTTCCCATTCTGTATTTTTGAAGGCACAGTCAATGATGAACTTTCTTATTCTTTTGACTGATGTGTTGTGAAAAGTCATACTCCAGTGTTTGGTTTCAAATGTGTACAGTATGCACTGAGAAAAGCTGGAGAAGTGGTTAGAATTGGAGTAGGTGTCTGTGCTTGTGTTGTGGCTACCTGGTGAAAACAAAGTGCCAGGCCCCTGCCTCTGAGGTGCATGCTTGCATGTGTGCATAGAAGGGAAAATGTGTATCAAGAAGAAATACAAAGGTATCTTTATTACTGTCAAATTATTAATCAGGTCACTTGTTAGGTTTTGTAGCACATGTCTCCGTTTGGTATGCTGTGTATGCTGCACATGTGCGGATACAGCTGTTCCAAGAGTTTCAAGTGTGTTTCTGAATTTTAAGTGTCCTGCTTCTACAGCTAGATATATTGAGAGGCCAGGTTATGCAGTTTACTCTTAGATGTGTGATAGGGTGTTTTGTTTTGCCCTAGTGACTTTTCTAAATCCCCTTAGAACCATAGTCCTTCTTTTCTACAGCAGAAAGTGAAGTCTTGTTCCTTTATAAGAGGAAAGTGCATATTTTCTCCAAAATCTGTGTAGGCTTCCTCCTTGCAGTCATGTTCTTGCTATTTTGAGCCTTGGGAATAAATAAGTTCATTGAGGTGGTAATTTGAACATTTGCCACATACCTCTATTTATTATATATTTCCTGAGTATCACCTTCATGAACATTCCTTTCCTTGGTGTATAACACCTATGTAACCGAACTGAGTACTGAATACACTGTGTTCAAAAGGGTTCATTCCAGTGCTCCAGGAAGGCCATTTTTGAAAAAACCTACCATTTGCAGGCTAAACTTAGTGTAGCAGAGTAGCTGCAGAATATATGTAGTGTTAATTTTATTTGGAGCTACTTTGAGATGCTTTAGGGATTTTGTTTATATTAAAAAGATGAATGCAGAAGACCTCCATGGTGTTGGGAACTGAAAAAATACCTTATGATTGCATGGATCTGCATGGTAGGAGTCTACTTTAGGGGGAAAACCCCCCAGCCTCTTGCTGAATTGTTCCAACCCTCCTGGCATTGATAAGAGTACTGCCTCTGATTTTAATTCCCACATTTCTCTAAAATAAGCATAGTGAGGTAGGACAAGCTCTGAAGAGCTGTGATGACCTCAGGAAGGACTGCGTATTGATGCTTGCTAAAAGTGTAAGCAACTAAAAGAACTGACGGCTGTTCCTCAGATGTGGTAAAGAAAGCTTTTTTTTTTTTCCAAAAAAAGCTTTGTTGCAGTGACATGAAATAATTTTTCAGCGCTAAGACAGTCCCTGGTGGTTTTGTAAGCAAAGATACTTGAAGTGAAACCTCTGCAATCAAATGGGTTAATCATCTTTCAACTTGATTTCTGAAAGCAAGCGATCTAATCTGACACTTAACCTTTTTCAACTTGTAGCTTCTAACCACTTTCTGGTAGATGCGTGAAATTTTGTTTAAGAGCTTTAAGTGTGGTAGCAGTAGAATCTTCTTCCTCCCAGTAATTTTCTTTCACTTTTTCTAAAGATCCATGAGTACTGATTGAAAACTGTTGAGCTAGTGGATTTGGCTTATTGGATGCTAGCTGAACCTCAGGTTTGGTGACTACATATTCCTGATTACTTACTGAGGACTAATAATACATGTTTCACTCTTGACTGATGTTGACCTTTTTGATATTTTCTTTAGACAATCTACTTCATCTTGGCTCATCATCATTCCAGGATAGTGGTGTCCTTGGGGCTCTCTCTTAACATTGATATGGTACAGAAGATTTAAAATCAGGTATTGTTTTGGGCCCCTCTTTCCTGCCAAAATGAAACACAAGGTCTAGAACTGAATGCGTATTTTCTTTCCTTGAGTGATTGGTCTTAATGTTTTGATTCTTTCAGCTGATGTTCACAAGGAATAGAGTCACGTGATGTATGAAGGCAAACACATACACTTCTCTGAGGTTGACAACAAGCCCTTGTGCTCCTATAGCCCCAAACTGTGCAAGCAGAGGCGACTTAACGGCTACGCCTTCTGTATCAGACACGTTCTGGAGGACAAGACTGCCCCCTTCAAGCAATGTGAATATGTGGCCAAGTATAATAGCCAACGCTGCACCAACCCCATCCCCAAATCTGAGGACCGTAGGTGAGTTGTGGTTGTTGGTCTGCAAAGTGGGAAGTGGCTGGGATGTTGGCACGAGTTTTCTTTTAAGTTGCTGTCTGGTTTCAGGATGAGGGTGGAACTGAAAGAATTGTATTCCAGGATATTCCTTTGAGGATTTTGTTTTAAGCCCAGTAAACTTTATTTTATTTTTTGTGGGAGTCAAGTACTCAGAGGGGGGGAAGTAACTTAATCCCAAGGAAGTTTGTGGGAGAGTTCACTGCTTTTTTCAAATTCACTATAAACTGTGAATCAAACCTGCTACACAATATCAGCTCTTTTAACTAATTTGCTTTGTCACTCACAGTACATGCTCTTAAAAAGGCCTGCTTGTTTAGCCAGGAGTGCCAAAAGCACACTTTCTTCTGCTTTTTCAGAACAAATAATTGAAAATGCATTATCTTCTGGACACAGGGAACAGTGACACATAGGGACACATTCAGTTTGTGATTCGGTACTTATCTATAGTGCTATATTACTGGAATAAAATAGATATTACTTAATAACAGGTGAGCCAGCTGGGAAAGTGCTGTCCACTCCCCTTCGTCTTTGCTTCCCTCCTTGCCCAAATGAAGATGCCCAAGGTGCCCGGGTATTAAATGCCTTGCAAGTGATAGTACTTGAAGTTATTGAGAGCTGGAATAGAAACTAGGTTTCCTAAATTGCAGCCCTTACTGTAATCACAAGGACATGCTTCCTTGCTGTTTTAGATTTCCTGAACACCAGTCTCATTGGTGCTGCTTGAGCAGAAATAGCAAAATTTGTCTAATCTTGTATGACAACTATATATGACTTTATTTTTTTGGAGTTGTCACTGCAGGTTTTGCCCATAACACAGTATTTAGTTAATATGTGTGTTAATTATCTGAGGTTTGTTCTGCTAGAAATGCTTTTTAAACCCAAAATATAAACAAAATGTGTCAAAAAAATCAAACCACTATTCACTGACCTTTCACATTATTAGCTGCCATTCACTAACCTTTTGCATTATTAGCAGTGTTCCCACTGTGCCCTACATATAACTTCCTTCTCAGCTCACAGCTCCCTCTCTTGTCTGAAACCACAGTTGGAGTGTGCTCTAAATTAACTTGCACTTCACCTGCCATTTCAGTTGAGGAGACTGATGAAGTGAGAAAAAAGCATGAATGTTTGTCAAAAGCTGTAGGGCAAATGCTCAAATGGCAGAAGATGAATAACTTTAAGCTGTAATTTGACAGTCGGTGAGTGTTTCTTTGCTACTGTACAATTGAGGCTCTTTAGGAATAAGCTCACAGAAATGATCATGGAAATGGCTAGCACAAATGGTATGCTGTAATTTCAGATGCAAGAGCTGACTGAGCCAGAGTTGCTGTTTACCAGGGGTCATACTTAAAAACAATAGAAGTAATGCTACTTAGTGACACTTTTTTAGGTCTCATGTGTTCCCGTGGAATTTGCGATTTTTCTTTACTCCTTGAATTGAGTTCACACTTTGTTCTTTTTGATTTTTCTCAAGTTAAAATGAAGTGTGGTCATGACATCTGCTGTATGTTATATTAGAATTATTCAGTTGCATGTCGAGTGTCACATTACGGTACTTGAAGAGGACAGCAGGTGTCTGAAGGAGAAAATAAACTTTTAATTTCAAATGAGAAGATGTGATCCTTTCAAAGAATATTTTAAAAGACTACTTCTCAGGGCAGAGTTTAATTTTAACAATAAAATGTAATGAATGGTAGTGATAAGACTGTGGCTGTTCTGAACTTTTTTTTTTGGCAGGCAAACCTGTATCTGTTTATTAGGAGACTTTCTTCGCACTCTCTTTAGTATAAAGATGTTTGCTGTGTCTGAGTTCTTCACTCATAGCTTTTAATTTTATGTATACAAAATTACTGTCAGATGGTCATTCTGTCAGTTTTACACATGTAATTGTACATGATCAAAAGCAGGCTGTATGATGCTCTGACAGCTATCTCTTTTTATACTTTTAAAGATTATTAAAAAAGCCCAAAACTCAAGAATATTCATGCATTATATGCCAAAATCTTCATAGTTTATCCACAGATAATTAAAAAGAATTATCACTTGACCCCAGACAAATGAGATGCTACCAGCCACAAAGATGTTTAATATGGTGCCATATTATTAGATTTCTTATTAACTAGTAACATTCTACTACAAATTAAATCTATTAATAGTGTGTCACTTCATTGCCTTATTTGAAGTCTAGTTTCTCTATTCACTATCTTGTTTTTTTAGAGAACATATATATGGGATGATAAAGACATAGGTTTTGTGTCTGTATTTTTTCTGAATACATCTAATTCTTTCTTAACCAAATACACACACAGATAACAAAGTTCAACTTGATTTTTAAATACAGGATTCTTACAATTTATTTGGGTTAAGCATGATTTTATCTCTAAACCTCCTCTTTCAAGAGAATCTTTGAATATTTTTGTTAATATACAAGCTGCTCACCAGTTTATTTGGATCTTTTCTTAAGTGAGTGGTGGAAATAGATACCAGTCTGGAATGTACTGAGAAGCAGAATGTAATTGTAGATAGAAAAACTCACTGTCTGAATTCTTGCCCTCCCAGTGGATGTGGGAAACTGTCCAGCTGAAGCCTTAGAGCTCATTACATTTTGTGTGCTTCATCTTATAATTTTAATGGATATCAACCCACCACTCATACCATATGTGTGGATTTCATTTGACCTTACCTGCCCACAGTAAGGGTCTTTGCCACTGGGTAAGGAATGGGGAAAAAACTGTACTAGATACTCAGTGTGATATTGTCAGCTGAGAATAACTCACAGACAGGTCACAGAAGTGACAAACTGAGCCACTAAGACAGGCTATCAAAACTGGCTCTTGTAGGGCCAGCTTGACCCTAATGAGTTGCATGCTCAGAGCTTTGTGAAAAGCACTGTGCTACTTGCAGGTGCTACTCAAATCTTTCCCATAATCTGACTTCCATGGAGCATGAACTACTAATGCAGACTCTGCAGCACTGCATAATGTCAGACCCAGTTTGGGCCAGGGCCAAGTAAAAAGCCATGCTTGATCCTGAAGGATGGGGAAGTGGGGGTGTGTGTGTGTGTGTCCCTGGCTGTGTGGGACCAACTAGAGCCTGACAAGGTCCAGGTTGAGTTGATGCTGATATACTATGCCTAGCCAAAACTGCTTGTCTGTAGTCTTCTTTACCCAGAGGAGACTGAAGTGCTCTTCCTGGTTTCTCTTGCTTCTGTTGGTCCAAGGTGTAACAGCCTCAGTTATGCTGGAAGACAGGGAGTTGATAGAACCTAAAGCGCAGAGCCAACTCGTGTACTGGAGTCTGCAAGTGCATGTGATCTGTGTTGTAGCCTGACATCTCTGGGTTTGTGTCTAGAGGATACAGACAGCTCTCAGGGATGCAGTATGGTCAGTTTTAAGAGCCAGAGCTTTATTCTCTGCCGTATAAAAATGATTCTGCTAGAGTAAAATGAACAAACCAAAGCCTTAATAACCTAAAACTCAGAGAATGTTAGCAAGATTATTACCTTTTCAGAGATTTATCCACCTTTTCTATTTTTCCTTTCATGTTTTCACAATGAAAACAGACTATCCAGTTTTACCTCATCACACCGTCACAAGCACAAGATGACGGTGTTTAAGTTCTGAACACTATAAGGGAAGCATTCACATTGAGCAAAGCATTCTTTTTATTGGCAGAAGAGGGAAAAGAATTCCCTTGTGTTTGTTTTGTCTGTTTATTGTTTTTTTCCTCCTATCATGCTAGAAGTGCTGTTGTAACTGATACCAGTCTTGTTCAAACAAAATATTTAAAAAATGTTGAATTTAAAACATGGAAACAGTGCTTGTTGACTTCAAGGGAAGCTTTATTGAGCCCTCATTATGTAATTTTATCTTTAGAAGTGCATCTCTCAGCATGAATTTACAGTATGTTCTAATAAGGACTCCACAAGTTGCTGGCTTTCAGCTTACCTCATCTAGATTTATTTATTACTTACAACACAATATAATAAAGAAATTATTTAGGCAATAATAAGTAGCAGTATTTTTCAGGTTTTTCTGATGTGTGGATCCCTTAAGAGGCTATATTTATGGACATCATTAAAGAGAACATAGGAATTAGCTTTCTCTTTTTTACCCTTTAAGGACCCTTTAGAAGTTGTTCACACATTGCTTCTTTAGAGGTGGGCCAACAAATTGAAAGTCACCAAACTGAAGTGTTAAATTTTTTGTGGGGTTTTGGGGTTTTCTGCCGTTTTTTTCTCCACGGAGACCAGGAATAGATTTTTAACCTATTTGTTCAACAAAATTTACTTTTCTCAGATTTGTACTGATCAGATTTTAAAGAATATTTTCACGAGTATTTCCATATCTGTACATACTCAGATGCAGACAGCACTTTTTCCTCATATCATTGTTTTCATCTATAACCTGCAGATTATAAATGGGATTCTGCAAGGGCAGAATTCTGATTGCTGGTGGCATTCTGCAGAGGCAGGAGTGCCTGCCTGTGGGGAAGGGAAAAGGATCAGATCATGATTCCTACATTTCTACTACCTGCTTGTTTTAATCAAGCTAAAGTTGTTTACTTTTTAGTATGTTATCTGTGGACATAAATTGTAATTCTCTTAACTTTTATTACAAATTTTCAAAGCTTTTTTTTTTTTTTAATAACATGGCTTTTGGTTTTTATATTAGAACTTAATATCTGTGTTTGTGGATTGTATGTATACATATTCTTGGCATTGTGTAAATACTTTCTAACAGTAGAGAAGGTCTTCTAAACTAGATTTTTATTTGAAGAACATTCAGCTAATCCTCTGGCTACAAAATTCATCATGTTAAGCTGCTAAAACAGAATTTAAATATTTATGCTACTTGTTCATTAAGTGTAAATAGTGACCTTTTGCAGCAGATATCTAATGAGATTGTCCTTACAAGAAACTGTTCCCTACTGCAGTGGAATTCATAATAATAATGTGTGCATTAATGAAAATGTTAACTACTTCCACTGAATAAGCAGGCAAATGAAAGCAAATAGTCTTCGATGCACTTTTTTGTGATAGCTTTAGGAATGATCAGTTAATGAGTTTGTAATGTTTTATGTGTCAGACAGTCCATTTGTTTTGTTCACTTTGTTTTGTGACTAGTCACCCTATTAGAGAGTTAAGATTTTGAAAGATTGTGTGTGAATCTCCTGTGAATAATGAATGAAGACTTCTATATCCTGAGATTAGAGATTGTCACTTGTATAAACTTATGTTTTCTCTCACATACTGGGAGCACTACAGTTACCTGTTGTATTAGAAGCAGTTGTGTACACTTCTTCTAAAACCTCTTGTGTTTCCATTTATGTTTGCTTGAGATGTGTGTATGGGTTTCCCTTAAGTGATGTCTTACAGGAGTTTAGTTAATAATTGACTGCTTTTATTTTTCAAAGGTACTGCAACAGCCACCTGCAGGTACTTGGCTTTATACCGAAAAAGGAGAGGAAGAAAAAGAATGATCCCATAGAGGACGCAAAGGTCAGGCATCAGATGGATGCTATGGCCTTCAGTCTGACAGTGCCCACCCTGGCCTTGAAGATGCCCAATGGACTGGATGGGATGTCCCTCTCCCCTCCAGGGGCAAGGCTTCCTCTCCACTACCTGGAGGCAGAATTAGAAGACCCCTTTGCTTTCAATGAGGAGGATGATGACCTAAAGAAAGGGGCAACGGTGAGGAAAAAGTTGCAGAGCAAGTTAGCTCAAAACCGGCAGCGCCAGAGAGAGACAGAGATTTTAAAAGTTCGCCAAGAGCACTTTAGCCCCATTCCTGCACCTTTGCAGCAGCAGCCTCTGCAGCAGCAGCACTCCCATCTGCCACCTTCATCAGCTTCGTTAAAGCCGACAGGGCTACCGCAGGGCATAGTCTGCAAGTCACCTCAACCTCTGAACACCAGCCTACCAATGCAGGGAGTGGCACCCACCACACACACTATAGCACAAGCCCGGCAGTTGTCTAACAAGAGACCTCTGCCTGTCCTGCCACCTGCCAGGGCTCCTGTCATGGACCCACCAAGGACTGATCGGGTCCTCATGAAAGCCACAGCCTTCTCTCCACACTCGCCCTGCATGAGCCGGCTACAGAGACTGGTGAAACTGTGCACTCGAAAACAGCAGCTGGACACTGATCTGTTTCCTCATTTAGGTAAGCAAGTAACAGATGCACTGCAGCCTTGTGTTTTAACCTAAAAGCAAAAGAGAGAAACGTCTTTGTATCTCTGTCCTGCATTCATGTGCGGTCCTTACAAAATACCCTTGACTTAGGTACTCTCTTGGCATTTTCTTTAGGCCTGTTCTCTATAAAGGGAATACCTGTATCCATCATACGTGGTTTATGGCATTTTGGTTGTTTCTTCTTAAGGTTCTGTTACTCTTTTGAGAAGTGAAACTGAGGTGTAGAAAATACTGCTTGGTGATAGAGACATTACATACAAGATTTGCAGCTCAGGTAAAGGTGACACTAACTGTATCTACATGAATGGACGAAGTTAGACTGAGCATTAGATGTGTGGAAAGTACACATTACAAAATGAATCCAAGTATAAGTTTGGAGATTTGGCTTATCATTCTCTGCAAATCCAGATTTCCAGCTGACTTGACTGGAAATTTGGAGCACAGGAGAATTTTTCTTGACTGGGCCTATTAGTTCATAGAAAGTGGATGAAAAAAGGAAGACCACTTCAGGAGAACATCACTGTTACAGAAAGTAATTGGAGGGTGGAGTCCTGCCGACATACCAGTGGAGGAGTAGTCTTCCTCTTACTTATTATCTAGAAGCCATAATAATCAGTAGCTGCTTGTGAAAATGTAAGCAAATAGAAGCAACTTGCTTTTATGGTAGTAGTGCTCTATAAAGCTTTGGAAAGACAACTGACCTGGTGGCTTATCGGATTAGGAATACAGACCTAGGCACACCTATCTGCCTCTTCTGTCTTCTTCACCTGCCAAAGTTACTTTTTGGCTTAGTTTTAGGTTGTACTCTTCTAAAAAGTAAAATACTGCCAGGGAAAAGAAAATGTCAGTTGGTGTGTGATATTTATTAGAGCAGTAACAGTATTTATGATGGTTTTTTAAAAAAAAGGAACAACCTTCAAATAAATTTGAACATTCTTCATATTATGTCTTCTTTAATTGCAAGCATCTGTAATTTTTGCTATTTCAATTAACCTTTTCTTAATTTGCTCTTAAGATCTGCCCTTTGGCACTCATGGGATAGCTTGACTATTTGTTTAGAAGATAATTAGCATTCTATAGCATGTCTCCAAAGGATGTTGTTCTTTAGAAAACAGCTTTGATGGCCCTGTGTATAATGCAGGTCTTTAGAGGAATGGCAACTCCAGAGTCATTTCTGAGTGTCACAGACCCCAGTAGGTTAGCAAGTGACCTGTGCTTGAAAGACTGTAGGAAGATCCTTTTTTCTGTTTAATGTTTTACATTCTCAAGTGATGAAGAGAATACATTTTCCTAAAAAGAAAGCATAGTAAAAACAAAAAAACAAAACCAAACCAATTAGACCTGTACATGTACAGTTATGCAGATGCGTAATTGTATGTGTATGCATTTAGAATTGTTTATATTTGTCAAAGTAAAGGAATTCACTTACTAGTTATGCGAGAGTGGAAAATATATTTGACTTTTATTCATTATATGCCTTAATATTAAAGACTAGTTATGCCAGTTCTGAGAATTTCAGGATTTCTTTTTTATGATAAAGTAGCTTGAGAGATGACTGCACAGAATCTTTAAAAAGATTAAGGCAGTTTTATGTGTGACTACATCAGAGCCATGTAATTGGATATTAATGTAGCTGCAGCCTTTTCTGTCAGTATAGCTGAATCTAGATTAGATTTATTCCTTCATTTCTGCACTACCTGTTAGAAATAAACGAACACAACTTCTGATTTTGTTTTTAAACTTTGGATAAACAATTTGTTACCTGGTTATCAATTGTGGACATCTTTATTGAATGATAATTAAGTTCGTTTTCATTCCTTAATGAAAAGGACAAGAGGAAAAAAGAATCACTTACCTTCAAAGTAGAATTCTGACATTTTATCAAATATCTTAATATATCTTAATTTTGTTCAAATGCATGCCTTAGAAATAAAAGGATCCTTAAGTTCCTGAAAAATTTGGTTTCTGATATTTGTGGTTCACATTAAAATGTTGCTTCTATGTGATGAAGAAGTTCCTAACAATTGTTGTCCAAGTCAATGTGTGTCTCTAACCTGGAAAGTAGGTGACTAAGTACTGAAGCATTTCCCAAATTCAAAGCATCTGACTTCAGAATCATCTCAGATATAGTAGTTTAGTTTATTTTTAACAAAAATAAAATTCTCCTAACTCTATTCGAACTGCTGCTCCATTTTCAAGGAGCACGGAGAAAAGTGGAAAAGAAAAAATGCTGACTTGCAAATGCACCAATGGGATTTTACCCCACCTGCTGCAAGAAAGCAGCAAGAATTTCACTGGATATGAATGAGAGAGTAGGAAAAACTGAGAAATGAAGTTCCAGATAAAATGTTCCACCTGAGAACTTCCTGGCCTCTTTCTGGCTGTTCAACAGTTGTGTGTAGATTGACTAACTGAAGCTGCTTTTGCACACAGTAAGTTGATCATACTGCATTGTCATTACATGCAAACATGCTGCTTGATAGAAGTGCAGGAGTGTTTGTGTCTCTCCTTTTAGCTCTCTCTTCATGCTAATATGTGCATTTGGCCATCAATGACAGAGACTGAGCAGAGAAACACCTTGTGTGGCTGTGTCTTACAGTTTTCATGTTACTCTCTGTGTTTTAGCGCAGTGAAGGGGTCAGAATATAAACAGAAATGAAATTGGCCTGTTTTGATCATATAGTATTAAAATTTACCAGGTAGTCAGTTTTTCATGGCAGGGCCTTCTCTTTTACCTTGTTTCCATGTTCTTGTTTGTGAAAACTGTAATATTTTTCTGTGGGTAAGAAAGTTGATTTTTCTTCCACTGCTTATGGATCCAGAAGCCGGTAAGGGTTTACAAAAACCCAGCTTGCTTATGGCAAAAATCAGTGCATGCTATTTGCACATTGCAATGGAGCTGTTACTGTAGCTTTTCCTATGTAATTGAGAATATTCTATTACTTAATCAAATATAATTATGCTTGCAACTATACTATACATTTCACCTTTTGTGCTGCAGGTTGCTGAAGCTTATCTAAAGTGAATACTCTTCATCCAGCTTTTGTGTTTTCAATTCCCTTAGGGCTGGATTGGTCTGAAGATAGTGGAGAAGAGTTGGAGGATTCAGAGCAAACCTCCCCTTACCAGGTTGCATGGTCTATCCGAGAAAGCCTCGGCTATGAGAGACCTGAGTGAGTATCATTCTTTGGTATTCATGCTGGCCTTGATGGGATAAATCATGTAAATGGGGGCTTCACTTCAAGTGGAGTCTGTAGAACCTAAGCACTTGTTCAAGTGCTTTGCTGGAACAAGGGATTGCTTAAACTCATTTGTTTGTAAGAGCCATGAAACAGCTTGTTACCTTCTGTCCCAGTTTCCAGCTAACATAAAGACCCGTGTGCAGTCTGCTGTCAGAAGGATGCATCAGGAAAGGATTTAAGCTTGTTTGTCTAAATATAATTGAATTTAGTGGGATTTATCCATGAACTTGTGTGCCTTGCTGAATGGAGGTTCTGAATTAGAACCAATTGGAGTTGCTATTGGTTTCTTGTCTTTCCTACGGTTTGTGAATAACTTTGTAAACAAACTTGCTACATTTCACTTATTAGTCCTTACAGCATTTATACAGGCTATTGTTTTAATGTGTTTTTTAAAGGATGTGGTCTTTCTTTTCTTAATTAAGTGTTGAATAAACCTCTCTCAATACTTGTGAGCATTGAAAGGAAGTGATGTGATCAAAGGGATAAGCAGAGCAGGTATTAGCTGCTGATGCAGAAAGGCTTATGATGTTCTCCATATACTGCTAAGTCATGAATCTGAACTTACAGCTGGGTATGATAATACATGTCTATTAATGTAAATTTTAAGGTGCAAAGTTTAAAGAAAGCATCCCAAGCATGGTATTGTAAGGAAACTGCCATATGTTTTTAACAAAAAAAATTGAGGTCTCAATAGAATTTGAGTATAATTTCTATAACATGATTCTCATTCACTGTGAAACTGGACTTTTTGATACTGCAGCTTTCCCTCCACTTGTTTATTTTTTAAATTTTACACTTAAAATAAACAAAACCATATTTTGTTGTTACATGGAAATTCTGAAGTCTCTAAAAATTGTCCTCAAAGTGAACAACAAAGCCGTATCTCTGTCGTCAGGACACACACCACGATGTGTGTGTGATACTGAGAGCCTTCAGTGAATCAAAGCTACTAAGCAGTGTGTAGGCTTTTCTTTTTTGAAATAAAGGTGTTTGGGTTCTCTTGTTATGAATGACCATCATTTTTTAGAGCATCGGCAGTCAGAGAGTGAACTTTCACTAACAGTTTTAGTTTAAAAGGCAACTTTTAAATAAACTGGTTTTGGGGAAACATGAACAGACTTCCAGAATTTTGAATCATACGTATTTTTTCACAGCAGATATGTCTATTAAATAACTTCCCCTATACTTTTCTGTCTCTGACATTTGATTTGATTCTTCCATAGATCCCTACTTTTTTGTCAACTTATAAAGGTCATCTCTGTGTGCTTTGTCTTCTATTTGTCTTAACTTCCTTTAGATTCTTCCTATTCTTCACAAACCGAGAGAAAATAATACCATGTCTTGACATTTTCTGTTCAGTTCTAGCATTTTGTGTATCTCAGTTAAATACTGTCTTAACTAATCACGATGGATAAATTTTATGTGCTGCTGGCTGCTTTTGTACTTCCATCAGCCTGCCCAGTGTTGGCTCTTCAAAAACTTTACTGATTTTGATTATGGATAAACATGCACTTGCTGTCAGCCTTCTAAAATTTTAATTCACATGCTGCAAGCTTTTGTAGAGGTTCTTATTACCTGAAATGTTTCACTTTGACACTTCTGCAATGTGGTCTGTCTGCTGCTCAAGGTGAAACTAGTTCAGACTGTTTCTTGGGAGATTTGATTTATCCAAATAACTCTGTCTTGCTAATCTGGCAGTGCAGACTGGTGGCTCCTAATGTAGTCAGCCAGTGACTTGTTACAGCTCTGAATTTTGAAGATTTATTTTATCAGAAAACTAATGGAGTTTGTTTCCCAAACATTTTACTTTCTGAAATCACATCCCTAACCTTACAGGATTTACTTGCTGTTTTTCACAGTAAAACGAAAGCTATTTTTTTCTCTGTTCATTTGTGTCTGAGCTTCTGGTTGGTCCCCACCAACTAACTTCATTCTATCCCTTTCCATTTAACTCCATGGAAGACAATGGGAGGAATGCTTCTCATAATGGACTATTGAAAGAAAGTGAACAGTTAATTTCTGCTTTACTGGACAGCTGGTTCTCAGCATCTCTGCTTTTGTGATTGTGAGGGGAATCCTCTACTTTCTGGTGAACTTCTTGTGTGACACTCTGTCTGCTATTAAACTCTCAAAAATTCACCAGATTGGTTTAAAATTGATGTTTTAACAGTGTCCTGTTTTTGGCTGGAGTAGTACTCATTTTCTTACTAGCTGGTACAGTGCTGGAGTTTGGGTTCAGTTGGAGGATAGTGTTGGTAACACTCTGATGGTTTGGTTATTGCTAAGTAGAGCTTACCCTAAGTCAAGGATGATTCAGTTTCCCATCCTCTTCCAGAGAGGAGATGCACCAGAGGGAGTGCAGAGGTGCAGTGAGGGAGCACAGCTGGGACAGTTGACCTGAACTGGCCAGAAGGATACTCCGTACCATGAAACATCATGGCCAGTATATAAACTGGGGGGAATTTTCTGGGAGGAGCCAATTGCTGCTCCGGGATGGGCTGAGCATTGGTCAGTTGGTGATGAGCAGTTGTACAGGGCATCATTTGCTTTTCTTGGGTTTTCTTTTTCTTCTTCTTTTTTTTTTTTTTCCCATTACAATAAATAGTAGTAGTATATTTTCCTTTGTTTCCATTATTCAACTGTTCTTACATCAACATACAAGGTGTTTCTGATTCCTCTCCCCATCCCGCTGGAGGGAGCAGGGAGAGTGAGGACACAGCTGCATGGTACTTAGCTGCTGGTTGGGGTTAAACCAGTAATACGTTTTTTTTAATGCACTTGCCTTCTGGCCTTTTAATCTATAAAATTCATATTGTTGCAATCATCTGTGGAAACGCAGGACAAATGTTTGCTTTTATTATTCTGTGCTTTAATTTTGAAAAATTGTGTTTCTGTGCTCCCAGGATTCTGGGATGCAGTGCTTTGAGACAGGCACAAATGTTTGCGTTCAAATAGTAGCACAGGAGTTGGTAGTGGGCACAGTGCAGTGCAGGCTGGATGGTTGGCAGAGAGGGCTGCTGGGGTGGGAGGAATCCCCTGTGGGAGCAGTAGTTTGGAGAGAAAGCAGGGGCTGTTCCCTTCTGCAGATTAGTGAAGCTTTCCCCTAGATTATTTGATTACTGGGTCTGGTAGCTTAGAAAGTGCTGGGAAAAAATGATTGTATAACAAAGTAGTTTTTCACTTTCTACACTGAAACATAGATAAAGCAAGCATTTCAAGTAGCAACTTGGGAAAAGGAGTGTGACTCCCTCCTCATACCAGCTCACTCAAAGGAGCAAATATCAACATTGTTGTCAAAGTTGGCTTTAATAACTCACATTAGCTAGAATAGATAAAAGAAAAAAGGGAAGGTTCTTCAAAACTCTGTGTAAGGAAGGATTTGAAGTGTAGTTGTTGGGATGTCTCAGAATACAGAGAATGTTCTCCTTGTTCCCTGGTGGAGCCTGACTGCTCATGCTACCCTTTTGCTCTTCCTTTCTGCTGCTTCGTGCTGTCTTTGTTTCCTTCATGAACACTCAGCAACAATTCCCCTGATGTTCACTCATGACAATCTGAAAGGGAAGAAGCATTTTGGATTATCAAATGGCTTGTGTGCACTTTCAGAAATCTTTTTTGAAATTAAATGCCACACATTAAGTTGAACTTCAGAAGTTCTATATGCAACTTAAGAAAATAAACTAAATAGAATTTGGCAAACTTGTTTATGAAAGAACAACACTAAAAGTACCTTTCATTTTCAGTACTTGACTACTGAAAAAATAAAAATAGGTTTTATTTTGATATTTTTAGGTTTCTTTGAACATATAAGCCTTTTGGTTAATCTTACTGGCCTGGAAGCAAAATTCTGAATAGGCTTTTAGAAACTGTTTGGCTCAAAATAAGCCCTTGCCCATGGCAGGCATGATTTCCTTCTACGTCTTTGATATATATATATATATATCTATCTTCATGTACTTCTTAAAGAAGCTCTGATAAAGTGCAGTTCAAAAATATTTTAGCATATAGTGACTTTTTTTCTGACTCTTTCAAAATTCTTCTATCTTAAAGATAGAAGAATTTACATTAAAAAACACTCTTTCCACCCAAAAGAAGCACTTCTTTTCCCCCTAAGGAAAAAGTCTTGTTCCATGAACGAAAAACTCATTCTGCAAGCTGATGCTTGTTGTGGAGGATTCTGGGTAACTTTGTGGACCTTCTTGTTTTAACAAGTTCCAGTGATGACTTTCTGTTTCATGACTTTTACTTCATTTGACTGAATGTGTTGACATGGTTTGATAGTCTTGTTGGTATGTGCCTGGACATTCAGAAAGCCAAGATAAATGGGGAAAGGGTTTTTTAAGCAAACAGAGAATTGGATTAGCCCCTCATCTGGTCATTGCTTAGCCCTGATAGGATTTTTCCCTCACAACTTTTGGTGTTACTTGTGACTTTCTTCTCTACTACTGTACTGTAACTCAACTTTAATTTTCCAGCAAGGAGAAATCAGTCTCAGCTGTTAGCTGTGTTAGTGTGTATTTTGGTTTAGAAAGGAATACACCACCTGGCAGAGTGAAAGGAATTGGAAAAAGTCCGCAGTTTTGGTACTTGTTAGAATTTGACCATTCTCTCCAGCATGACCTTTCCTCAAATTTCTACTACCCAGTTACCCACACTTGTCCTCTCCATTAATTGCACTCTGATTTAAGCATTTTTCTCATTTGCTGAGACACTTACAGTAAATAAAGGTTAACAGTATAGATTTTTTTAGAAAAGCAGGCTTTAGACATTTAAATGTGTCAGACTTGATGATAAATTGATGTAATCTCTAATAATGACATACTAAGAAGGGCAAGTACCTTTAGAATTTAAAAGGGATCCTGCTCTTATCAAGCAACCCTGCCTGATTCCAGCCTTCAGATATTGTGTGGCTAGAAGGTGGATGCCAACCGAACAATTCAATTAAAAAGACAAAATAGCTTCCTTGGAAAACAAAGTGGTAACTTAAATCCCATTTGTTTTTGTTTTCCCTCCTTCAGGTCCGATGATGACAATGCAGATGACAGGAGTTCCAGGGTGACCAGACTTTGCACTTACTTTCAGCAGAAATACAAGCACCTCTGCCGCCTGGAGCGGGCAGAATCCCGTCAGAAGAAATGCCGGCACACGCTGCGGAAAGCCTTGCTGCAGGCGGCCAGCAGGGAGCCCGAACGTGCTGGGCAGCTGATCCAAGAGCTCCGGAGAGCTACGTGTGCTTGTACCAGGTTAGACCTTCCCCTGTGACTGCAGTAACCTGGGGTCGGGACAGGGTGGAGATGGGCTGAGCATCCAGCAGCTGAAATGCTGGACTCTGAACTGGTAGTCAGGCATGAGGCAGAAGAGTCATGATACGTGGTTGTCTGTCAGTGGAGTAAAAGAAACATGGCATACAGACTTTTCTATGAAGACAGGCCTCCTTCAGTTTTATATTTTAAAATACAGATTGTTTGTTCAGCAGTATCTTGGCCTGATTTCTTAAATGTCACAAAAGAAGTTAGTGGCCTGCTAGAATTTATTCTCTTTATTTAGTCCATATGTTTTGGCTTCCTTCAAATGTTGGGTACTTATGCCCTGTTCTGAAGGTGTGCAGTCTGCTCTGTAGTTCACTGTTTCAATTCAGATTTCATTTTTCAGACAGCTTTTTTTTAAAAGTTTGTACTTCCTCTTAATTATCTTCCCAGCAAATCAAATTTAAGCTCATGCTTTTTGTTAGATTTAACTCAATTTAACATTAAATGAAACTTGGCAACAAAATAAATATCTTCTAACAACTCTGAAGGTTACCTTCTGTGGGAATTCTTTCTAGATAATGTCAACATCCCTCCAGCTCTCGGCATATGGAGAGTTGATTGATTCATATCTGTGCAGGAACAGACTAAGTCTGAACCCTGGTGTTACGCCTGGGCGTTTTGCTGTTGTGGTTTTGCTTTATAGAATGTGTGACGTGGATAAAATATGAGATGCAGGCTGGAGCAAGGTCCTGAGAGTATGTTCTGGTTAATGGGATGCTTTTGTTCCTGGACATTGGTCTGTGGTTCACATTAGTTGGGAGGTTTATTGTTGGGGAGGTGAAGTGTTGCTGAAGAGCTGCTCAGAGGTGTAATGTAGAAGTCCATTACCAGTTTACAGAGCTGTGGAAGCGTCTCTAAACTTAAACTCCAGCAACATGTTGCCAGAACTGGCAAGCTGTTGCTGTTTTTTTCCCCCCATTATTTTTGCCTTTTATTAAGCAAAAAAGAAGTTATGTTGTTTTGGGTAGACCAGCAAAACCAGGTGTGCCTGTCATCACTGCTCTGGTTAATTTGGGTAACCACAGAGTCGTTTCAGATACGAAATTTTTCACAGGAGTAATACTGCTAACTAAAACTTTGCTCAGTCAAAGTGCAGTTGATGACAGAAATGGCTGAAGGAAAACAGTCAGGCTACAGACAGCTTTTTGTCAACCTAGAAAACACCGTGTACAGAGGTGAAAGTCAGCCCTGGAATCGCCAGCTTTCTCCCCACGAAGGTGACATGTGCCTCGAGAGCAGGCTAACACCCGGCAAGCTGTGTAACGCTTGCGGTGCTCGTCCCCACTGCTGTCTGGTCGCCTGCTTGCAGCTCAGGCTCAGAGGCTGTGCTGAGGGGGCGCCCAGCTCCGGGCACCTGCTGGTAGATTGGGCTGTAGCACGTTGATGGAGAGCTTTCATCCTTGTTGAGCACGCTCAGGCTCTGCCACTCCAGAGCTCAGTCTAAGTTTGTCTGAGCACATGCTTGCATGTAAGCTCTGGGGATGCTCGGCATGTTTCGATTTATGAACAGGCTTGGAAGTGCACTTGACTGCCCATGTAGGCATACCCAATACATTGTATTCTAAAGATTGACCTCATTTTGAGGGTCACCTGTGTTGATATTCAACTACTGCTGCCCTTGGCTCTGTTACAACGTGTTGTAATATTTACATGGTAGCAGCACACGGCACCTCTCATTATAATTAAGGCCCTGTGAAACAAACAAGAACGCTGTTACTGCAGTCACACCTTCGCCTGTCATTGACATCTATTTTGTGGCCCTGTGTAGAGTCTGGTAGGAGTGTGCACCCCATCTGGATCATAACACACACATGTGTTACAACTTTTCATCCTACTGTGCCACATTCAGTGCAATAGTTGTTTTAAGTGACCACCTGAGACTGGGGTTTTGTCTCTAAACTCTTTTACACTTTCTTTTTAGCACAAGCCAAGCGAGGCAGAGAGATGAAGAACCAACAACCTGCAGTGGGACATCGAAGGGAGAGCAGTGCACTAACAAGGCCCTTCCATTCACTCGGCACTGTTTTCAGCGTATCCTCTTAACTCTTTTTGGGAGTTGGGTTCAGGTGTGGAAGTTCTGTTTTAGGTTTTGTTTGTTTGTTTTTTAGATTTTCAAGTGAACAAATAAGTTTTCACAAAAAAATACCTACTTGTTAGCACGTCATCAACTACATTGCTTTTAATTTGTCTATAGACAGTAAAGAGAAATAGTTTGCCACTAGTATCTATTATAGTGACATTTTACTGTGTAGGTTGTATTTGGTGGATGCAAGAAACCTTCACAAAAATGATTATCTTTCATGATGACTTGGTACAAGCCATGTGGCTTTCAACTTCTTGGCTTTCATGCAGTTCCTGGTAGGTTCCAATAGACCATCTTCCTATGACAGTTGTATTGGAACAGATTTTTATACATAATGTAAAAAGATGACTTACAGTGGCTAGAAAGATGGAAATCATACTTTGCATTATTTCAAGCAGCAGAATAGAAGGGGTCACAGGACATCAGAAGGGGTCACAGAACCTCGTAGTCCAGATGAGGAAGGATTTCCAGTGCTTGGAATTATAGGCAAAGCTTGAAAAGGATGTTAAGAGTCAATGGGTAAAGATCACAGACAGAAGAGAGCACATTGAAAGTGAGGTTTGGTTCTGAAGACTATAAACAGGCAGACTTATGACCTGTAATACCTAAAAATTCTTCAGACTTTGCCTTTTTTGGTTTTAGCTGAAGAATTGGTGCTTTTTTTGAAGTGACTTCTTTTGTTGGACCTTTGGTTTGGGTATCTTAAGGGACTAGTGCTGATCTGTTCCAGTTACTATCAGACTGCAGCAACTTTTCAATCTTTTTGTTTTGCCATTGCCTTGTTTTTCTTGGTTGACATTTTGCAGGCTCTTTAAAAGCGGTCTGCAGAGCAGTTCACAACCCCTCTATGAAAGAGCACTATGGTGTGCAGTTGTGTTTGGGATTTGCCTCATGATTCTGATAGTTTTTTTCTTTTTTTTAAAGTTTAAGTGGTCTTCCTTGTTGGTGTGTGTAGAGCAGAGTAGTCAAGAGTAGTGATTTTGCATTTATGCCCATTTTTACTCTATTCATTTTCTTCTCATTGGAAACAGTCTCTCCTAAAATGAGCAGGCTCTTGGTTCTGACCCATCTGTCCAAGTCTGCTACCTGGACTGTTCTACAGGTTTTTCATTTTCTTTGTCCTTTTTATTTTTGTGTGCGTTTTAACATTTTATGAACATACGTAGTGGTGTTGGAAGTCTGAGAACTGTTAAAGATTGAAGGAGTGCTTCTAATGTTTGAAAAAACCACAATGAAATATCTGTTTGATTTGCTGTAAGTCTGGAAACATTTTCACTCCTGCAAGGGATTTTTCTGAAGGAAATCTCAGCAAGCTTACATTTGGATTTATTTGACCTTTATGTCTGATTGCACATCTTTTTTTTTCAGAGAAGCAGGAAGGAGCTTGAAACTTTTTTTCTGTGTTCTAAAGATAAATTCCAAGAATGTACCTTAAAAGATTGAATTAAGAAATACGCTTTCTTTAATGTTTCGGTATGGATTGTCATTAGTCTGTAACGAAATAGTCCTGTTGACTACACTGTTCCAACTGCTACTATTGATCTATTGATTAAGACTCCAGGAAAAGGCTTCTTTTTGCTAAGAACTCATTAGTGAAATGGCTGCTTTTATAAAACTATCTCAGTATATAATAAAATCATTAGAGATTCTGCATGAATGCATTTTTTTCACTTTAAAAGTTGGGTTTGAGCCTTACCTAGCTTTGAACTTGAATAGCAAAGTTAAGGTACTCATTAAAAATAGCATCTCTGGACAGATAAAGTTGAAGGCTCTGATCTTTGTCAGATTGATAAATCAAAGGGCGTTTCTCCATCATTGTCTGGTGTTATTCCTGATGCAGAAATGCACAGATATCTTATTGAACCGTTCTCAGCAGCTCTTCTCAAGTTGCACAGCCAAGTTTGCAGATGGTCAACAGTGCTCTGTGCCAGTTTTTGACATTACACATCAGACACCTCTGTGCGAAGAACATGCCAAAAAAATGGTAAGTACTAAGCCAAACCTATATTTATTTGTGTATTGAGATAGTTAGGAGTTTAAATCCCAGTCTTGCTATGAACTCTTCCTTGACAACTAGGAAGTTTATGAAATTAAGAGCTTGTTTCCTATTATTTTTCTTAAGAGGGTAAAACATGCCAAATATTCCCAGTTAGTATAAAGTATGTTGTAGAAATATTTTACATAGTTTTGAGGATATAATAAAGTGTGCGTGAGAACATCCTTTACTGGAAAAAAATTTATACCTCTCTTGAATTGAGAAGTGGAGGATCATCATGAAGTACTGTGGTCATTTTATTCAGGCTCTCTCCTGATCCTTAGTTCTGAATATAGTATGAGTGTGGTAATAAGAAGACTGCAGCTTAAGCAGTCTCAGTACATGGGGCCCAAAATATTTTCTAGAGGAAATGTAGATAGCAATTACAAGCATGCAAATAATGGGTTTGCTTCTTTATTTGCCTTTTAGTAACTATTAGAATTTATCTTTAATCTCCTTCAGAGGTCTGTGGATCCCAGAGGGAAAGCAGTGGCCTAACTCAAGTTGAGAGAATGTAGAAATTAATTTGATGTCCTCTGCTCTCCTTTTATACCTCCTATCTTCCAGAACAAAACCTTTAGGATAATTCACAAACCCGCTTCTGTCTTGTCCCTCCTTCAAGGTGTCTTGTCGCACCTTCAGTTAGGTGTAGAACTGCCTTTTGTTGTTGTTGTGTTATTGGGTTATTGTGAGGGTTTTATTGTGTTTGCTTCTGTCCAGTCTCTCCAATAATTGTGAATTATGGAGTTTTTTGGATTAAAATGTGAGAACTTGTGCAACACAGATTTGTGTGGGATTTTCCCCTGTTCTGTGCAATCTTCAGTGTCTCGCTCACGGTTTACTTCTGTAGCAAATACAATCCTCTGCCATTCCCAGTATGATGGCAACTGAAGACTGATGGTGGTTTGATTTATTTGTCAATTGGTCAGTGGTTGCTATTCAGAAGCAATAAGGCCATAGTTGTTTATCCACATTCTTACCCTAGTCCAACAGTATTAATTCTGTTTCCTCAGTGCTGTCCCTCTGTTATGGCAGTGGGCACTTGAAGATTCTGGCTTCAGCTGCTGCAGGCTATCTGCATTAACACACCCTCACCAACAGTGTTTTGTCTTTAATACTTACAAGAGTGCTGCTGAAGGTTACAGTTTTGCACTGATTTAGTTAGGGTTTGCTATGGTAATTTTTAAAGTGATACCACACGTGATAAATCTCCTATTTAGCTCATCTCAGTGCTTGGTCTATGTGGTTTTTGCCACTGGGATCAATGAGGAAGGAAACAGCTCCATTTTTATAACTATGCCTGGGTGTAAGTCAGCAATCTCTCTTACATTACATGTGAATGTCTGTGGAAAGACCTGGGTGAAAAAAGCAAGAAGAGTAATACTTGTTCTCAATGTGCTCCCATTGCTATTGTTTTGCTCCCAAAGGATAATTTCTTGAGAGGAGACAGCTCCCGTAAAGTTCAGCACCAGCAGCAGAGGAAACCCAGGAAAAAAACAAAGCCACCTGCACTTACCAAAAAACACAAGAAGAAGAGAAGGCGAGGCCCACGCCGGCCCCAGAAACCCATTCCTCCTGCAGTGCCCCAAGGGAACCTCACCATGCCTGCCAGTGTCTCACTGCCAGTAGAGATACCCCACATACGGTCAGTGGTAGCCCTGCCCCGGTGTCCCCCTGCTGCTTTGAGTGTTGTCAGTGAGCACTGGAGAAAGGTGTGATTTTGCTGAGCTGGTCAGCATCTGGAGCAGGGCTGGAAATTGCATCTTCATGTCACTGTTGAAAAAAACCCTTAGAGTGGGTCATTTTGAATTTGAGCAACATTTGGGTTCTATGGAGAAAGTATCTTGCTCCTGATGTTGCATCTTACTTATTTAATGAGTAGGCTAAGCATAAGCTTCCTAAAGAAACTTCCTAAAAGCATTTATTTCCTAGATGATGGGGGGAAAAAAGTGGGAGGAAAAAAATCTCTTCTAGCTGGATATGCATTTGTAGTTGTCCTTTGGAGGAACCAGAGTTGAACACAGTTGAACACTAATGTTCCTTTCTGTTCAGGAGCCCCTCCACACCAGAACTGAGTGCTGATGAGCTGCCTGATGATATCGCCAATGAAATCACAGACATTCCACATGACTTGGAATTGAATCAGGAGGACTTCTCTGATGTCCTGCCACGGCTGCCTGATGACTTGCAAGATTTTGATTTCTTTGAAGGTACCATTGTATTTTATGCTAGTATGAACACAGTGAGAGAACTGAAGCAGTGAGTGTTTCTGAACTGCATTTTGAGGGATTGCTTGCTTTCTTACAGAGGTAAATTCTTGAGAAGGAAGCGTGCGTTTGCTCTATTGTTTGTGAGCTTTGAAGTAAAGCAGACTCTAAGAAGGCTGTGTATAGTTCTCTGCTTGCTCATACAATTACTGCTCTGAAAATCCTAATTGGTTTAGTATTTTAATAATTCATTTTATGTTTTTACTGCCTGTCAGTGTTACAGTTTAATCAAGAGTAGTCACAGTAATGGCATCTT
The DNA here is from genome assembly GCA_013399695.1 of Formicarius rufipectus. Lineage (NCBI taxonomy): Eukaryota > Metazoa > Chordata > Aves > Passeriformes > Formicariidae > Formicarius > Formicarius rufipectus. Next base: position 542,964 of record VXAU01003159.1, read on the forward strand.
TCTGCCATTGAGTGGGGCTGGAATCACAGTCAGTATTGGCCTTTGATAAAAACAGAAGGGAGCGAGAATAAAATTTTTAAAGATAGTTTTGAAACTAGCTTTTGACCAGAACTGTGTCTGAATTTCTGCATTCTAAAGCTCAGTACCTATCACGTACAGCAAAGAAAATAGAACAGCCTGGAGCTGGGTACCTGATTTCTATGGTCATTTTCTGATATAATATGACATCAGACTCTGTTTGAGTTGAAATTAACCTAAATTATACTGTCTGTGTAAATTCAGGTCCAGGCTGTAATGTGGTAAGTAGAAGGGAGTCTGTGAACTATTTGTGGTTTTGCAACATTGAAGAAAATCGTACCTAAGCATTTTTACTTTAGGTCTAGTAAGTTTAAGAGAGATCTCCCATTGTAGTATGTGGAAGAGGAGGATGGAGAGGGGGAGTTCTGTTGGAGAGGAAGGTGTAATTTCTTGGTTTTCTTACCTTGCTTAGTCAACACTGATGAATTACACTTTCTGTGTACTGCAAGCCATGCTGGGAGGTTATCATACACTGCAGTTCTGTACTGAACTGTCCATACCTCTGCATCCTTAGAATGCCAGTGTCAGGCTCACCTGAGGAGCGTGCTAATTTCTAGTGTCCCTATTTCTACAGGTAAAAATGGAGATCTCCTTCCGACTACAGAAGAGGCTGAAGAACTGGAACGGGCCCTGCAGGCTGTAACGTCTCTTGAGTGCCTGAGTACCATTGGAGTACTTACACAGACAGATGGTGTGCCAGTTCAGGAGCTGTCAGATAGAGCGATAGGGGTGTTCTCTACAGGTGCTGGAGCTCCGGGAATGCAGTCCTTGAGTCGAGAGGTTAACACGGATCTGGGGGAGCTGTTAAATGGGCGTATAGTACATGATAATTTCTCCGGTCTGGAGCTGGATGAGAACTTGCTCCGTTCTGCTACCTTGTCCAACCCACCTACGCCCCTGGCAGGGCAGATCCAGGGGCAGTTCTCAGCCCCAGCCAACGTTGGCCTTACTTCTGCCACTCTGATAAGCCAGAGCAGCCTTGGGGAGAGAGCCTTCCCAGGACAGTTTCATGGACTTCATGATGGCAGCCATGCCTCCCAGAGGCCCCACCCTGCCCAGCTGCTGAGCAAGGCAGATGACCTGATCACCTCACGACAGCAATACAGCAGTGACCATTCACACTCCTCACCCCATGGAAGCCATTATGATAGTGAGCATGTGCCGTCTCCCTACAGTGACCATATCACATCCCCTCACACCACATCCTTCTCTGGTGATAACTTGGCAGCTACCTTCTCAGCAGAGATGCCCATGATGGCACAGCACTTGCTCCCAACTCAGCTGGATGTGCCACTTAGTGGGGTGGTCAACCCCAGAACTCACTGGGGAAATCTTCCTGTCAATCTTGGGGACCCCTCTCCGTTTAGCAACCTTCTTGGTGCAGATGGACACCTCCTGTCCACCTCCCTGTCCACACCACCTACCACCTCGCACTCAGAGACCACACAGCCTGCCTTCGCCACTGTGACCCCCAACAGCTCCAGTGTGCTTCCGGGGTTACCGCAGACCAGTTTTAGTGGCATGGGTCCTGCCTCCGCTGAACTCATGGGCTCCACCTCCCCTAAGCAGCAGCTCCCTCAGTTCAGCGCAGCCTTTGGGCACCAGCTGAGCTCCCACAGTGGCATTCCCAAGGACCTGCAGCCCAGCCACAGCTCCATAGCTCCTCCCACGGGCTTCGCAGTGACCGGTGCCACCGCTACCAGTACCAATAACGCATCCGCACCCTTCACCACCTCCAACTGAGCTTGTCTGCCTGGCTCCATGCAGGTAGATGGGGGACCTGTATTTTCTGTCTTTCCTTTTTTCCTTTTTTTTTTTTTTTTTTTAATTTTTTCTGTCCTCTCTTCCCTTTTTTTAAAGAGGGGGGTAAGAAGAAAACCCCTGCTTCAGTACTGACCAGGGTTAGCCCTCTGTGAACCTTGCTGTAGCATTCACGTGTGCTTGTTATGCACTGGTGCTCATTTATTGCAGGCAGGTTCACCGTTCCCCAATAATTCCATAAGGATACAGCACAGTTATTGGATATAATTGATCTTAGCAGTAAGACCTAGAAATGGGAAAATACCTCAGATCACTGATGCATGCTACTGTTCCCTAGGGTTCGGATCAGTGCTTGCCATCCCATTAGCATCTGGTAGAAAGTTTTCCAGTGGGCAGAAGTCTCTTGATTTATTTATTTTATTTTTAATTTACTTTTTTTCCAAAGGTAGCATCTGGCATGGAAAACTTGGCTGCACACATTGATTTGAGAATGGTGCGCTGAAGTCCTAAATCAAGATCATGGTTCAAGGATCAGTTTGGCAGTTTCTTAAAATAGTCTCTTGACTTCCTCTGTGTGCGTGTGTATGTTTGGGGTGCAGGGAGCAGCAATTCCTTTTCTTCTTTTGGTGAAGAAGTGGGAGTTGTCCCCTCTCAGAACTGGTCACTTCTTACTGCATGCTGATTTTTGGGTTTTCTTATTATCATGATTTGTAATTCATTGAGTAGCAAAAGGATCAGTTGACTGGTTACCCATAAATTTGAAGGCTGATATGAAGTTAGCCCAGGAAAAAAAAAATAAAAAAGAGAGGATTGAACTAGATCATGGATTCATGAAGATTTCTGTGCAGAAGTTCCCTTCCCTGCTGAATTACTGTGGCCTTGTAGCATTGATGATTTGCCTTTTCAACTGTGTCTTTGTCCAGAATTCTATGCCTGACAGGTATTTCCCCAGTGAAACCAGAAGAATTTGGTTGGTATGCTGCCCATCCACACAAGTCTAGGTCAGACTCTTTGTAAATATCAAATGGATGGATTTCTCAAAATATGTCTAGCTAGTGAGACTTCCTTGGATAATTTTTAATCCCCTGAGAGCCATATAGTTTTTTTGACACGTGTAGGGTTTGATGCTCTGTTCGGGAAGCTGAATGTATGTAAGGAGCTAGCAGGTACCTATCAGCAGTAATGGCTAACCAAAAGAGAAATCACTAAAGCAAAATAGATAAAGAATTCATTCTGTCTGCAGGATGGTTCTGTTTCTACTGATCATCTGCTAAAGACAGTATTCAGACGCTGTGGTAGTAATTTCAGTTCCTGAAGAAAGGAGTCAGCTAGGGTTTAGATTCTTTTTTTTTTTTTTAATTTTACCTTTTTAAAACCAAGATATAGCAGCAGAAGAAATTCTGAGGTGTTTACTTGGATCTCCTTATCAAGAAGGAATAAAAGGAATTTGCTTGTGACTCTATAGGACTCAAACTTGCTACTGTACTCTGACTTTGACTGTAAAAGTAGCTCTTATGTAATATAACAAGTCTCTGCTCTGCTTGGTTTGTTTCTGAGATGCAGATGAGAGAAAAGAGCAAATTCTTCATTTCAGTCCTTTAATCTATAAGATGCATTTCATTTTACCTTACAGTAAAAAGTCCTACCTGTGTGTATTCTAGTCTATTTCAGGAAATAAGAGATAACCAAGCACAAATAAGAGGGAGGCCTAATAAATTTTTTGAGCAAAAGATCATTGAATGAAATTTAGTTTCTATAGAAATTCATTTTGTTAGCAGTCAGGCACACACCAAAATCTCTGACCCAAATGTCTCCTTTCATCTTCCTAAGGAACAGTATTTAAATAGGTCTTGTGTCTTACTATTGTAGCAATCACACCATCCCTCTTTTCTTGAAAGATCTGTCCTCCTTAAATGTAAGAGAGTATGGATGATGCATATGTCCTTTTCTGAAATTGCAAGTGTATGTGGGTGGAGGAAACAAAAATTATTTTTATGGTTCTGTTGTTATGAAGTCATTATTTCATACTTGGTAAAAGAGATCTTAATAATATAAGCCGAATATTTTTAAGTGGTGATTTAAATATGTTTGTAACATTTAAATGTTTTTAAATCACATAAAAAGTTTTATTGAAGCCTATGAAATCCTGCTTATGATTGTCCTGCTGATTGAGGAATGCCCAGTGGTATTGTGAATGAGGCAAATCTGACAAGGCTTTTATTTATTTTTGCATTATGTTACCCATACTTTGTTGAGGAGACAACTGTTTGATTTGCAGATTGTTTTTGTTGTGTCCTTATACTTTCTTCATTGTATTTGGATGACTGACTGAAAAAGAGTGGAGAACTAATATACCAAATACTTAATTCTTTAATCTGCTTGTGCATTCACATAATTTTAGAGGGTGTTAATTTCTATACATTGGTTTCAGGACTGGCCTTGAAATGGTTCTTGTGCCCATCAAACTTCTAATGAAGCTGCAGCTAGTGGAGATGTCCCACATCACATTTCCTTTTCTTAGAAAATGCTGAGAGAGAAGGGAGGAGAGAAACAGAGTAAAGTTCTGCTTGGTCTCATTGGTATGAATTAAAGAGGAGCATTTTGGTCTGGGATCACCATGAGTTTGTACTGATCTAACTCAGAACAGAACCCAGCTCTAATCTGTGTGTTCATCTAGACTGGGAATTTCAAAAGCTGTCAGAGGCATGCAGGTCCATAATTCCCATTTGAAATCAGTGGCTTTTATATACCTGCATTTCTTTAAAGTAACCTAGGATATCAACTCTCTGCCCTCACCTAGATTTCCATATTTGTGTTTCCTCTGATGACTCTTCCCAGAAAAGTGACTGCATAACATTTTTCAGTGAGCAAACTAAGTTTGCAGTAAAGCTGCACTTTTGAAAGTAAACTTCAGTCTGTATACATTGGAAATAGGAATCCCTCTGTCCTGTTTGACACAGTGTTCTGAAATGGGCCACCACTCTTGCGTTTTCCTGGTTCACCTCCCGTTTTTTCACTGCCACCAGTTTCATGGTTACAGCCTCCCAAGCACTTACGGGTCTTGATCTAAGCTTTACAAGGTGGATCATTCCAGGTGGGCTTCTACACCGATACAGCCTGTTGACTTCAGTGCATCAGTGTTTTACTGTTGGATGCAAGAGATCCAGCTGAGAGGTGTTTGCAGTCAGAGACGTTTCACACCTCATCCTCTGGGAAATATTGCAGGTCTGATTAAGGTAGTCCTCATGGCTGTTATTTATGTGGTTCCTGAGTAAAATCCATGCTCCCTCATAAAGGCTTTAGAGTATCAGCTCTTACAGCAATTAGCACTCTCATCACCCTTTCACCAAAGAGCCAGTGTAGCAATTCCTTCATTGATTTGAGATACTTAATACCTGTTGTGCCCTTTACATGTTAACAAATGGAGTAAAGCTAGTTGAACCTAAAGGTTAATTTCTTTACATAATATTTGAGTTTTAAAGAACTGAAAAAAATTTGACATAGAATAGAATATCGATAACATAATTTTTTGCAATAATAGCACCTCAGTCTTTATACAAAAGTATTTAACACAAGATGAGTTTTGGCAGTGTACGGAGGCTTATCAGGAACAGCTTCATGCTGGCCTGATGTCTAAGACATTCTTTACCCTATGCTTTGACATTTGCTTTCACCTAGGAAGACTTTACTTCAACTTTGAGGGGAGCCATATATGCCTAGATAGCTCATAGCTGATTTGTTCTTTGCCCTCCTAATTATTATAAAAGAAGATAGATGTGTGATGCAAGAAGATGGAAAATATGCATCATTTTGTCTCCTCCTGCCTTCCAGTTTCTCTGGGTTCTTGCTTAGATCCATTCTGGTCAGTAACGTGCCTCTCCCTATGGTTGAGCACAAAAGCTTTAAACTGAAAATGCTGAGAGGCAGCGCAGTTGCAGATCTGCCTCAGGCGCTATGGAGAAGATGGGAAGAGCTAGATTTTCCACAGAGAGTGGGGATTTGCAGTTTCCATTTGGAAAGCCCTGAGAAACTTATCACCTGCTAGGCAAGCATCAGCAAAAACATTGCCAAAGGAGAGTTGTACCTACTAGCAAAGAGTAGCCAAGGGAAGCTATGTTTTGATTTCCCTTTTATTTTTTTAAGAGGAAGATGAGTAATGAAAAATTGGGAAATTCTATTGTGAGCTGTTAGGCATGGTGTGATGCCACTGGCTTTAGGGTTACGACCAAGACAAAAGGCCTAGGATCAAACCTGCAAACCAGTAGCCAAATTCAGTTTGAAGCCATATTTTGCTGTAACCACATCTAAATACATTCTAGGATTGAATCTGCTTGCCAGGAGAGTCCTACAAAGGTGTACAATGGATAGGTGTCTTCCCTGAGAAGATGGCCGTGGTGGCCACCTATGCTGCTTCTGCACTCCAGCTCCTCCCTGATCTCCTTCAGCCTCCTTGCTGCTGCAGTTGCCTGTAGGCACTGGCAGCCTCCAAGGGTATTTCTCCCTGTCTTTGTGCTGCAGTGAGCTAAATCCACTTGTGAATTCTCTAGCAGTATGAATGTTTGGGCACAGAGGAGATGAAAATTTTTAGACAATCCAGCTACCTGTAGTTGAATCTTTCAAGACCTGCAGGGCGCAGAGATGGTGGCAGGAAGTGCTTTCAGCAGACAAACAACAGAAAACTTTCTTGCAGTGATTTTCTGCAGTGAGATGTTTGTGTGGCTATCTGGGCAGCTTCCCTGGTGGAACTGCTGTATTTTTGCTTTTGTAGTTTTACATGTGAAGGAGTCTCCTTTGCAGACCTGTTGCAAGGTGCAGTGATGGGAGAAATAGTAACTGAAGGAATTCTTTTGGGCTAATGTGCTGACCAGGTCTTTAGGTCTTTCTCATCTTCTGATCACAAGGTCTTTCTGATGTTTTGTGTAACATTTAATGATAGGGATTTGTGGGCTACTTCTCATACCTCCTTTATTTCCTTCCACTCTACATGCTTCATCATTTTTGCTTCTATTTTCCCATTTTCAGACACTTCTGCAGTGTAAGTAGTGCCATAGTTCTCAACAAATCTGACTGTAAAATGAAAAGGAGACATTCCTGCAATTCATAACATGCATTTTGGATGCTAGAATGACAGTACAATAGATCAAAGTATTTCTCAGATCAAGGAGTAAGGAGATGTTTTACAGCACACTAATATGTCATGAACTAGATGCTAAGGGTACAGCATTGATCATGGGAGTGCACACACTAGCAGTGAATATACAAGTATTTTTAGCAAGTGTTTACCTTCTCATAAGTTCCTTTTCTTTTGAGAAGTGTGTTAGTAGAAAGTCACAAAGGAAAATTTCAATTATTCTTTCTTAATACTCACAAGCCCAAATAAAAGTAAGGAGGGTTGGTGGAAAAAAATCTATATTTGCGTTTACTGAACTTAAACATAGACTTTAGGAGAGGTCTGCTCATGAGACAGCTTAGCTTTATCAGGTGAAGTTTTGGTCGTCTTTAGACAAAAAACACTGTTGTTGGGAAAGAAAAGTATGGTGGAGGAGAAAGAGTTAGAAAAGATACACCCTAAAACAATTTTCTCACTCATGTCTTCAGCCCCCTTTTTAAAAAAAAAAATCATAAAACATAGTAGTGACTATTTTGGGAGCTTTTCCCTTTGTTGTTCTGGTGCTTCTCATGGTTGTTGAGTTCTTTGCTTTCCCCTGTTTTACTCTGCATTCGCATACTCCTCTAGCTACTATGGAACAAGTTAGCATTGTGAAAGGAGAAACTAGGCATATCTGTAGGTTGACAGCAATTATTAGAGAAGACTCTTTATACGTCTCCTTGAAGTAAGTGTTGGCACCTTTTCAATCTACTCTAGGTCATAGAATTCAGTTTGGAAGTGAATAGGTTGAAACTTGGGCTTTTGACCATAAAACTGTACTTACTTGCTGTAGAAAAAAGCGTTCTTCATACTCTTCCCCTTGCTAGCCCTGAAACACACACACAGTGAGATGTCCAGAGTCCCTACCTGTCGACCACATAGGTATGTTGAACTTGGTCCGGTAATGCTAATGTTTAACCTGCTTTCTGTCGTTGTCAGCTGGTGCCCACGGAGATGAACTCTGGATAGGTAACGTTCCTAGATATCCTCTGGAAAACTTTAACTTTGGTGCAGATTGCTCTGATGTAGCTAACTGCGATGGCGGTGGCTTCTGCCTTGGAGTGGACTGATTTACCCTGAAATGACTCTCTATCCGGCGTCTTAAACAGTGTAGATGGTTCTGGTGCAAATAGATTCATTCTGAAGTGATGGACATTTTGATTCTCATGCAAAATAGCTACATCCTACCAAGAAGGGGTTGAACCAGTTTCTCTGAACAGTGATGACTTTCGCTGTACAGTTTTGGGTATGTCTCAGGGATTCCTTGTGGAAATAAGGGCAGTTAACAAACAAAAAAACAAACAAACAAAAAAAAAAAAAAGAGAAAAAAGGAAAAATGAAAAAAAAGTAAATAGTTTTGAAAGTAAATAATTTAAGGTAGAGCGTCACCTAAGTGAGAGCGCAAGAAGGAGAAATCTTTGTTCAGTTTTGTAGTCAACAATGTCTGGCTTACGGACTCTTTCTCTTCTCGGGGCTCTCATCTCAAGTTCAACATAACAGAATCTTTTTCATCACGCTCAGCTTTAAACTTTTTATTTAAAGATACCCTTCCCCAATGAGCTTTCAGAATACTTATTGTAGATTTTAAGAGAAATGGTATATTAATTTATGCTATTAACATCACCTCATAAATTATAAGTTTTATACTAAAGCTGTATTGAGTGTAATGAATTATGTTGCATATGTGTTTTTAATAGCTATAAAATTATATACAAGCTTTTTTGGAAAAACAAACTAGTGAAGCACCTTTTTACACTGGATCTTTGCCGTGTCAAGGTGTACAGCTATTCTTTGCTACCTTGCAGATATCTATATCTATATATAGATATATATATAAATAAAATAAAATGGTATCCAGTATCAACAAGTATAGAACTCTTTTTAACCCTTATATTCCTATTCCTATAACTCTTTTTAAATTTTGAGTGTTACATTCTTGCAATAATTTATCCGTGGTTTGTACCTATGATTAGAAATTTAGTTACAGGGTAAATAGATCAAATTTTAAAAATCCAACTACTGTAGCTGGAAGTTGTGAACCAAGTTTGTAAGATCTTTTCTTTTTTTAAATGTTTTTATTTCCAGTTAGCTCTGTGAGTTGGAATTTGAAAAGTTGGAATATTAGGAATCTACAGTGACTTATTCAGGAATTTCCCCCCTCCTTTCCTCACAAAGGAATTCCCACTGTGACTTATAAATAGAATTAGACTGCTTGTGTGCATGTATGTATTATATATACACACAAAAAATATGCATTGGGGGGGGATGTATGTGTGATACGAATGTGTATATTGTATGTAGGTCATAGTTTTGTAAAGAGAAAAGTAGTTGAGAGGTGATGGAATGTATTGTAGAAATGTGATTATTTAGTAGGGGGTTATTATGTCCTCACTGTTGTATAAATAACTGAAACTCTCTACTATATAATCTTCTGTTATAAGGCTAACTCTGATATCATGTCAATTTTACTGTTTTTCAAATGAGTTACATTGAGCCCTGTTTAAAATGCCATGAAAATACCAAGCTCCCAAAGACAGCCTTTAAATAAAATGAATAGGGGAGGAGGACTGATGGGAGAAATGAGTTTTTCAGGAGAAACTGATTGGAAGGGTTTGCATTTGGTGGGATGGGGACGCATGAGAATTGCTGTATCTTGGCAGATTAATACCCGAATCTCCTCTGGTCTGACTTAGAAAATGTCAATCAGTGTACTTGTGTTTTACAATTAGGTTGTTAGGAGCACTGTTTGTGGAGTGGTCTCCATCCCACAAAAGTGTCTTGTCTTCAAAGTAGATTTTTTTCTTTCATGAGGATCTTCTTGTATATCCATTCTGTCCCAAATTGATGTTGTGGAACTGCAGAAGAAAATGCACATTAAATCCAGGGAGTTTCACTTATGCTGTGAAATTCTGAATTCAATTGTGGTCAGTTACCTGTTTTTTCATAATTTGAGAGGAAGATGTCTTTATGGGAGTTCTCACTTGAAATTGTGGGAAGTCAGAAACATTCCTACAGATTGGCTTACTCTTCATATTATTCTGTTTAGGCTGGGAAAAGTGACCTAACTGTTATTTATTCATACAGTATCATTCTAATTATGATGATCCTGGTGACTTAAAAAACCTGTTTAGAAAAACAGAGCTTCCAGTATTGGACAGAAATTAGAATTTTTTTCCAATTTCTCTTATATCCCCCTTCCCTATCATTATGTTGATACCCCCCCAGGCATCCCTCCCTCTTTCCTTCTCCCCACAATTTGTTTCTGGCACATATGCATACAGGCAAAAGGGCAGGGAGGTGGAAGTTGTCAGAGGCCTTTCCTTCTGCTTCTTTGGTGGTAATGCGAATTAGAAGCATAAATCTTTATGCCTTTATGGGGAAGAATAGACCCATGTTTGTGTATACCTGTACAGAGAGATATATCCTGTATATGAGACAACGGTAGCACTTTTCTGAATGTGGACTTCCCCTCATGATGTACAATAAATACATATGAATGCAATCAGTCTAAATCTATAGATACGTACATACAGATGTATAGGTGGAATATACGTTGTATCACACACATGTACGTTAGTTGTAACATGAGTCAGTGTGTGAGCTAAAGAGAGGGACTATCCCCATAACGTGTAACAGGTAAGCATTTGTGCCAGGCAAAGTATTTTTTCAATTCTTCTGAGGGACCTGGATGACTCAGTGACTGATCTGATCTTGGTCACGATTTGTCTGTGTTACCTTAGCCCTCAGTGGAGTTTCTTTGGTACGTCTCTGCCTTTGTTTTGTATTAAGACTTGTTGAGGCCTCTTGCAATGCCAACCTCTTCTGTTCTCTGCTCCGTTGCCTCCATTCCAGTTCCTCTTCGTCCCTGCATCTCTACAGTTTTTCTTGCTAGCAGCAATCAGCTTTAATGGCCCAATCCAGCTCTGCTTATGTCTTAGGGAAATTCTCTTGGTGACTGTAGTGGCAGCTGAATTGGGCCCTGAGCACCTGCTTGAACTTAAGCAAAACTTCCCAGCTATTCAGTTGTGCTTCAGTATGACTTCGATTGATTTGCAGATGAATATAAACTTTTCATAGAACATGATGCAAAGCTCCCTAGCATATTAAAAGGTTAACCCAGCATTATATTTAAATTGTCAAAATGAGAAAACTCCACCCACCAAAAATTATCTTCCAATTCTCAGGAAAAGGGAGTTGAGTTTGTGTTTCTTAACATAGGCAGTAAGCAGAAGGCAGCCCTGTACTCTGTTCTGAGTAGTGGGGTTGTCATCAAACATATCAAGAGAAACACACTTTGTTACACTTTACCATAAAACAGATTTTAAAACAGAGTGCAGAGTTGACCATTAACATGCTAGCACTTCGCATCTAATTGTGTATTGGCTGTTCTTGCTTATGCAAGTAAATTGTGGTTTTAAGTGTTTTATTTTCTGTTTTCTGGCTAAATGGAGCTTCTGTATCCTTTTAGCAGAAAGCAGCTGTCAGCAACCTGCTCCGTCACATTTAAGCTCTGTGTTAACTTAGGCTTCAGTTTCAATGGGGAATGCTGCTCCAGTTCTGTCATCAAGCCATACTGGATTCCATGTTTTCAGGATGGCTGTGATTTTTCTTGCCCACAATTCAGCCATGGAATTTTGTCTTCCTTGCATTTCTCTTAGGAAAAGGTAGCTGGTGTACGATTCCATCTAAGCTTTCATGCAGTCATACACAGCGATTTCTATCATACATATATTTGGGCGTGTGTATGGGTATGTCTGTGTACTGGGTGTGTATAATAGATATTTATACGCACACGTGTATTACGCTATTTCAGTTTATGTATGTGGAGAATGTACCTGTTGGTTATCTCCTGATGTATACTCATGCATACGTATATTAAATATGTATATAGAGTGTAGATGTCCTGCATATACATATGTATATGTTATGAATTTTGGTTGGCGATTTTTTTCCAGACTTTTTTGCAAATTGCTGTCCCTTATGGCTTATTTTCACTGAAGCTGCATTATATAGAAGAAATGGAGAAATGTGTTATCAAAGTTTTATTTTAGAAAGGAGACTTTTAATTACCTAAAGCCATTTGTAATTGTCTTTGGAATTTTTACTAGAAGGGTTGTTATTTTAAAAAAAAAAAGAAAAGAAAAAGAAAAAAAAAGAGAAAATGAAAAACCAAAAGCAAGCAGACAAGCCCTTATTCCCACCATCCTTTAGATGGACATAAGAAAGAAATGGAAACACAGGTTTCCAAGTATTTGTTTCCTTCAGGTGTTTCTGAGGCATACTGTAGTCACATCCTGCCCCATCCCCCTTTGTCCAATTCTAATTAATGATTCATGGTTTCTTTTACAGAGCTTTTTCTCTCATTACTTTAATAAGTCATTGTTCACCTCCTGCATTCAATAATACTGATATCACTAAGGAGATTTCATGTCCTTCTGTCCTTTTTAGGAGAAATACCAGTGCATCACTATTGTGTTACATTTTAACATACTTTGTGGAGGATGGATGTTTTTATTGAAGATGTCTGTAACCAGTCTAACTTATTTAATGTGAGGAGCCTTCATTGGAATCTATCGTCTGTTTGTTTCCAACAAGTTTCTGCAACTTTTTTCACCAACATGTTAAATAATTCCCTCCTTATTTTATGCCTGAGATTTTAGAATTTGGGTTTATTGTTGTGGGTTTGATTTTTGGGTTTTTTTTCCCTCCAATTTCCAAAAATGTTTATCTGCAAGTGGAGCAAAACAGATGTCAGAAGCTCAACCAATATCCTTTTTGCAGTTAAGGGTAAATATATTTATCCTAGATTTAATAAAAGAAGGTGGCAAATGGACAATCTGAAGTGCTTAGAGGGAATGCTCACTCTTTTTAAGGCTGTCTCCGAGCAGTTTGTGTTTGGTGTCATTTTAAAGGTAGCTTAATCATGCTTTGATATCAGAAACAGCCTTGTAACAAAGAGCCTCATACAGTTGTTCAGTCACTAGAGTTTAAAATGTAAACAAGTTGCAGTGGGAAAGCAAAGGTGAGGCAGTGTATTTTGAACCAGTGAATTGTAGCTTGCAAATGTACCTGATTTTGAAGTAACTGCATGGTAGCAAGGATTAGCAGTCTCTTACACCCCTTCCTCTTTCCCTCTCATCCCTGACACGTGTTCAGCATACCGTACATTGGGAAAAATAAGCAACTTCCTCCAGCAAAGCTAATCCACTTAATGACTGCTTAAAGGGAACATACAAACTTGCATTGCCGCAGCCCGTCCCGTGGTATTAGCTGGCAGACTGGCTAATACGCACAAAAAGCCCCGGCCTGGTGGCTTCTGCAGATGTGTCACGTTTGGAGTGTGGTGCATGGAGATGCCCAAGAAGAAGGGTCCCTTCCTTCGGGGTCTCTGGCAGTGATGGCAGCTCGCACTACTCCTCCTAGTGCTGGAGGCTCATGGACAGCATTCCAGGGGCGGGTAGGAAAGCTCGTGTTTGTACTTTCCCTTTAAATAGGAAAGGTTGGCTCACATGTTCCTCATACTTCTCAATGAATGTACTGTATTACCATTTTAAAAAAAAAATCAATTAAATGATGATAGATTGGTCTCCTTTTGTTATCTGGTCCTTGTTTAATTTGTTTAAGGGTTTTTGTATACAAAAGTTTACATTTTTATGTATATTTTTCTTGTGTAAAAACTGATGTAATATGTGTATAAAACACTGTATGTATTATCTGTATATAGTGTGACAAAATGATTTTCTTTCTTTCTTTTGGATGTATTAATAAATCTTGCTGTGAAGTAGCTGTGTTTACTATGATGAAACCCTCTTCTCCAAGCCATTTTGCTAAGTCCAAGATGTATGGATGTTGCCCGGGATGAAATCTAATCCATAAAGTGATTTCTTTTTTCCTTTAAAACATATCCTAAGTACAGTTATTAAACTGTCCTTTGCTTAGATTGCTGTAGAGTCTGATTCTGCTCTTGCTTGTTCTCTGTTACTTTCTAATGACATTAGCTAATTCGTTTTGCAGTCAACCCAGGGTCTTGAGTCTCTGTCCTGATTCTAATTATAGTGCTTTCTAGCTCTGGATCACTGGTGTGGAGACCAGAGCCTCTTCATCTTGTTTTTTGATTTGAGGAAGTATAATTTAAGGGGTATAGAATAGAGTTTTGTCATGTATGTTGTTTTGTTTTCTGAGATTTAAAAAATATATACCTGCTTCATCAATGAAACTGGTAAGTTGGAGTTTGGCATTATTTTGAGGTTTAGCGTGTGTATGAAAAATGGTGGTTGCTGAGGTGCTGTGGGGCTCAGGTCAGTTCTCAGGCAGGATTGCCAGGCCAGGGCGTGTGTGTGGCCTGGATTGGTCTGACACTGGGAATCACCACTGCCTTGTTTGGCACGGCTGCGTGCTGGGGAAAAGCTGCCCTTTGTTCCACCTTGCTGCAGCTGAAGTGAACAACACTGCCTTGGCTGGCACTAACCTTCCAGTGCCAGGTTTGGTCTCCAAGAGTGGCTTTTGCACAGTAGCTTGAAGGATGTCCTCTCTTTAGACAGAGCTACGCCTTGGACACTTCACAGTAAGTAGGTGGTTGCTGCATCTCCCTCTCGCCATTTGTTTTGTAAGGTTGTCCCCTCTGCTTTCTGACAGGAGGGGATGTACTTAAACTAGGGTTTGCTAGTTTCCATCTCCAACGTGTGAGGTTGTGACTTGCAAGGGCACAGTTGTGTCCTTGGTGAGACCATCTTCCAGTTCTGTTTTTCATAAACAGTCTCTGTGCTGACCTCATCATCAGAATAACAACCAAGAGAGATTGATGACAGAGAGATTCAGTAGTTTGACTTCTCTTAATGAACAGTGGCCCAGCTATTCTAGACAGTGTAATTAGGACAGCATTGCACAGTTCCTGGTTGTAATTCAGGCCAAGGGGTAAATGGTGTTAGTGAATGATGTAGTCTTCCATGCTAACATGTGCTGCAAAGGTTTCATGGCAAAGCTTAATGAAGATTAAAGATATGCTTTAATAACCTTGCATTTCTGGGAGATGGGAGTACACTGGAAGTGTTGCATCTGAACATTTGTCAAGACAGAGTGATGACAGAAAAGATTGGATACTTAAAGTAAACAAAAGGAGAGCACAGCAGTGCAAGTTCAGTGCAATATCGCTAGAGAAAATCTGCTCCAAGCTTGTCCTTTCTAGGGAATTTTCAAGGTTATGGACCTGAGGCATTTGACACCATAGGGGTAATAGTGTGAGGCAGTTCTGGGCTTCATGGATGCAATTCTGGCTGTGCGTGTGGATATTACAAAGCTGATCCTTCGAAGTGCTTCATGCCAAGTAACACTCAAAATGGCAAGGGCAGGAATTGATTCTGATGGAGAAAACAATTGTTTAAAATCTGCTTTTAACAGCAAAAGTAAGTTTCTGTTTTCTGTAAGATCTGAGGTCATAGTGAGGGCTAAGCAGGTAGAAGTTAGGAAAATTGTGTCTGTTCCCTGGGAATGCCTCCCTGACAGAAGCAGAGGTCTCTGGTCTGGTCCGAGCTGAGCATTCATCAGTGAAGAATTGACAAGAGATGGGCTGGAACTCCTCTGCTGACTAAGGCAAGAGACTGACTCAGTCACCTGGTTTTTTTCCCCAGTATTTCCATGAAAAATAAATGCTGCTCTTAGAAAATGATTGCACAGCTCTCAGTCTGAAACTTTACAAAAACAACCGGTCATTGTTCTAGTGCCACATTTCAAAACACAAATAGGTTTTGTTTGAAGTATCAGTTTAGGAAGAATGTGGTATGTTTTTCTTTGTATTTTAACAGCCCTCTCAAAGTCCAACAGTAGCCTTTCAATAGTTGGCAATTATTTTCTCAGGAAAGATCATTTAGCTTGTACTTGAAAAGCAGGTGACACTTTGTTACAAGAGCAAGTGTTGCTCTCGTATTTGGTGAAGGAATTGGAAGGAGAAATCTTTATTAAACTGGAAGCTGGCTTCCTACAGAGGTGAAGACAACCCCTCTCTTTCCCTGCATAGTCATAGGCAATTGCCCTCTCTGCAGGAAATAATGGGGACCATCTTCCACACCCCCGTGGAGCCCACGCCCCAAGCACAGGGCTGGTACTCTGCAGCTGTCAGGTCTGAACTAGAGATAGAGGATGTTTGTTCTAAGGAGCTAAGAGGTGATTGTCATGTTTGCTGACGTGAGGTTCAGCCCAGGAATGGCTGCCTTGTTTTATTGCTACTGCTAATTTACTACTTGTGGAACGTGCCAGTGGAGAGTCTTAGTACCACTGAATTCTAGCAAAACAATTGAAGTGTTGTGCTAAAAATGTCTCTGAAGGCAAAATAGTGTTGATATTCAGGTGCATTCCTGTGCTTCTGTAGGGGAAGAGCAGTACAGGAGTTCTGCATTGCATTCAATACCTCCCTTGACAGATGTCCATAGGACCAAGAGACTCATACCTTGCTCACTCCTCACATCTAATTTGCAATGGCTGACATAGCCACCAGTGTGGAGGAGAGTCTTGCAATATGAACTTAGTCTGACTCTGATTGTTTCTGCTCAGCTTGTGCACCAGCTCCAGATTCATGCCTATTTAAATTTAAAGTGCTTATTTTCATACTGTGCAACTCTTGGTGGAAAAAAACCCCTTGTAATCAGCTGGCCCCAGAGCACTCCCACAAATCTGATTTGTGGGGCCATGCTGTGGTGCCTGCCAGGCAGCTGGCACTCGTTGTGCTGCTGAGACTGCCATAAATGTTGTCACATTGACCAATACTTTCTCACAGCTCCCTTTATTCGTAGTTCTGCAATCCCATGTTTCCTTAGAGGGCATAATGGACTTCAAACACTTCTAGATTCTCCATTGCAACTATATTGGATGTAGTGCTGGCCCTTTGCACCAGAAGAGGGTGTGCTGTGGTGACAGGGAAGGGAGAGGGTTTTCCCAGCTGCAGACCAGTGCTGTGAGCCTTTGTTGTGACCCCAGGGAGGGCAGTAAGGTTTGCATGGAGCACAACTGGCATTTGCTGTGGCACCCTCCCCTGACTATCTAGTCCTTCATCAGGGCATCTATGGTATAGCAGCATATGGCTCATACTATAAAGAACATCGCAGATGAAAAACAATCCTTTTTTTTCTAGGGTTTTAAGTGTGTCAGAGCATTTTTCTTCAAGCTGTGACTTTCTTGCACCAAGGCTTTGCATGTGCTGAGAGTGGCAGTACTCATGAAGGAATGCATTGGGCACAAAATTCAGCTGAAGGGGTGGCAACAACTCTGCCTTACCCAGTTTGTGCCAAACATCAGCAAGAATAGAGAGGCTGATTATTGTCAGATCTGGGCCAGTACTCTGCCAAGTTTTGATTTCAAGCTGTGAGTCTCAGTTATAATACTGCCACATTGGCAGAGCTGGTCCATGTTTGTGCCAGTGGAATTTCTATAGAACCAGATCCTGGAATTGTTCACAGATATTTCCCGAAGTGACTGTTGTCACCATTTTCATATGTACACGTAGTACCTGGTTGCAGCTTCCCTGTGTCTCTCTGGTGGTGCTGACCCCTTTCAGAGCTAGCAGAGTTGCCTGAGTCAAGGGGCATTAAGGGTCTTTCAACCAGTTTTGTGCAGGTCTTCAAAATAATGCCTTTATTGGATATTATTTTCCATTTGTTAGTGTAAAATAGGATAAACCCAACTGGGATAGGGAGGGAGGTTTAAGGGGTGATTCTCTGAGTGCCTAGAAGGATACAGATGGGTGAAATCCAAGACACATGGGGTTCTTCTCAGCTTGTTCCTGTTGCCTGTCGGTGCAGACACTTAAACTTGCTACCTGAATCAAGAGGCAAGTATTAGCATCAGCAGAGGAGATCTCCTTAAATGTGTAGTCTTTTATAATTTGGACTCTCATCAATTTGCATCCATTTGCTATGGTTGCTTTAGTAAAGCACTTTATTAGTCCAGCTAAGTGCTCAACTTAGTAAAACCACTTGACTTGTATCTGAGAGCATGTGATTATAAGGTTTTGTTTGGTTTGTTGTTTCTTTTTTTTTTTTTTTCCCCCAACCAGTTTAATGTCTTGTTTAATCCTGCAGAATTTAATTTTTCTGTTAACCAGCATTTTCTCAGTGGAGCCACACAGTTTCCTCTGTTATTAATCTCATTTTTTTTCTGTTCTCCCTTGGGTCCTACTGTTTAATATAGCTTTTGGGTTGTTTTTTTCTCCTTTTTTTGTTTTCCCCCAGTGTTTGCCCACTTTATACAATGTTTTTAACGTGTCCTCTCCATCTCCTTTCCCCTCAGACTGCAGCTAAAATTGTTGCTGAAGAGATTCTGGTAAGGAAAATTAGATTCCTAGAACTCAGAATGGTTTCTTGTCAAACCCTATCCTCTTCACTTGGCTCTTTTATCTCTACCAGCTCTGCCCAGGTACAAGACCTTTCTTGGCAGAGCTATTCCTAATATCCCTAATTATGAAATTAGAATCAGTCATGGTCTCAGTTGGCCCTTTGAAACATGATGGAGATGAGGATCTTGAGAAACAATCTCAGGAAAACTTAGTAAAGCTTCTGTGATATTTTGCTTGCCCTGCAAAGCTGGCTGCCTGTAGCACGTTTTCTGTGATGCCATGCCAAAAATATGATGCCTTTATCAGACACCATTTCCCACTAGCAATGCTTTAAAAGCTACCAGTCCTGTTCGTGTGGTTTGCTGTGATGTTGGCTACTTTCATATAGCCCTGTGCTATGGGGAGCAAACTGTTTCACAGAGATCATGCTGTGCCTCTTTGAGTGTGTCCCTGGCTTTGGGCAGACTTTGCCCACAAGCAGCACTGATGCCATCTGCCTTTGCCAGGTGACAGAGAACAGGGCTGCTGAGTGGCAGCTTGGCTCTCACTCAATTAGTTGAATACTTGCAGGCACTCTTTTCCTTAATTTCCCCTCTGTAACATGGGGTCTTTATACTCAAGCGTCCTATCTGTCTCTTCCTACTTCTTCATGGAGTTTGTGATTAGTGCTCTTAAACAATGCCAGAATCTCTTGCCCAAAGCTCCAGTTTGCAGTCCATGGCAATATTTTTGATCCTCTTGTTCTCTTTTCTGCCCCCCAAGCCCACATTGCTCACCCTGACCTTTATGACTGGCTGTCCTGGTGTGAAATGTCCTGCCTGGAAAACTGGGGATTTTTAAGCATCATATCCCATCCATTGTTACTCTCTAGTCCTGTAATTGAAATGCAGCCTATAGTGCAAGATTCTTAAATACATTAAAAGTATAAAAGAAGATCTTCTTATTACTTTGGTCACCTCTAATGCCTAAAACCAAATCTTTCATATATTTCACAATTCAGCCTTGTTTTCCTTCTGCCTCCTGTTTTTCCACCAGCTGTTTGAGACTTAATTTGCAGTGGAAGGTGATACTTGATAGAAGGGATACATGGATGACAGTGAACGGCTTCAACCTCTTGCACTTGGAGTATTAAGTTTTATGGTTTTCCCAGTGCTGTAAAGCCAACACGTGGTATTTTATTTTCATTTTGAACATCATTGTGTTTATTTTTCTTGCCAGGTTTTATACCAAGATAAGCATTCTCAGAGGCTTTTGTTTACTCTGGGAAAATGGCTTAGCAAAGGAAAATATTGCTGTGCAAGGCCGGCATTGTGAAATTGGTTTTTGGTTGTAATTTTTATGTGAAACATGCAAGACTGTTAACAATCAAGAGCTAAGTTTTCTACTTCTGTTATCAACCAGCTAATTTGCTAATTATTTATCAAGGGATTGTTCCTTGCTAATGGCCTGAGTGCAGGGCATACTTCTAATAATCCTATTGTCATGATCTGTGCAGGAGAGAAATGCCATTCCCAGGGTGGAAGTGCAGAATGAAAGAATGGCAAGAGGAGGACAGTGGTCTGACAGCTGCCCTGCTCTGCTCTACAGTGGTTCTGCTCTGCTGTGGTGAATGCCTGCAGCACGCAGTGGTCAACAGAGACCCAGTGTCTCAGAGAACAGAAGCTGGTTTTAGCACTGTTACCTGCAAAGGTCTGTTTGCCCCAGCTGCAGGGCAGGACCCGGGTGCGTGGGTGCCTGCTGAGTTGCTCTCCAGGTGGAAGCAACCTGCTTGTGTCCTCACCATAGGGCATTGCTGGAAGAGCTCTGTCGTCACAGATTGAGGTGCAGCTAAGGCAGGACTGTAGTATTCTCTTCTTTGAGGTTCAGGCTGAATGAACCTTGCTGGAAGTGGTTCTCCCTCTTAGTCCCTCCATGTCAGAACTACACACAAATGGAGTTGTGTCCTCCAGGCCAGTACCTGTGCCAGTCTGACAGAGCTGTTTGAAGGGGCCTCAGTCACAAGTGTGGTCCCCAGCAAGTGTGTGTGAACTGCTGCACATGGTGTCAGGCCCTGTGAAGGAGCAAGAAGCAGGAACCCAGGCAGATGGCCAAGGGCTGGGCAAAGGTGCTTCAGCTTGACAACAGAGGGGGACTTAACCTGCTTGGTCCATCATCTTTGCTTTCACATTCCTGGTTTCATTTCATTGCCCAAACTCTGCAAGGAGCAGCAGACCTTTGTAAGAAGTTTTTTGTAATATAAGTATTGCAATAATCAACTCAAAGTAGTTCCTGTCCTGCGCCAGCTTTGTTCCAGAGTGGCCATGACAGTGCTGCCAGGGAGCACCTGGTGGCAATGACAGTGACAGTGCATGAGCTGTAGGGCTGGGGATGCTGACAAGCAGAACTGGGCCCTCAGTTCCAATTGTTCTTTTCAAACCCAGAAATTACATTGTGCAACATGTGGTATAGTCTGTGCTCACATGTGTACAACTAATGCTTCCCAAGAGAGATAAGGGCGAGCATGGGAAAGTGGGATATCTTCATTACTTTTTTTGAGGAGAGATACTTTTTCACTTTTCACTTCTTGTGTTTCCTTTCTGCATTTGTGCTTTAACATTAGGTTTGATTCTGTCTTTATAGCACTCAAGTGAGGGCTTACATATTTCATTGGGATTGTCTCTTTTTGTTTTCAGGGCCAAAAGTCCCAAACAATATGAAGTAGTCACAGCCATATACACATCTGGAGTCCTTTCATCTGCTCCAGACAGGCACTTTCCTTTATTCCTATTCACTCTCATTACTTAATTTCCTAAAGAGGCTGCAGCTCTTCAATGTCTGAGTGATGTATGTCAAAATGTCTTGCTAGGCTCTTCCACTACATAATAATTCAGTACATCCTGTTTCCAGAGCTGAGGAAATACATTTCCTTCATTTTAGCTCATTACTCTTTAGGAAATTGCTTTTCTTCAATTATCCTGACAACCTGGATTTCGACAGCTCCAGACTCACTGGGTGAAG
Organism: Formicarius rufipectus; assembly: GCA_013399695.1. NCBI lineage: Eukaryota > Metazoa > Chordata > Aves > Passeriformes > Formicariidae > Formicarius > Formicarius rufipectus. Next base: position 564,272 of record VXAU01003159.1, read on the forward strand.
CTCCGGCATCTCTGGACACATTTTTTTTCTTTGAGCCTTCTCTGCCATCTACCATGTTCTTCTTAGAGAGGACCTTTTATTTGGGACTTTTCTTATGTCTGCCACTGGAGACTGGATGTCAGCACGCAATTTGCAACACTGATTCCGAAGTTTTAAAATAAACCTGCTTTACTGTCCCCGCTCTGACAAGGTAATGCGTGGCTTTGCGGGCTCGCGGCAATCTCCATAGGTGAGCTTGTAGCTCCCCACCCTGCGCTCATCCCTTATCTAGAACAGCACCTCAAAGGAAGCATTAGCAAAGATAAACTATAGGGAGCACTCCTCAGCACCTTCTAATCTGAGTCTCTTAACCTGTTCAGAGGAAAACCCACAGATTATTTTGCAGAGAGCACAGCCGTTGCTATGCTGACTTGCTCAGCAACTCCTTCCCAGTGCTTTGTGATGTCCTCTGAGGTGGTCTTAGGAGGCTCAGGTCCAGAAGGAGGGTGGCCCCATACTGAGACACCTGGTTATCTCATGAGTAATCCATAAATGTCCTGTGCTCCTGCACATGCTTCTTGATGCTATAGGCTGCTAATTGCACCTTCCTACCTCTCAGGAGTATCTTGAGGAGAAAGCATGTGACTGTGAGGTGTCGCCATGCCTGTGAGGGAGGAGGCAGCACAGATGGAAATCTAGACCTGTTCATAAGAAGAAAACACTATACCAACACAAGGGACTACTTATACTTAATAAGAATCTTGCATTTGAATCCTAGGCCTCAGGAAGTCTGTATTTTCTTCAAAACCACTCCATCTGCACAAGAGTCATGACTGCCATCTGTCTCACCCCTCCTATGGGCTGTCCTGGTCCAGTCAGTCAGTCGCCTGTTTGCTGTGGAAATCCCACGTGCAGGCAGAGTGATCCTCCTTGTTTTCAGTTTCCATCAGCTAGCTCTAGGTGAATGGCAGCACATGGCTCCCCCCAGCCTACCTCGGGAAGTAAAAGGCTCCTGGCTCTTGCCTTTCACCATACCCCATCAAGAATTAGATATTTTATGGTTAAGTTTCCCCTGCCTTAACCAGCCCTTCCCTGGTGATACTGGTAAGGCACATATATTTGCTGGAGGTCTGCAGACTTAGGTTGATATTACTCCCTTCCTAACCACTGCTCTGAACATCTATCTCATCTTCAGGTGTATTGAGCCTCTCTAAGCTTTTCCTTGTCTCATCTTCCACTCTGAACAGTTTTTGGCAGCTACCCGTGACAGCCTGATGGGAAAGAAGCTTTACTGGATGAGTGTATCACTTGCTGATTATTTTTTCCCTCTTTTGTGATGAAAAAGCTCCTGTTGGGTATTCATCACCTGGGGTCTCCTTCAGCAGAAAGAACAGACTGGCCAGCAGCAGCTTCAGCAGTAACAGGTAAGTGGATCTCATGGTTCTTTTAGGGACATGACAACTGTGCCTGCCTGGCTCCACAAGTGACAACAGCTGCCCTGTCCTGCTGTGGTGGCTTTTCTGCAGGTTTCACCAGCTTGCCTTAGTTTGGTTCTGCGTTTTGTAGCTGTTTTGTCACTGATTTTAAGGCAGTCTCAAAAACACAGGTGTGCTCTCCTGTTGACAGCTCTCTTGCTTCCAGTTAACACCAGACACCAAAATGAGGGGAAAATTAATGACACCTGCAAATTCTGTGCACTCAAATACTGAGTTGCTTCATTTGCAAGTACAATGAGGTATTTTGGTGTCTGAGGCCTGTGCCTCATGTATCTGCATATCTTGAGCATGTAAACAGCTGAAATTTGCTCTGTAGAGCTGCTTGTCTGGGAGGCAGGCACAGTGCTGTGGCTGTGCACAGTGCAGTGGAGATAGCTCCTCAGCATGTCCAGCATTGTGCATGTGATGCTGATGATCCCTGCCAAAATAGCAGCTCTGCTCTTCCCCTGTCCTCCAGTGACTTTGAGGACATCTCTTTCGTGTTTCCTTTGGCACACCTGATTATTGCTGAGAACTCAAGATTCAGCCTGGGCCTCGCACTGGGGTACCCTAGCCCATGTACAGATGCTGTACCAGAAGACTTAGGTGCAGAGGACTTGCCTGGCCCTCACTGATCCCAGCACAGTATTGGCTACTAGTGAAGAGGACTCACATATCCTCAGCCAAGGGTGCAATTTTCTGGAGCCCACCAGGACTAGATTGCCTAGGCTTTGCAGGACAGTGTGTGTGGTGTGCAAGCAGTTAAATCAAGCAAGGATGTGCTGCACTCTCCCTCTCTGCTGTTTCCCTCCAGCTACTCTCAAGTCATTTTGAAAGCTCATATTTTGATCTCACTGTATACAGAAAACATAACAGCTCCAAACCCTCATCTCGACAGCACACAGGCCATTGCTGTGCTCTCTGTCAGTGTGCATGGCTTTCTGTCATGTCCTGGGGCTCGGGTCAACAGGCAGAGCTCTCCCATAATGCTCCCAGGCTGGCAGGAGCTCAGGCAGCTCCAACACCCACACAGCCCATCCAGTGGGACCTCATGCTGGGGAATAGGTTTGCTCCCTGGCCCCTTGTGCCTTTCAGAGACAGGCAGTGACAACAGCTGCTTCCTCCAGGAACCAGGATAGGGGAGCTTCAGCAGCAGGCTGGGGAGGGGCTTGCACAGCTGGCCAAGGCAGCAGCTTGTTGCAGCCCTGCTCGTGGCAGCCCTGAGCTCTTACCTGTGGGGCTGCTGGGTGGAGAGGTCACAGGGCCTTCCTGGGGAAATAGAAATGTTAGAATCCATGTTTTAGGCACCTTATCTGCCAGGTTGTTTGTGGATGGGTGGCAGGTTGGAGGCTCATGGCACTGACCTGTCTCTTGGGCTCTCAGCTGCCCAGCCAGGAGCCAGAAGCCCCAGGGACACATGGAGCACAACACATGGCAAATCCTAATTTTAATTCTAACATTCAGTTTCTGGAGCAGCTGCTTGACCCTTGAGCTCCTCTGTCCTCCATCCCATATCTGTACAGCTGAAGAACTGCCTGCAGTTCCTCCCACGTCTGAGGGTGGCAATGTTTCCTCAGCAGAGCAGCCCTGTGCTTGGTCAGGAGGTGACAGCTGCCCTCCTTCTTCTGCCCTGTTTCCTCACCTCTCAGAAAAGGCAGAGTTTGCCATATCCTCCAAGGTCTGGCTTCAGGCAGTGCCATGCAAGGCTGGTGCTCACAGCTTCACAGCGTGGCCCTTGTGCTGGATAAGAAGGAAACGTGTTTCCAAAGCAGAACTGCCAAGAAAACACCAGGTTGAGCATGCAGGTGGGACAGGCAGAGTGAGCTGCTGTGGAGGTGGCTGCTCCACGGGGCACAGGGACAATGTGAAGTCATTAGACAGGTGAGTGATCTGTGATTAAATAGAGCTGAATTACCTACAAATGCAAAAAAATCAAAGTGTGTCAGGAAAGCAGGAACAGAGAAGGGATAAAGAGCTCAGCATTAGCCTCCTCTTGGGAAGAGTGTCAGGGCAACAATAACTTACCAGGGCTTTGATTTCTGGTGAATGCTTATCATGCAAGTGATTTGTTTGCTGATACTGGAAGATATTGTTGGGGGTAAGGAGACCAGAGGAAGCAGCCCACACTCATCGTCTCTCTCCAGATAAGAAACCATTTAATAATGTGGCATCTTTGTTTTCAGAGTGAGGAGAGCTCACGGGCTGCTCTGCACAGGCAATTCGGTCCAGCTGGCAGCACACAAGGTCCTTTATTACTGTTTTTTTCTGATTATTGTAATATTTGTTATTATTATAATTACTGTTATTTGTTATTATAGACACCTGCCAAGACACACAGGCCATTTTTATTGCCTTCCCAAACGCCATCACCTAGTCTGTTAGCTGTGAATCTGTGGATACACATCTGAGCAAGCCACAGACTCCTCTGCCAGCGTGCCAGTGTGGGGGCACAGGGGATTCCTTGGCATGAACTGAGCCAGGTGTGTGTGTGTACATCCATAAAACAGACTGTCATTTCTTAACCATCTTGCTCTCTTCTCCATACTGCAATTTCCAGACCATGTAAAATGAAGCTTCAGTACATGGAGAAACGCATTTCTCCATATGTTTGTACTTGCCCAAGCCTTGATGTCTCACAGGGCTGCAGGCTGTGTGTGCTTGAGTTAAGTTCTTGATACACCCAGGGAAAATCAGAACTAAAAGACTTTAAAGTGGTGATATTTTCAGGTGCAGAAAAGATGACTAAGACTATTTGGCATCCTCTGCATGGACTTCTGCCCTGGGGTGTCAAATGCAATTTGGGGATCAGGTGCCCAATGGTATTCATAGGGAGGGTCAATGTACATTTAATGCACAGCCCAGACCACACAGACAAGGGTAACTGGGATCAGACTCCCTTAAAAGCACAGCAAGACATTGCAATAGCTTAGCAGGTGTGGGGTTGGACCAGGAGAGGTGTTTAGGTGGGAAGATTAATGATGCAGCCTCCATAAAACAAGGTCAAAGCCAACCCTACTGCAACAGGTGGGTCGCCAGGGCACAGGCAGGAACATCATTGATTACACTTTTGCAGACCCTGATTTACAGTTTATTCTGTCTTTCCTGGCACAAAAGTGCACGTAGGAGAAGGGTGATATCTGGACTCATTTGATTCACCAGGTGGAAGCAGCCAGCCAAGGTCTCTGCAGTTCCTGAGGTCTGTGTGCCCATGCAGCACCCTGTTAGCTCAGCTGTCAGCCCTCCCTGGACCTTTCCAGCTGCAGGTGCAATGTGTAGCACCAGCTCTGAAAAACACCACACACGATGGCAGGAGCACTGTGAGGCCATGGGAAAGCCTGGTTCCTTGCTGGGGCTGTTAGCACTATTTCAGTCCTTTAATATCTTCTTAGAAGACACTGGCTTAATCTCAGCTCAACTGGAAAAATGCCGATGACTGGAAATGTCATCAGCTGCCTGTGGGCCAAGGCTGGCCCTGAGCTGATAAGGAGCAACACAGAAGAAAAATGTCAGCACAAAACTGGAGAAACACAGAGGCTGGATGCAGCTCTTCTTCATCCTCAGGAAGCAGGGCCCCTCTGCTACTAGTCTTTTCAGCAGCTGAACTTTCCCTAAGGCCTCAGTGAGGAACCCTGTTCTACCTTAAAAAGTAGAAAGGTGGCTGCTCTTAGTGCTGCAAAAACAAAACTCTTGCCCCATTAACTCAAATGAAGAGGATAAGCAAACCCAACTTCTGCTAATTACTTTAACTTTTTAAGACAAATCTCATGATGTTCTGTGTTGGGAACTTCTTTCCCTGAAGCACTAATAGAAGCTGGGGGAGGAACACTCAGACAGAAGGAGGGCTGACCTACCTCGCTCCCACTTGAAATATGGGCATTAGGAACACCACCTGGGCTTGAGATTTGGGTAGCAGGTCCTCTCACCCCATGATAATTGTGCACTCAGGAACACCAAATACTGTGGTCTTTGGGCAAAGAATAATGTCAGAAGTAAGTAGCTAATCTTCCCTCTTTGGTGGGAAGAATGTGTTAATTCTCCATGGGGAATGGGGTGCAAAGCTCAAACCTTGTGATTTCTGGCACAGAGCAGTGTCTGAAAATGTCACCTGGGCCTTGAGTCTGTCTACATCCCTTCTCAAAGTTTACAGAGAAAATAAAATCTAAAGAAGTTTAGGGAACTATACTTGCACAGCCAGCAGATTTTAAATGACTTACGAACTCATGAAAGCAACCGGTGAACTTTTCCATCAGTGTTTTAGTGAGAAATCTTTGCGGGAGAGGTAAGAGCCATAGAGAATAGAGGCGAAGTGTGATTTAGAAAGACTTCAGAGGGTATCAGTGCTGGCTTTATGTCACTAAAGCACTGGGGTTTGGAAAGGGGGAAGATGCACATGTTCCTCGCCCCACTGGATTCCTTGGCCAAACTGATCCTGGGGCTTGCTTGCTCTGACCAAGGCACAAGAGCCATCTGGGTTGGTCTCCTCATGCTTTCCCACCCTTGCCCCTGTGCCAGCTCTGCCCTGCAAGGCTCTATGGGCTGCATGTGCATCATGTGCCTCTGCCCGAGGGTAAGGTGATGCTTGTGGATGGTCCTTTAGAGGCCATTGCTTCTGGGGCCGGGTGTGCGGGGACTACCCCTTGCCACGACAAACCTGGCGGAGTTCCTCCAGCCCCTGTTTTGGTAGCATGGGCTCTCTTGCCCATCATTAGAGGCTCATCCTAGAGATGAAAGCCCCGAACCCTCTGCCGGGCTCTGGCCCCCGCTGCACGGACACGGACCCTGTGGGCAGCAGAGAGGCAGAAGGACCTGGGCGAGGGCTGGCCCAGCCCGGCCCGGCCCCGCTAGGTGGAGCTCGGGGTTCAGGCACCGAGCGGGCTCCGCGCTCCGCCCGCTCCGCCGCTCCGGGACCGCGCCGGGACAGACCTGGCTGCACTGCCCCGCACTGCCCCGCACTTCTCCGCACTGCCCCGCATTGCCTCGCACTGCCCCGCACGGCCGGGACAGAGGCCAGGGCGCCGAGGAAGATCGAGGCTGCGAGCTGCGCTCCAGCTGAAGGCAGGCAGTGTCCGCGCTGAGGAGCTGGAAAGGGCAGTGCGGCGCTCAGGGGGCACCCGCGGAGGAGCGGGCACGGGGGGTGTTGGGACAGCAGGGGGAATGATGTGGTGGGGAAGGTCAGCGTGGCAAATGTCATCCTCGCTGTCAGCCACCGCCACGTGCTTTTGAAGCGCTGCGGCAGAGACGGGCTTTAAGGAGAGATCGGATGGTGTCGGCAGAGGTGGCCTGGCAGGCACTGAGCTCCTGATGTGCGGATGTAGGAGACAAAAGAAAAGCTTTTCTAGAACGCTTGCCTTTTGAATGGATAATTTAATCAGTGACATTAAGTCCTCCCAATTATTTCTTGCCATGGGTACTGCCTATTCATTAATTTACTTCATATAAATCCATCAAGCAATTGTCACACAGCAAGTAAAAAAAAGCACCCCATAGTTTTGTTGGGAAGGCATGAAAGTAAACGAAGAGGTTAATTATCACGGTTAATTAATTGCTTTGCAGATTGGGTTGTGCACAGCATCCCCTGGTGCCCTTGGTGCTGGGAAAGCCAGGAGGGAATGGCAGCAGCAGGCAGGGTGCCATTGGCAGCGCAGGCGAGGAGGGATGATGGTTGGGTATCAGTATGTCCAATCTGGGACAAGGAAGTTTTGTGGAAGCTTCTGAACACCATGGGTGTGACCTACAGCTTGTTTCCTTACCTTCCAGAGTGATTTGCTTAATCAGCCTTGGCTTCCTGCTCAATCAAGGCAGCTCCTTTGGTGGGGCAGGGTGGCCTGAGGGGCTGCCAGGGGCTGCCCTAGGAGAGAAGAAGGTTCAGAGGCTGGAAAACTTTCCCTGTAGGGAGCATGAAGGAAGTTTAAGCTAATTTAGCATAACAAAGGAAAGGTTAAGAGGTGACTTGGGTCATCATCTCTAAGTACTTATTTAGGAAGGAGACTTCTGGGAGCAGAGGGCTGTTTAATTTGGAGGACAAAGATGTAACAATACACAATGCCTGAAAGATAAAGACAGGTAAAATGGGGTGACTCCCTTGTTAAAATTACCTACTAATATGCTCTGAGATGGTGAAGTTTCTATCCTTTAATATATTCAAATCCAGATTGAGGATCTCTCTAAAAGACAAGCCTGGGGTCAGACAGAAATCATGGACTTGTGTTTCTGTGGCCTGTGTCTTGCAGGAGTTCATATTAAGTGATTTTATCTGATCCTTTAGCCTTCACATCTATACATCTCCCTGAAACAGCTAACAGCTGCCATAAATCTGCTAAATACATCTGGCAGATTGCAGATGACCATGGCCTGATGCACTTTGTGTCTGCCTCACCCCAAAACGGGGTCCCAGTGTACAGCCAGGACCTCTGTGCCATTGCAGACTGCAATGAGCCCCTGTGAGCTCCCATTTCTCTAAAATGCATTTCAGTAGTACAGCATTTTCTCATGCTAGTTTTCTGTCAAGGGATGGCTGAAAACTTGTTGCTGCACAATCTAATGAAAATATGTTTTGTGGTCCAAGCTCTGCTGTTTGCTGAGGACTACTACAGTATGCATCATCTGCAGAGGCCATAGGACTTTATGTTGGCTGAGCTCTGGCTACTCTGAAAAGTGACTGTCACTGAAATAGAGGAGACTGATACCTGCTTTCACAGGAAACATGGTTTGGGAGAAAAAGTCCTCTCTTGCCTCCACAAAATGTTTGGGTTTCTGTTGAGCAAGTCCAAATTTGCCTGGTGGGGACATGAACCTAAAGCTCTCAGCTTCCAAATCTACCTGATTTAAGGCTGCTGCATGATTTGAATTTTTTCACCTCAGAGTTGCTCAGCTGAGTGTTGTGTTAATGCTGGCCTTTGAATATGCTATTCTTCCCTTGAATTGCTATGCTCTATTGCCCAACCGTGTGGTGGTTTCTCAGCTGATGTAAATCAGTTTAGCTCCACTGCCTTTGCTCCTCTGTCACATACCAGGCTTACACTGTCTCCCCACAGCCCAGTGCTCCGAGGCAGCCACCTCAGCAACTTCACTGGCCCCCACAGGCCTTGCATAGAAAGGCGAGGTTTAGCTGGAGTTCCAAGTAAAGTTCGGTCAGCTGGGGCAGAGCTTTGGTGAAGTGGAGCTCTTGTCATCTTGGTCCTGTGGCCAGGACTGAACTCTTATCTCCCATGCTTTGGAACATGCAGGTGAAGTGTTGCTGACTGTGAGCCACTTTGGTGCTGGTGGTGTGGAGGATCCACGAGCAGTAAGTAGGAAAGCAGTGTCCCTGTGCTAGGTCCTTGACTTCAGCAGCCTTCCTGGTGGATTCCAACTTAGAGCATGACTCAGGGTATTGCAGTGAATCTTTAAGATAACATCTTTTGCTTGCCAACATGTAGGCTGGCTGCCAAAGGTGGGGGAGGAGATCTGTAGTGAGTCTTTTGTATGTGCTCCTCATAGTAAATAGATAGATGCCAAATTGATTACACTTGCCTTTCTGTTTCTCCACTGAGTATTGAAGAAAGGGAAAAAGTAGTCCCCTGTGGTTTACCCCAGACCACTGCCTCACACCACTTGGTTTCTCGATTGCCTGTAGCTACCTGCTGCTGCTGCAGCCAGCACACACCTCAGAAACAACAGCCTTGGGGTCCAGTTTTTGCAGTGTGGATGAAGATCCCTGACCTACTGACCAGGATGCTCTCCCACTCCGTGTCTGAACATATTGCTGGTGCAGGTGTCTCTGCACCAGCAGTATGTTGTCTCTGGTGATGGGAGAAGGGAACCAGAATGCAGCAAGGCAAAGTGACATGGGGTGCTGCTGACTGGGATCAGAGCTGCCTGTGGCAGGGACACCCTGCCTGGCTCAGCCTTCATGCTGCAGAGCTGAGCAGCATGCTGGGCCAGCTCAGCCCCACATCATGTCCTTGGTCCTTGCCTACTTGCAAACCCTCAGGACAGCATCAATTTTTCTATTTACTGCCTCATTGCCAAACCATTAATTTTTCCAGTTTAAATGCTTAATGCAAAAGCCTTATTTCGAAGTCTGCCAGCTGAGCTGCCTCTGCTTAGGACTATCATTTCCAACTGTTCTCTGGCAAGATGATTTCTCAAACGATTTAAGAAAAAATAATCAAAGTTGTAACCACATCTGTGGCTGCCTTTATCTGTGAGAGCAGGGAAAATTAGCCCAGAGGCCACTGGGTGCTTTCTGAAATGGAAGTTTTCTCCTGGAGACAACGCAGCTCGTGTTGGTGGAAGAACCAACCACTAATGTGACTCTCACTGAGATTTCTGGCACTGGAGTTCTGTGACTGAATGTAAAGAGCAGCTTAAAAACCATCTGATCTAGGCTGTTGTCCCAAATCAGCTGTGGGTTCTCTTTGCACTCACCACCCAGCTGTGCTGACGCACTGGCAGGCTGACCTGGTAGGGAGATCTATAGTGTTAGTGAGTGATTTTACTTAAATGCTTCTCTTTTTCTATTAGTTCTTCCTAGACTGCAATATTGGTCCTCCACTCTTTTCTAGCACAGCTGGCAGAGGAGGCAGCAACACAAATGTTTACTTCCATGGAAGAGACTGGCTAAGGTACATTTGGAGCATTCTCTGTGACATACCAATGAGGCTCCACTGGTTTACTGCAGCTGAGGCTCTGTCCCTGTCATCTCTAGGAAAAGTTGATTAGATCCAGTGGATTTCTGACTTCTTTTATGAAGAAGCTGTAAAAGTTCTTTTCTTCTGCTAGTGCTTTTCTCCAGGGAGTTGTTGGCAGAGAGAGGCGAGTGTCTCAGCAATAATACATTTCAAAGTTATTATGCCAGCAGAAAAGAAACACAAGGATTTGAACTTGGTAATATGTATTTTTTTATGACAGGACCAAACAGTAAAGAGGCCCCCTTGCTGTGCAGACCTCCCTGGGTCTGCAAGGCTTCAGGCTGGCTGCACTGTGGGGTGACAGTGGCAGCAACTGGGACCCCATTTCAGGCCTAATCCTGGAGGGAAGTTCTTCCACTGAGCTGGCTCCCATGCTGGCTGGGAAGGATGGCAATTTGGATGGAACTTGTCTGGCCCTTGGGCATGTCCCCTGTTGTGGGCAGATGGGGACCCTTCTTCCTCTACCTACCAGTCACAGTGATGCATTCAGGTAGTGAGCAGTGCCAGTGAGCCCAAATCTTTATGCTGCTGTGGTAACAATAGTGCTTTCACAGAGGAAATGAGTGAATTGTCAGCTGAGACCTCTTCTTTTTGTAATGATTAACCTTCCACTAATGATTTGATATAATATTGGGTGACATTGAGTGCTGTGATATTGACGTATAATGTGTTCTGAAGCGAGGGCTCAGGAAGCAATAAAGATTTGCTCAAGCTAATGTGTGAAGGCTGGGCTGTCCCTGGGCCCTGTGCTTTTGCTGATGGCCTGACGTGTTTGCCGTGGTGTGGCAGCATCGTCTAACAGAAGCTGATTTTCTGGCTAATAATTTAATGAAGGCTTTGCTGTATTTCCAATTACTGGAAAAAACCATGACTTTTTTTTTCTGATAAGTGTTATAAAATCAGCCCTTCATACTTCATGGAGCCAGGGAAGAGCACCTCATATCTCTCTTTTGGTTCCTGACCAGTCCTGCAACTAAGCCTGCCTGCCCCACAGGACCATGTTGGGCCATACAGAGGTGCTGCCCATGGGGCTGGGAGGTGGCTCCCAAATGGAGGAGAGTGGCAGAGGCAGAGCATCTCACCAGGGCACCTACCCAGCTCCAAGACCCTCCATGCCCCATGCATGGCTGAGGTAAATGGAGCTGGCACAGACAGACACCACAAATAAGATGGTGTGGGAAGAAAACTTGGAAGGACAAATTACTGTGAGTATTGATTCCCCTGGTTGTTTGCAGAGGGATTTCATTTAGCAACACTGCCAATGACATTATGTGCAGCATCTTGTCCATGGCTGGTTCCGTGGCATTAAGAGAATTACTTTGGCCTAATGAATAGGAATAAGAATATTTCAACCTCCTCCCTGGAAAGTAATGGTGGATCATCAAGTGTGCAGCCAAGTTCAGATCTAGTCACTTGCCAAGTGAATGCAAATGACAGGTTGTTTTATTTAATGGAGGCCATGATGTGTTGGCCAAAACTGTTGTCTCTTTTCTCTGTGAATTGGTTTTTCCCCCCTCTCTTGTAAATCAGACTTTGTCTCTACCCTGACTGGCCTTTTTTTTTTTCAAGCAGAAGAAATTTTTGCTGACTCTTGCACTGAAATCTGCCTGTAGATTGCACCAAAACTCCTTTATCAGCTGTATTTTATGCTGTGCTATGGGAAGAGTCAGAAACTGCTCGTAGTGGTCACTGCCAGCCTACAGTGGGGCCACAGCTCCCTGTCTCTTTCTAGCTCGGAGATGGTGAGATAGTTCGTCAATGTCACTGCTGCCCCAACTCGCCAAGACCAAGGGGACATTGCCCTTGGCTGGCATGGTGGGCTGTGATGCCCTTGGATTTGTACAGGCCACTCACTCTTGGAGGACACCAACCCCTCTGCTGTCAGCTGCCATTCAGCCAGGCGGCCACCCACTGCTCCCCTCTGAAGCCTTCCTCCTCCAGGACAGCTTGTGGAAGTGCTGCTTCTCTCAGCTGCTGTTGTTGACAAGAGGTTTGCAGGGATGAAGTCCCTGCAAGGGACCAGCCCCTCAGCTGCTGCACATGCACCCAGACCAAGTGCCAGGGGGATCCACTGAGTTGCAGGGTCTGGGTGGTGCTAAAGCACCTTCAGCCCAGTGCAGGGTCCAGCAAACTGAGCCCAGGGGTGCTGCAGATGGGGAGTGCCATCCCATTGATGAGGGGGAAGGGAAATGGGAGCCTATGTTTATTTTACTTGAGGCTTCTGATGCTTATTTTGTTTGCTTATGCTTATTTTGTTTATGCCTATTTTTTTTATGCTTATTTACCTAGGGCTTATAATGATGCTTATTTTCTATGCTTTTATACTTATCGTAGAATTTCCTTAGTAGTATGAAATTCACTGCAGCAAAACTCTCACAGTGTCCTTGAAAGGGGCCATGCCAAGAGGCCCAGGACTTCTTGGACAATTAAAAACCCAGGATACCCGATGATAAATCAGAAAACATGTCAAAGGAAAAAGATAAGTCCAATTAGACCAGTTACAGTTGCCAACAAGACTGGTTTGGACCAGTTTTGAGCAAAAGGTAGAAAGTTCACAGGAGGAAGACCTCTTACTTCATCCCTAAAGACCCCCAAGGACCTCCGCCCTGAATTACCAGGAGGAACAGCGCGCGCACAGGAAGATGCAGCATGGGGCGGAGAAAATGGAAATCAGCTCCTGAGACTCATTATAATAACCCCTCCTTCTCTAAGGAAAGAATGTTTATGCATAAAAGAAAAATGAATATGTATAACTTAGTTGCATATAAACCCTTTGTTAACACAACCAGGTGTGCATGTTTTTGGAGAAGTTATCCCCCATGCGCCCGGGCCTGGAATAAATGCACCTCTCTATAAGCTCACTGGATTATAGGGGTTTTATTCTCCAAAACACCATCAGGGCCTGGATTCAGTGCTGCACATACAGGGACTTACTAAACTCTCCAAAATTGTGTGCCCCACCATGGCTCACAAATTAGATCAGCATGAGACAAAATCATGAACTAACATTTTCAGATGGGACATGATGTTTTGCTTCATTCAACAGTGATGATTTGCAATGGCTGAGGGTGGTTTTTTTCTCTGTTCTTTTGTAAAAAGAAAAACCAGAAAGTGTTTGAAAAGTAAACTCTGACAATTCAGCTACAGACCAGTCACCTTTCAAATGAAATGGCTGTGACTGCTCACTGCCCGTTAATCCTTGCGTGGAGGTTTCTGCTTAAAGATCTGGAGGGAGGTGGAGTTTTTGCTTATTTGTTCAGAATCAGGGTTCTGTCCTAATTAATTTTTTAGTTGACAGGAAGAACAGGTTTCTGCTTTGTTTTGCCAAGTGTTTTGATGTATGAGCAGAGATGTCGCTCGGGATGTGTGTTTGCAAAAGAGGCTGATGGGAAAGATCAAAACTGATTTGTTATGTTTGCAGAAAGAGGCTCCATATCCATGGAGCAGAGCAGGGAGTCACTGAAGGCCCTAGACAGCACTATTTTGAAACTGAAATTGTGGCTGTAAGCTGGTGACTAGAGTTCTGTTGACCTTGCAGAAGCTATGATTTCAAGTCAGCTGTCTGTCACACCCTGGTGCCCCCCTCCCAGTCCCAGTCTCTGACCTGCCCTGAAGAACGTAAATCAGCACAGATTTGGGCCCTTCTCCTGCGGGATGAGCCCGAAGGCTTAGCACAGCAGGGGTTGCTGAGTGATTTGCGAATGAGCTGGTCTGGGAGAGATGGTAGACGGGTTTCTGACCATTTGCAAACAAGCTGCAAAATTGTGCTCACAATAGGGCTGCAGAACTGCCTTTTGACTGGAACCATGCCTGGAAAATGTACGTCCCAAGTGGGACTTCAGCCATTACAAAACTCTGACTGATGTGGTCGAAGAACATGGCAAACACATGACCCATTACCATGATCCCCCCAGACTGGATCCCACTAATGTGCTTGTTTAACCCTCTCTGACACCACCCAGAAGCTTCTGCCTCCGAGTGTCCAACCAGTGTCAGCCCTTCCTGGTACAACCTCCCCCCACCCCCTCCATCCCCCCATCCCCACAGGCACAGGCAGATGGAAGCTCCCTGGAGGACATTTGGCCTGGCTGCTGGGAAAGCGGCACTGGAGAGCATGGGAACAGGCAAGGAGCTGGCTGCATGGCTCCCACAGAGCCTGGGAGCAAGTGCTTGCTGTGAGTGCTCACCAGGGCAGTGTCATCAATGCTGCGGGGAGTGGGTCAGGGGATTGTCACCTCTTTCCTGGCACCTCACTGCTTCAAAAGGCTGTTAGTTCCCCCTGGCTCTCTTTCTGCTGCCTAATTGTTTGCTTGCAGCCTTTGTCCTTCCTGCCAAGCCACTGGCAGAGTGGGTGGGCTGTGGTGTGGGATCTATGTTGGGACGGATAGGAATAGGATGGAGGTAGTGTTTGGGCTCCATAGTCAAAACCTATGCTTTATGGGCAAGGTATCATAGCTTTGGGGACACTCAAGGGCATGGGCACCATGTGGGGAGCTCCCTATTCATCCTGCTGCTGGGTGAGAATGTTCATCTCCACAGGCAGACAGCAGCAGTGAGATGCCATTGTCCTTCACAAGCTGTTCTAACTTGTCTCTAACAGGTCTCCAAAAGCAGAGTCCACCTGGACTCATTGTCATCCACAGCAGTGCTGTGGCTGGGTCCAGAGTTGGTGCCAATTGAGGCATCTGGCTGAGATCCAAAGGCATGGAGCTGGCTGCTCTTGACTCTCCAAAGAGCTGTGGCACCATGTCCTGATGCTGGCTTCGGCTGACATGGTGCTGGGTGAGTTCAGAGGATGTTCTTTCACAATTGGGGCTGGGAAGGTTTGAAGAGGGTTTCTTTTTCTTCATCTTTTTAAACAATAGATAACAGCAAAATCCATCCCCTGACTCTTTTAAAGACAGCTCCTTTTTCCTGATGGGTAGATAGATATAATGAGATTCTCAAACTCATAAATCTGCTGTGACTTTATTACCTGCATCTGTTGGAGATGATGTGAAGAGAACTTCATACAGAGAGGACTCTTGAAAGGTTACAAAGGGAACCAGCAGTCTTCAGAAAATCTTCATCCAGAGAAAACAGCCAAGAAAACTCACGCAGAAAAAAGCACTTGAGCTGCATGAATCAGTGTCAGGGCTGAATGCCGGTGATACTGGCAACAGGGCACTTTGTTGTGAAAGCAAGCTGAAGCAAGTCCCCTGTGTGGGGTAGCTCTGGTGCAGCAGCCAGCCTCAGCCCCAGCACTGGGTGTGCAAGGGGCTGGCCAACAACCCTATACTCGCACACCCAAACCCCTGTGCTGGCAAGGGGAAGGCACAAACAGTGGCAGAGTTGAAATGTGCTGTTGGCTTTTTTATTTGCCCTCTGGTGGATGTGCCCTCGTTTCAGCCTCTGCCCTGGGGCAGTGACACCAGTGAGAGTTTAGGCTCTAGTCCAGGCTGCTGAATCTGTCAGAGTGGACCAGCCCCATGGGTAAGGTGATGGCACACCACAGCCTCATCACATCTCCATGCTAGGAATGGGAAGGGATGAAGGAAATGGGAACAGAAAATAACAATTTGTTCAACTGGTCAGTAATTCAGTGGGGATATGACTGGCTCCCAGGTGAGCAGGTGGCAGCTCTGTGCTTGTTGTGGAGCCCTGGTCCAGGGACTGGCAAAACCCTGGAAAGATTCCAGTAGCTCCTGAGCAGCTTCTGGCTGTTTCTCAGGTGGGACAAGTACCTGTTCAATGAGTCTATGGCTAAGAGAGCTGCAGGAAAATGAGGATGTCACAGTCTGTGCCTTGCCCCGAGACCAGTGTTCAGGGAGATGTGATTGCCAGGCAGGACACTGCAATTAGTGAAAATGGGCTGGAGAAGATGCTGGAAGGGGCAGCCTGCTCCCAGAGCACAACAAGCTGTCATGAAAGGTCATGTCTGTAGTGTGATGCAGTGATGTCTTCATGATGTCATAATGCAAGCTGGCAGCTATTTTAGTGCCAGGGTTCTAGGCTTAAACCTTCTACTCCCCATTTCAGGGGAGAAGATGAGCTTGCTGGCTTTCCTGCCTCCAGTAGCCTCTGCTGTTGCTGACACCTCAGCTTTGCTTAGAGAGGGAGGCAATCCAGAAAGCAGAGCTGCAAGCAGGGAGAGAGCAGATGACATCTTTAAGCCGTGATCATTGAAGAATATTAACCACTCTTGGGCTTTGTGACTGCCAAAAAGTGATACTTGAGCAACGTGGCGCCAGAAATCCTGAAGTCACTTTTGTAGCTTTGGAAAATGCAGCTGCTTTGGGATTTCAGCCCAAGACGGCTGTTATTATCCACTGTGCCGAATGAAGCTTCTGTTGGGAGCTTTTACAAAGGCCATCAGTCTTCCCAAATAGTGGTTGTTTTTATCACCTGGCAGTAATGATACTCTCTGGTCCCTTTAATATCCGAGTGTGTTCCCAAAGTGAGACGGGGAAACTCATTTAGGGCTCACCCCCTCCAAGGGAAACAGCTTACAATTTTCTGCCAGGTAGCCATACCATTGTGAGAATGGGCATGACTCACCTAATAAAAACCTCGCTGACAGACACGACCTCCTGGAGGTTTATCTAAGTCGTTTGTTGCAGAGCAGAGCAACATATATCAGGACTGAAATACGTGCCAAGCAGCAATCCTACTGCACACAGTGTCTCTTCTGTAATTGATTCTCAGGCAGGACAAATACCCGGTGGAGAGTGTGAGGGGCCCTCCCTACTCTCCCAGCTAAAACGTTATAACGTTGTGTGAAATGGTATTGCTGAAGCCTGTGGCTAAAATCCTCCTTGTGGGCTGGCTGGCTGTAAAACTGCATCACCCAAAATATCCCCATCCCTGCTTGCATTGGCTGGGGCATTTGGGCTTCAGTACAGAAGGAAACATATTGAAAAAATGGATCAAAAGTAATGAGTCTTGCCAATAATGTGTGTGCAGCATTCCATGTGCCTTGACTTTCATTTTTTTGGCCAATGCTGTTTTATTGTACCTCCAGGTAAATGTTCAGTGACGAAAGATCTTGTCCAGTTCCTTGTTTTGGTCAGTAAATGCCCTATGTGCCCCGGATGGGAGGCTGCTGCCTGCCATCTGAGACCCTCTAGAGATGAGGTGAGTGATGGCACTGATGCTCCAGGGAGTTATGAATAACTCCACAGGGAGTTATGAATTTTAGGGATGGCTAAAGTTGATGGGGATGGCTTGGTGTGGCAGTGTGGTGTAAAGAAGATGGTGGCTCTTTGGGAACTCCTGAATTCCCTGCATTAGGAAAGGGCCCTGAATTTTGTTACTTATCTGGCATCTCATACATACACGTGGAGGCAGCTGTGGTGCTGCCTCCCCATTGCTCAGCGACTGGGGAACTTGGAGAGGAGAGGTCCCTGGAGAGGTGTGAAACCTTATCTGACACCCCCAAGCAGCCTCCTCAGAAATACAGGCTGGGGTAGGGGAGCAGGCAGCAGAGAAAAGCTGCCATCTCCTGCGAGCCTCATAATTTCATCAGCTGCACAGGGCTGCTTCACCATCCATCCCCCCCGCACGGGATCAGGTGGTATTAGAGACTTGATCCTTGGGAAGGGCTGGGGGAATGTCTTATAGTGCAAAACCGGAGGAGCTCAGCCTGTTTAGCTTATTAAAAAGAAGATCAAGAGGTGACTTAATTGTGCTGTGTGAGGTACTTTCATGGGGAGAGAATGGCAGGTATTAAAAGGCTGTTTAATCTAGAGGAGAAAGGCATCACATGAGCCCGCACCTGGAAGCTGAAGCCACACAAATTCAAATCGTGAATCAAACAGACCTTTTAAAAACCAAGTGTTAATAAAGATTAAACTACCCAGGAGAGCAGCGCATTCCCTTTCCTTTGATATATTTAGACCCAGACAGGATGCATTTCTGCCCCATACGCTTGAGCCAAGCAGGAGTTACTGGGCTTGGTACAGGAGTAATTGGATGCCAGACTCAGCCCTGCATCAGGGAAGGTCAGGGGAGATGATCTAATGGTCTCTGCTGGCTGTCAGTGCTCCCATGCCTGGCATCTGTGATTTGTGTGCCTGTGGCCAGCCACCTAGCAGGGATGCAGCTCTACCAAGAAAAATTGGTGGGGAAACACAAGGAATGTGGTACTGCGTCAGAAGGGACAAGAAGAAGACAAGTAAAGACTGATACATGAGTGGGGAGAGTCAAAATATTAGAAAGGAAAGGCTTTTAGCCAGAAAATGTATTTTTATTAAAAAACAAACAAACAAAAAACCCCCAAACCCAACGGATTAACTCTGTCACATTAGCAGACATACATATTTTGTGCTTAGTTTCCCCATATTTTTCCTCACAATTCATTAAAAATAAAATCACCCCTCAATTTTTATGTTGGCCAGAAAATCAAGGTTTCAATAGGAAAACCCCACTGGGGGAAAGACAAAGACAAGCCATATCCCAATTCCATGTAAGTAGGGTACAGTAAAACGATGCCTGAAAGCCTCAGCGAAACCCAGGAGTGGCTCAGAAACCACTGCTCACTTGACAATGTCGAAGTATGTTGTGAACTTATTTTATCTCTTTATTTTTATGAGCCACTCCTGAGGGATGACTGGTGAGCATGGCTGCAGAGGGGAGCTGCTGTGGGGTATCCCTCATATTTTTTAATAATACTGTGATTTGGCAGAGCTCATCTTCTACTCAGTGCTTCAAGTCTCAGCCCTGTGGGACAGCATTCCTGACGCAGGATTTTGAGATTTTAAACAAAAGTATGGGGGAGTGCACTGAGCCTCGGATGCTCTCAGGCTGAACGATGGGCTCCTTCAGCAAAGGGTGGAGCCTGTGGAGGGCTCTTGCTGAGAAGTTGTGGTGCAAGGTGATTTTCATAATATTAAAAAAAATGTGTTTGCTTCCTCTTGCAAATGTTCAAACATCTTTAAAGTGTCTGTGGTGCCAAGCTGCTTCTCACCCTGTTTTAAGAGAAATAAGCTTACTTTATGGAAAAGGAGCCACAAAAAGCGCAGCAAGCCCAAAGTTAACAGCGAGCAGACCGAAACTAAATTAACACCAGCAATATTTCAGCTGCCCCTCCAAAATATTGTGTCTCACGGCAAAGGGTCTGGGAAAAGATGGGAGAACAGATTGCTTTAGCGCATCTTCATGATGTCTCTGCAGCACAGATGAAGCTCAGGCTGGGTCTCCTTCCCCTTGCCAAGCCTGCAATGGGGACTCACAGCCCCCAAAAGTGGACAGTGAGAGGCACAGGCTCAACAATACCATGAACACCCATGGGTGCAGCTCCACAAGGCAATGCAACTTGGGACACTGTAGCCAGATAGATTAGAGAAGCATAACCTGGAAAATCAGAGCATGACCCCAAAAAAGGAGCAGTGGGCTGGAGGCAAGGGACAGGGAGGGTGAACCTGGCCATTCTCTGCTTCTATAAAGGTGGAGGCAAGAGAATGGGGGTGTTAGTCATTGGCCAAGGTGTCACAGCTCTATGTGGATTATGTTGGCCAGCTTCAGTGATGAAAACAGGCAGCTAACAGTGAGTTCCTCTTTGTAACAGAAAATAGTCAAAACAGCTTGAAAACTATTCATAACGGGAGCTCTGAGAGCAGCCAATGCTACACAGACAGAGTGAATACTGTCATTAAGCGTTCTTTGGATGACAGTCCCAGTAGTTCATTATCCCCCATCACTGCATGGGGAGAGTGGCGGAGAAGAGAGAGGGGTTTTTTAAATAATCCTTTTTTTTTCTAAATTAATCCCCACTGTAAAGCAAAGCACCAAAGGAGCAGTATAAAGGCAGCATCCTGCCTTGCCAGTGCCCTTTGAGGCTGAAGCATGAGGTTTTTGCAAGAATCAATGCCACTAAAACACTATTCCAGCCTCGATTCTATTTAATTTGCTAATAGATTGTATTTATCTCCATGCTTATCTTCTTTGATATTTTGGTTTGTTTGGGGTTTTTTTTGTTTNTTGGGTTTTTTGTTTGTTTGGGGTTTTGTTTGTTTGTTTGTTTGTTTGTGTTTTGTTTTGTTTTGTTTTGGGTTTTTTTAAGATATGGTTTCAGGGTGTATTTCCTCTCTCCAGAAGTGGAAATAAATCTTTACTTTTAAAACCCTGGTTAACATTTCTGACTCACATTAGGCAACAACTCCAGCTAACATCAGCTCCATCCTTGTCACCCAGTCACCATGAATGAGGCACCAGGTGCTGGAAGTCTTCTGCTCCATGTAAGGATACGTGCAGGTTGTGACTTCCTTATGTGGATGCAGGTGGGTGTCTTGGGCTGTGTCCCCAAAGCCCACACGTAGTGGGTGAGGGGGAGCCAGAGGGAGCAGATCTCCCAGCTCTTGTCCTGCAGTGCATCAAATCTGGTTGTTATCTGTGCTCAGGGAAGAGGTGTGGGATGCTGAGCCTGGTACAGGCTCATGTTTGCAGAACGAGCCAAAGTGTATCCTGCCTAGGTTAGATGAGGAAATTAACTGATGGTGTTTTATAATTAGCCTCCTTGTTTGAAAAAGAAGTGCCTTGTTTTTGTCAGGGACAGTGTTATGATGCAGGTGGGGTCTCCTGACCAGAGGGCTTTTAGGACGTGAATATCCCTGTATGCCCAGAGGAGACATCTGTGCCCTCATCTGGTCAGAGAAGCCCAGCACCCTACCACTGCCATCCTAATTCACCAGGGCATCATCCCTCAGGCATCAAAAGGAACACAGACAACAGAGCTTGTTAAAACTTGTGCAAATATTTCCCTAGCCTGCCAAGTCACCTGGGCAGCTGCAATGAGTCACTGCAGTTGTGCTGTAGCTCCCCATGCTTCATCAGCATTATCTCCCCTTCATCTCCAGTATCTGGGGAAAGCATCATCATTTATTCCTGAGACAGAATGCTGAATCTCTTCAATTCCAGCAACATCGCTGCGTTCACAACCTTGCCATTATCTTGAGGCTGATAACCTCAGCCAGAGGTGTTCATTCTTTAAGTAATTGAGCAATGTCCTGTTTGTGACACTGTGGAAATCCAGAAATACAAGATATTCTCCTACAAGTAGCCCTTTGCATCCTCCCAAATCACCTGCCAAACCCTTCACCATTCAACCCAGCCTCCTCCTCAGCCCTTGAAATAGATCCTGGTTTAGAGCTGCTCAACTCCAGGTCCCATTACAGCCCCCTCCTCACATGCTGCAGTCTGGCCTTGCTGCTCAGCAGGGACTGCAGATCGCTCTTGGAATGGTTTTATCATGACACCCAAAGCAATACATTGCTCATTCCCAAGTGTGGCAGTGCTCTGGTTTAATGAGCTTTGGAGATGGCATTGGCAGCACAGTGCTGGCTGTTTGGTGCTGTTCATTGGGTCTAATTAATCTTGTGTGTGCCCAGAGCCCCACCCTGCCTGTGGCCTTGGCTGGAGCAATGCCAACAGCATGACTGGGCTGCAGCTGAGATGTGAAACTGCCTTAAAGAGGCCAGCTCTTACCCACCTCTTCGTCTTAAACTGAGGCTAACATTGTTTCAGATCTCAAAGTCTAACGTCTTCCTTTGGGGACACAAAAAAAAAAAAAAAAAAAAAAAAGAAAAAAAGAAAAAAAAGAAAAGAATAAAAATACTATTTTTGAAACAGCATCCAACTGGGATTCTGTGACTTGCTCTGTAATGCCACCAGACCCATTAAGATGCTCCTTGCTGGTACCCGTGTCTGCATTTGACCTCCACAGGACTGGCACTGGCAAGGCTGGGGTTCCTTGTCTCAGGGAGATGGGCTAATGTGCTTTTCACCAGCCCCCTCCCCGAATCCCCAGAGCACACAGCTCCAGGGGGTTAACTGTGCTGCCACCTTTGCCCTTGGCCATTTCAGCATGTTTCCACCATGTTTCCTTCAGCCCTTAGGAGTGTGCTGCTGCTGAGGCTGGAAGGAGCTCCTTGAATGGCACTGATGTGTTTGTGTATTTGAAATTCAGAAAAGCAAAAGTTGCTGAGACAGCTTTCCATTTCCAGGAGGAAAGCCAGAGCTGGGACTTGCCTTTTCTTCCTCCTTCTTTCCCCTAAACCAAAACAAACCCAAGTTTTTTAGCTGATTCAGCAGATAATCACTGCCTCTGTGTCAGAAAGAGCCATGGAAAATGCCCTTTGTTTCCTAACATTGAGGAGGCGCATCTGTCACCTTCCTGGACACAATCAGCCTGCTACATGGGAAGTGGCACCTTCTGGACACTGGGATTTTCTTGCAGTGGCAGCAACAGGCAGCGATGATGGGACAGCCTACTGCAGAAAGTGGCGTGGTTCCCCTGCCTGTCCCTGTCCTCATCCCTATCCAGGCTGTAAGGGATGGGTGGCCTCAGCATGATGCTTTCGGCAGAGGGCAGGAGCTGTCTAGGCAGAGTCACCACTAACCCAGGAAAGCCCTCCCAGCAGAGGACCAGGCTCCCTTCACCCCCTGTGTGGGTGCAGGAGAGGGGATGGGAGTGCATGAGCCTGGCTGAAATGGTGTGTGTCACCCATAGGAAGCACCAGGCCTGATTTTCTACGTGTTTGCAGGATGTCTTTTCATCCAAGAAAGTAAATAAATGGATAAATAAGAATTGCTGGGCAAGACATGGTGGCAGGATGCCAGTCCCAGCCCAGCCAATTCATTTGCAGTTCTCATTAATTTGAACTGACCTTTGCTCACATTTCCACCACAAGTACATTCAAAACAAGGCAGACATTTAACTCTGTTTTGGGCAACGTTACTCTAATGTGGCTTTTTTTTTTTTGCATAGCTCTCTCTTTTATGGTAAGCAAATGTACTGCCAACTTTTCTCTTGCTATGTACACCAGCGAAGGGAACCAGATGCTTCGTGTTTTCCTCCGAAATGTATCTGAATGTTGTTTTTTGTTTAGTGTTACGGAGGGAGGGCTGGCTTACAGACAGCATTTCATAAATCCAGTCCTCACTGCACGCTGTTTCCCAATTTATGGTGGGTCCTGGCTGTGGCTCCTGGCTGGATTTGTGGTCTCTCCTCACACAATGTGGCAGCAGCCCCTGCGGCATTGAGGGGCTGATCCCCAGTTGTCCCACTCTCAGCAGGGCAGGGTTGCCACCAGGGGAGACCCCAGTGGAGGGGGCCCCAGTGATGTGCAGTGAAAGGTTTGGAGCTGGGCAGGCTCATTCTACTGACCTCTTGCACAACAGGAGGTCTGCAGCCTGGCCACAAGCAGTGTCCATGGCTTTCAGGGAAGCTGTGGGATCAGTCCAGAGACACACCTCAGGGGAAACAATCCCCAGTTCAGGGATGTGTTTTGCTGCTTGTGGAGAGCAGCGTGTGTGGATTTGTCTGGCGAGTGCCGGTCTTCCTCTGGAAGTGGAGGGGTTTCTCTCCATCATGCCTGAGCACACTGGGGCCGTAAGGGGCTTCCTGTGCCCACCTCTCTTTGCTGGGTGGCTTAGAGCTGGTGTACTCCAACGTGGGGCTGCTCCTCCTTCTGTCCATGCAGGGTCTGAGCTGTAGAAGCCCACCCAGTAAATTCTTTCTGTGCAAAAAAATCAAAGAGTCTTGGGCAAGATTGTCAAAAATACCTATGCTACCAGGGCACTTCTGGCCATTTAAAATAACTCTTCTCTACCTACATCTGTACTTCTACCGCTATTTTTATAATCACTCTTCTGCTTTCAACTGCTTATCTTCCTTAGCTTTCCCTCTTCTTTTCACACTTCATGCCCTAAAATCTTTTCATCACTATTTTTTCTCTTTTTTTTTGGAGGAGGTTGATTGGGCTTTATTTCTTCTCCTCTGCCAGATTTATGTGACTTGTCAAGTCCAGCAGCCGTTCGTCTCTGCCTGATGACAGACTTGCTTTCCCCCACTTTCCCCCCACCCCCTAAAATCAGATTCATGGTTGTTCTTTAAAGTCCTTTAATATTTTAATGCTCTGACTATAAATTCCATTTCCCCTAAGCTTCAAGCCTTCTGTGGGCCTTCCCGTGGAGGGCCAGCAGCTGCTTCCCCCCCCGCCCCATGCTCGCCAGTGTGATTTGCGGTGTGTCACAGGCAGCGTTTGGGGTGGCTTTGCTCCGTGCCTGGGAATGGAGGGCAGAGGGGGGGAGTGGAGCAGGAATTCTCTTTTCCTTAAGCTCAAATGATTCTTCAAAACTTGACAGGAATTGACTTTTTTTTTTTTTTTTTTTTTTTTTTTTTTTTGCTTTCAAGACATGATTTGTTGTGGGCTTGTTGTGCTTTTTATTAAAATGCTCTCGTGGAGTGCTTAGAAAGGTTGGCTTTGCACAGCTCCAGCTTCCTTCTTTAATAAATGCAGCCTCGGCTTACAGTTTTTCCCTCTGATGTGTCAGCTGAGGGACTCACTCTCCATCTCAAATACACCCAGACTGCTTAAATCATCCTTATTTCTCTCAGAGGGAGATAGACTTTTGCACTCCAAAACTTTTCACGCCCTAAGTTAATAAAACTTCGCCGCTGAAAGGGATGGATGTGACACTGTGCTGAGGATTTCACGGCCGAGTGCTGGATTATTGCTGTGGTGTAAAGGGCTCCCCAGCCTTGGTAAGCACATTGAATGTCTTCTTAAAATATGAGGTTGAAATGTATTTGGCAATAGCTGTCCCTGAAAGCTGCTGGAAGAGCTCACCGCCTTTGCTGGTGAGGAATGCATCCCAGGGGGCTGCACAGCCCAGGGCTGCCTCCTTGTTTCTCAACACAGCCCATTGGTGAGGTGCCCTGTGCCTCTGCTGAAGGCCACTTGGCTTGGGAGAGTGCTTCGAGGGCTGCATAGCCAGCTGGGCTGGAAGCCAGGGCAGAGTTACTCTGTATAAACTCGAGAGACCAGGAAGGCAAAAATAGTGCTACAAATTTTGACAGTGTTTGTAAAGAAGTCAACTCTGTTATTAAGCATGACATTGGCAGCTGATCCGAAGGGTGACAAAGCAGCCCAGCACTGGGCCAGGAGGGACCTGATAGGAACTTATCAGCAACATCTGGGACAGCTATTTCCTCCAGATTTGTAAACATTTAACCAAGGACGTGTTAGCAAAATCTTTTGCAACGAACAGTCCTGAGCTACCAGCCCGTGCTGGCTCATCCTGCAGCCCTCCACCCACCACAGCAGTGCAAGGAAGCAGGGCTATATTTCTTCCCTTGATTTTTGGCACCCGGGCCAAGGCAGGGGTAGAGCTGCTGAGTGTTTAATTCAGTGCTTTCCATTTCGGATATTAGTGGTACAAGTGAGTTATGATACAGGAGCCTAGAGAGGAATCATTCCCTCTCAACACATTCAGGATTAGTTATTTTCCTATTAAACTGCTTTAGACATGGTGAGTTTGTTGCCTCAAATGGGTCACTGCATGTAGCAGGAGTTGATAGGAAACTCTAATGCTACCTGATCAGTGTGTGTGACAATAGGGACCTATTGAATTCAATGCAAATTCTGCCATAGATGTATACAGACTAATATTCAGTGTCACTCTCTGTATTTACACCACAGGGTTGTGCTGAGCAGCCAAAGTAAGGCTGAAAGGACATAGCAGGGACTCAGCAGTGGCAGCAGTGGCTGTAGCCAGGATCCCACTGCTCAGCTCACCAGAAGTCAACACTTGGGGGTTCACCAGCAGCTCTCATGGTCTGGTGGGTTTGGCCCATTTGGGCTGTAAAGTGGGAAGGTGTGAACTATTTTGGTGCAGCTACAGTAAACAGAGCAGTCCAATGTCCTTGAGGAGTGGCTGTGGGGAGCTGCTCCATGGAGAGAGGGTACCTTTTCGGGTGCTTCTTATCGTGATCTGAGCACAGGGAGCCTGACGCAGAGATATAAGGCAATATACTGCAGTGGACAGGCTCTCTGTGGTCCCTGCAGAGAGGAGGTGGGAGCACCAGCCTCCTGCCTGCCAAAGTCATTCTCCGTGGCTAAGTTGGCATCAAGTTTCACTGAATCCTGTTGGGTGGTTGGTGATAGTGCCAGGCTTCAGGAGACAGAGGAGCTTTTCAGAGAGCGACAGAAGAGAATGAGACAACGGGAGGCTCCACTTGCACCTGCCTGCAATTAATTAATTAGGAATCCACTCATTAGCTCAGCCCCATGGCTCCCCTCACTGCCAAGCCCCCAGCTGTCCAGAGAGCAAGTCATTATTTGAAAAGCTTTCCCATTAAACTTGAAAGCAAAGGAGTATTTCTAAGAAGAAGGGGCAAGTGAAACAGCAAGGGTGCGTACACGATTGCAATCAGCTCTTGAGGATGTGCTGGAGTGTCTGGATCCCCATCTTGCAGCAGCCTGAGAATGCTGAAATCGATTTCATTAGCCTGCTCAGCCCCTGATGGCTCTTGTGACTCATGAAACACGCCCGTGGTCCCCCCAGTCCAGGCTCTGCTAGTGGGTACCCATGTGTGCAAGACACCCCAGGTCCCATCCCATCCTGGCGGCCACAGAGCAGCCCCACCCGAGAGCAATCCCAGCTCATGCTGGAAAAAGAAAGCCCTGAAGGTTTCGCTTTCTTGAAGTGTGTGCCTTCCTCCCCTTGGTGCTCAGGAGGCAGCTGCACCCCAGCTTTCAGGCTTTTACCCTCAGCCGGAGCACACATCTCTTTGCCGCTCATTTTCCTATTACCTGCTCTCTGCTCCTCCCGTTAGCGGAGGCCCCTCTTAAACCGCGGTGATTTACAGGCGGTGTTACGGCAGGACAGGTCTGACACTGATTGAGTCGCTTATCTGCCGTCTCCGTCCTGCTCCCTGACAGCCTCTCCCCCAGGTATCAATCTGCACATCAGTTCTTTATTCCTGGGTGAGGGGAGAGCTGTCAAGGTTGCAGCTACACTGTCATCTTCATCTAAGCTACCAGCTGCCCTTCATCACTTAAAGACCCTCTTTAACACACAAGCGCTTTGGGAGGGGGCCACCGTGTTGGAGACAGCAGCAAAATTGCATTTGCTCTCAAGGTGCTCAGGGCTTGATTGATTTGCTCTCATTTGTCAGGGTACCCATAAATAAACAAGAGTTTGCAAGCTGTAGGTTCAGCCCAACTGCTCCTCCCTTCTGCAGCCCTGCACTGGCTCCTGGCTGCAGGGAGAGCTGACAGGGTGCTGAGACCTTGCCAGACACGAGGTTCCCTCAGGCCTAGGTCACCATCAGGGTGGTGGGACAGAGCAGAAAGGGGTAGAGAAGACACGTGAGTGGAGTCTGGCTTGCCACTGGGGTTTGCCAGGAATCCCCAATGTCTTGTGACACCCAAGGATGAGGCTGAAGCTGAACTGCAGAAAACGACACCATCCCAGTCATTGCTCACCTTTGCGGGTCCAGGGAAACAGGACGGGGACATGCTGGGATACCAGCACCTGCGCACTGGTGAGGTGGACAGATGGGGATGAGCTGGCTCCCACTTTAGTTCTAAATGATGTTTTGCTTAGCCTAAAATCACACTTCTCTCTGGGGCTGCTGGCAGCACTGGACAGTGGCACATGGTAACAGGAAGGGACCTGTGTCCACTTTTGGGTTTTCTCTCTGGTGCTGCTCTTGGGCCCAAGCAGCTTCCAGCTGTCCTCAGCTCTGAAAGCCCCATGTCATTTCACTGTAACAGGCAGCCTGGGATGATCCAGTGGGATGGGCAGCATGCAGCAAAGGAGAGCAGTAGGCATGGCCCTGTGTGCCTCTAATGGTGCCTCATTTCCCTGGGGTTTCTGCCACCAACAGCCCTCTCAGTTTAGTTTCCTTATTGCTGCTCTTTCATGAATTAAAAAGCCACCAAAAGATAATTCTCTACCATAATGTTTATTAAATAGTAATTTTAAAAGGTTTTTATACAAATTATATAAACACATGGGTTTTTTTGTTCTGTTTTGTTTGTTTTTTTACACCGAAGAATCACAGTAAAAGCTTTTAAGTCCATAAGTCCTGGCTCAGCCAGTGCACGATCAAATACCTTGAACTGCAAACCTTGGAGAAGTTCCATTTCTGCATATAATTTCTTAATGGTTTAATTCCCATGCTCACCTCCAGTACCTTCCCACAAACTGAAGTCACCCAGCGCTACAGCCCATTAGCAACATGTCCTCGCCATAGGAAGGGTGTGGAGGCAACGGCCTGTTTAAGCAAAGGCATTAACACTGATTCGTTTGTTTTTTTGGTTTTTTTTTTTCCTTTTACCTGTTTCACAGAGGGAATTGTGATCAGCAAACCTAATCTATCTGCAGAGGAGGATGCAATGAATTGAATGCACTGATGACTTCCTCCCTCCCTGTTGAAGTTACAATCAAACACAGTTTTCCGTAGAACAGTAAAGCACCCAGCAGAGGTAAGTGAGGTATTGGCTGTGCAGCATTATCGGCCTTCTCCCACCGGGCAAGTGCACACGTGGGCCCTGCCCATCTGCAAGGGGCAGGCGGGACACGCAGGGCGGGCGCTTCGCTGGGCCCGTGCCATGGTAGTGCCAAGATCAGCAGTACTCTCCTGCCCCAGATCAAGGGATACATTAACATGAGTCAGTCCCACAGAATAAGTCACATACACGATACATACAGAGAATTCACGTGCGTGTGCAAACACACTATTTCTGAATATATGTATATATGAACTCTTCTCTCTGTACGCCTACTAGACACCATAACATCACCTTTTTAATTATATATTTTCACCTATTGTTTGCCTAAGTTGGCTTTTCTAGTGTATGGTCCTTTTCCATTCATCCTTCCCCTCTCCTGTGATGTGAAGGGGATAAAATCATTGAGCAGCAGCAATCCAGCTTTGAAATGGTCTGGTACATTTCCTCTCACTGCCTCTGTTTCTTTTGTACAGTAAAATAACACCCCTGTGGAATTTGTCTGTGAAGAACGCCAAAAGAAATAAGGTGATTCAAAAGGAGAATCAGAGATACATTTACTGCTGTTTCTGTCGGGTGCACAGCGTGAATTGAAAAGCCGAGTGCCATTGTGTGTGCACGTCTCTGCATGTGTGTATGAACCACGGACGTCCTGATGACGCTGGTATCTGCTCCACCAGTCCACGTCCGTCTTTCTTACAGTGGACAAGTCTTTTTTTTTCTCCTAAAAACTTATTGTCTGAGGGAGCTCTTCATGAAACATGAGACAAATGTTCCTATTCCCACAGTACTGAGGAGCAGCTGTAGCATTGCTCATCTGTCCACACTCATCTCCTCTCCAGATGTTGCTCCTCTCCCCAAACACCTGGCCTCCCGCATGATGTGTTCGCAGGGCTGAGCAAACTGAGCTTCACAGCACATCACACCTCGGTTGCTCTGCAGTTAGTGAAGCAAAAATTCCAACCCCAACCCCAACTATTTGCTTGGTAAAACGTAAAAATCAAGACATGTCAGGTATTTCCAAGGGGCACCTGGAAAAGGAAACTAAACATGCTGGAAAGGTTTCTCATTTATGCATGCGCAAGCTGATAGGGGTGATCCATCTGTACAGAACTGGAAATGAAGACATTGGTTTGGGGCCCAGCATTTGAATTCTTTTTCTCCATTCAGCTGTTTTCCTAACACTCCTCTCCACAGCACAGTGGTAAGTGGAGAGGTTATCAGCTGCCAGACAATGTAGCCAGACCACTTGAAAGTAGAAGGACCAGACTTCTTCTACTGGGCTCTACCCAGAGAGACTGGTGAAGAAGAGCATTTTGCAGGGAAGGATGAAGGCCTCACTTTCTTTTTGATACAGCACTGATCATCAGATGGAGGAAAAATACTTCTTCTAAGGCACTTGTTCAAAGTAAAAAAAAAAAAGCACAGCTCATAAAGAAAACTTGGGGTTTTTGCTACTGATCAGGAGCAGCTCAACTTTGCTCCAAAGAGAATACTGTGCCAGCTGTTTGGTCCAGCGGTGCTGGTGGCACCAGTTCATGACCCCCAGCTCCAGGGAGCAGGAGAACACCACAGAAGTGAGGGAGGGCCCTGGCTGGGCTCCCTGGGGCGGCAGGCATGGCTCCAGCCTCCTTCCCTATACATTTTCCCTCCCTGGCACTTTGGAGAGGCCTTGGCACTGTACCTCAAGTCAAACCCCAAGTGAAGGCCCCTTCCCAAAGCCATTGCCTAAGTGCCAGGCACCTGACAGGCTCTATCTTTTGTTTGCTGCAATTTTCTCATTATAGCAAAAAGAAAAATGGCAGTTTCAAGAGGGGTTGGAGATTCATAGAAAGGTCTTCCTGATGAAGGCCTCAGTTGTTGCAATCAAAGATGTGGATTTAATAAATGGCTCTTATTCACAAATCACTTTAAGGCTCTTCAGCTTCTCTCAAAGAGGTGCTTCTACACATAGCGTTTCCTTTCTATTATATTTTGTAATGATTTCAGAAAGCACTGTTGTTACCATTGACACTAAAGACAGTATCCCACCTTTCCCTCACTACCAGGAGAAAGAAAGTTGAAGGTAACAGCATGCTTCCATTTTCAGGAATGTAAACTGCAACTTCCTGCTCTTAATGTGAAGCGCACAAATCCCTACAACAATATCTGGATGGAGTCTAAAATGGACAGGGTCTCCATATGTGTGTATGTCTGTGTTATTTCTAAAGAAATCCCTCAGCCTTCCCAGCAACTCACCAGAGAAAGGAGGTGGGAAATAACGATCAACATTTAGTTTCTCACATCCAAAAGGTAAACCAGTGTCCCTCACCACATCCCAGCCACTCGCATCAGCAGAAAATGAAGATGAACCAACGAATGAGGGGCTCAGTACCCCCTCGCCTGGCACAGTCTGGTTTGCAGGAAAACCCACTCGGTCCTGGCAGAGTGTAACCTGCTGGCAGGACTTTGTGGCAGGAGCAACAACTCCCCTCACTCCTCCTGCTCCCCTTGTTCCCTGTTATGGCATTCAGTTCCCATAGAAAACAGCAGAAAAAGTACCCCCTGCCAGCCCACCTCATGGGGCACAATGCCAAGGGTGATCCCAAGGCACCCATCAGGCCTCTGAGCAGCACTTCTGGTGGTTCATCTTGACCTTGTGCTTGATGCCATCGTACAGTTCAAAGTTGTAGTTCTCCAGTGTGGTGGAGCTCCGTGAGGACAGCCCGGCATAGGAGCACGTGCAGTAGAGGAGCAGGCCAGCACAGATGGCCCCGAGGAGGACGCCAAGGGAGCTCATTGCTATAATGGTCACCAGGATCGGATCCAGGGTGTACAGCCAGCTTTTTTCTTTGTCCAGCTTGGGGGTTCCTGGAGAGTTAGTAGAGAACAGTGTGTCGTTCCTATCCGATCCAAAGTAATCTGCAGTGGAATGGGCACTTATTATCCAGGAATAGCTTTTTATTCCCTCTCACCTCTATCCATTTCTTACTTGTATTTGTGATGGCTTTAAAAGCGTGTAAGTATATATATGGGAATAATTCAGTGGGATTCACTAACCCAGGTCTAGAAATACTGTGAAGCACTGAACTACCAGAAAAGTTAGGCACTCTAATTCACTTTTACATATCAGACTATTTACATGGCATGCTAGCAATTTACACCCCCTGAAACTCTGGCCCTTCCAGTCCCAATGGGTTCAAAACTATGCAAACGATCTGTCACAGCTCTCAGACTTAATTTTCTTCACATACAAGCCAAAATGCCATGTGAGCAGCAATTAATGCTTGAAAGATCAGTTTCACTTATCCTAACACAAATACAATGTATTGACTTTGCAAGGTTGCTGGCTGTTGAAAACGAAAACAGTAAAAGAAAACTAGTATCTTTGTCCAGACATTAAACCACCACTTCAGTGTATGTTCTCAAGTGTGTTCTAGCTCCTAACACCCACTAAAGCTGAGGTTTCTGAGTAATTGTGGCATCTGACTCTGAAACACAAGCTGCCACAGTTAATTGCCTATGTGGCATTTGGGTACCAACCTGGATCATTGTTGTCTTCAAAGTCTTGCTCAGAGCTTGGAAATTCATCCTCCATTCTTGGTAAGTTCACTAGAACAACAAAATGGGAAGCACTGTTAACAAAAGAGGCCTTTTTAGAGGCCTTATTGCCACTGGTCACTATTGCAAGTCAGAAAAAAGTAACAGTTAAACAACTTTTCCTCATACTCTTACTCTTCTTCCTTTGGCCAAAGTCAATGAAGACCCTTGCACCTTTGAGAGAACAGGATCTTCCCACTACATCACATTTCATGACCACCAAATGACTGGCTTTTAAGAAGAAAGGAGAGTGAGGGAAAAGCAAAGAAACCAGACAACCTGAATAGCACTAAAATATTGTCACTGGTGCCTGCATAATGGCTATAATTCACTATTAACATGCTCATGGGTATTACCCTTACAACTTTGAATAGGATCTCAGTGCCTCTCATTACTTGCCACTAATGCTGGATCCATTTAGCCCACACTCTACTTTTTCACTTTTCCCATCTATTTTACTGGATACAGAGTCTCAATGATTCAGTTCCTTTTTGAGTTTCAGATAAATTCATAGTAATTTGAGGAATTCATGTATCATCATTATATGTTTTAATGCAAAATATGTTTGAAACTGGGAGAGAGGTAAATGGGTGTCCATATCCAGTCATTTATGTTAATATTTCTCTGATCCAAATTCCTTTTAGTGATGACATTTCATTGTTCAGCACAGACCAAGGACTAGTAACCAAATACACATACTATAATCTGAGCAGTAGTGAGCTATTTTCCTGTGATGTCTTCCTAGCATTATCTCTATATACAGTTAACATGGTTCTTTTTCACTTTTCCAAAAGAAAATGTCTTTTCATTTCAGTCTGCCAGAATTTTTTAAAGCTGACTGTAACTTGGGGTCCTCAACTGAGAAGGTGTCTTGAAATGATCAAGAATGCAGAAAATTAGGGACTACTAGAAAGCAATAGAAGTCACATCCTTGAAATAGTTGTGGTTGAAAACCAAGACTACTTTGCCTCTTGTGCAAAAATGGCAAGAAGAGTTTAAAGAGGTTGCAAAAAACCAAAACCAAAGAATACAACTTGTGACTAAAAAAACCAAGTACAAAGAAATTATTCAAAACCTTTTAAGAGAATATTTCTGCATATTTGCATGGATATTTAGTACTTGAAAAGGCCTCCTGAATTTTCAAATCAATTTTTGCTATTCCAGGCAACCATATCAGGCAATGCCTGCCAGCAACATTTCAAGGTTCACTTCCAGAGCGGGGGGCTCTGCTGAATGCCATGCTGCCCCAACACCACCTTACACCTGATTGCAGCCATCCTCTGTGCTGGTACTAATGATACCTCCCCAAATATCCATTCCTTGGACAGAATTGCAACAGCACTCAAAGGATTATGGGATTTCTTTGAATTTTTAAGTGATCCTGGCAACAGGAACACACACAACTCTCCTGATTATGAGTCTGCATTTAGTGAGTCAGGTAGGTAAGCTGACTCAAGGCTGTTGGTAGCCTGTTGAAGAAACATAGGTGCACTCTGTCTTCTGTAAATCCCCACTTTAGCAGCGACTTCACATGGTTTCTCAACATTTTTCAAACTGACAGATGGCAACATCTTAGGGCTGGGAGAACTGCCTGAGGGCCTCTTGCAAACATTTAGAACCAAACATGTGGAAAAATAACTTGCAAAGCAGTTCACACATGGAGATGACTGCATTGCTAGTTGTCCACTGGAAGACAAGCAGGGAGATTTGCCATCCGTGTCACCCACACAACCCTACAGAAGCTGTATGTTCCTCAAAGATGAGTAGAGGTCAAGATCAGGCCAGCCTGCCCATGTGTGGGGAAGGACTACTGGAAGTTATTTTCCTTTCCATATTGTAGCTGTTCTAAATTTTGTGTGAGAACAAGCTAGCAATTTGGTCCTTTTGTTATTTCCCATGGTAACCTCGAGGGAAAAGCCAGTAAAAAAAAGTATTGGTTAATCAACACTTTCAAAAGAACACCAGTTCTTCCAGCCTGAAAGGAAAGAGCACTGGGAAAATTTGAAAAGAGAGAACATTTACACAAAAAGCCCAGCCCAGAATCTATTTACTCTTGTAGCAATTTGCTCAATCCCCCATGCTAATATGACTTTTAAGTCCTGCTTAAATGATATCTTCCTTCTTGCCCATTCTCCTTTCTCCTCAGGCCCTCATTCTTCTGTTCCTCACATGCCATTTTCATTGCTATTCAACTGTATGTTATCATGCAGGGCTCTACACCAGCTTTGGAAAAAATGTAATTTGACGTTTCTTTTTCCATCCTGGATTTTCTCGAGTCATTAACTGAATCAGCTGGGGCTGTGTGGGTGTCTGTGGGAATTGAAGCTGGTGGTCTCAGTTCAGTTCCTAGTGGAGATGATTTGCAATCCAGCCTGTCACAGAATCTAGCCAGCTATTTGTCATCAATTAGGCTCTGCTGGAACAAGTCTCAATAATATTGTCACAAGTGAAGCAGGCCACAGAATGTGAACCCCTTGGAAAGGGGTCCCCAGAAAAGCCCTGCAAGCTGCTGGGCAGAATGGGAGAAACATGCATTGCTCTGCATTGTGGAGAGCCAGCTTCTGTAAAGGGCAGCTTCCAGGCATAATTTACTTTGCATTTTAAAGGGGAAAAAATATATTGGAGAAAGGGAGGCAAGAAAATTAGGGGAAACTGCATTTGAATGCTTCCTCTTGAGTGAAAGGCACTTTTAAAGCTTGTGTGCTGAATGATGGCTGTGAGCACCTAGCCAGCCATGCCCAAAAGATGATGTTAGCAATGATGCTGGAAAGAACCGCATGCCAAGAAAGACTGTTATCTGTTGGATCTGAGAGCACTGCCAGCTAAAAGGCTAATTTATGGAACCTGAAAAAAGAAAGATAAAATTCTAATCAAAACCAAGGACTGACTTAACTACCATGTTTGTATGAACTCACATCGAGCAGTAGAGCAGGAGAGAATTAGTATTCCCAGAGATTAAAAAGCTTCATCTGCTTTAAAATAGTACTAGAGGTGGGAGGAATTGAGCCAGAGTGGACAAGGGAGTCACAAGGCCAGGCAAGGTTCTCTGGTGTCCCACCATAGACATATAGGTGCTTCTTGCAGGAAAGCTCTCCAAACGTGCACCTCACCCCTTCAGTGCTGAACTCAGCATGTCATCTGGACTGGCACTTATTTGCCACCATCACTTGTGCTGGATGCCAGCCTTCCTGCACAGGCTTACCAGCAGCGCCCACTGCCTCAGGCAGAGACCTCTGCACCAAGCCAAGAGCTATTGCTTTGGAGAGAACACCCAGTCCTGATTGCTGGAACCAGGACACATTCTTCCAAGGCAAATTAAAACTGCCAAGAAAAAAAAAAAAACCTGTTTCTTTCTAGACTGACTTTGTCTGGTTTAAGTCCAGGCACTGAGTGCTGCCTCCTGCTGAGTCCCTCCACCCTGGGGCAGAGCTCTATCACCCTGCATCACAGGCGTTTGCAAATGGTGGCCATGGCACCACTTGGACTCTTTCTGGGTGAATAAAATGAGCACATCAGCAAGATGATCCTTCCCAAACTTGCATCTATCTCCAGCTCTTTTTGTTGCCTGCCCACAGCTGCCCTGGCACAGGGTAGCCTGGCCTGGAGAGAACCTGGGATATACTCCCACCATCCTTGTACTCCTGTTCCCTACCTTCTGCAGCAGTCCATGGACTCTGGGGCTGAAGAGGATGCACCATGTGATGGTGGCTTGTGACCATTGTTACCTACCATCTTTTACTCCCCAGTAACATGTGGCTTCTGGTATAAAAGAACAGAACATGTAGGATGAAGAAGGAACAACAAATTGCTCTTTCTGGGGAAGTGAGCAGCACATGGTTGTTTCCCCACTGTGGAAAGGACCAGAGGGCAGACATCTACATGCTCACCCCTTTTTCCTGCTGCTACAACATCTCTCTTGGCCAGTTGCTATCTGCGTGGGAGGTGCACCACTGCTCTGCTGCCAAACAGTGCCCACAAGGGCCTGAAACATTAAATGCAGCCAAACCCAGGAAAACGGGGTCAGAAACTGCCACTTCCCAGCCTTGGCAGAGAGAAACAGAGCTTCATCTCTGCTCTCATCCTTGTTTTTCTCTCTTTGCTCATTCCCAGTCCTTTTCTCTCCGCAGCAATAGCGTGACTCCAACACGCATCACTCTGTTTTGACACAGCAGAGCAGCCACGGTGGCCTCGCCTTGACACCACTCTGCTTGGCGGCGGGGTGATGTTGCTCCTCTGGCTGGGAGCCCTGGGGCTGGGGGTGACACCTCCCACCCTCAGTGAACGGGGAAGCACTTCTCAAAGCAGCAGCACAGGCACCAGGCAGAAACACTCCCTCTGAATCCCTCATTGCTCTATTTCCAGCTGAAAATCCACCCCACTTCTGTCTTCCTCACTCCTCCAGAAACACAAAACTACTTTAGTTTACAGAAGGACTAAATCCCTGCCAATTTTCAAATTAAAACAGTGCTTTGGCTACAGTTGAGCATTAAAGAAAGCAAACAAGCAGCCACTCCCTGGCCTGGCTGCCCTCTGCAGTGCAGGAACTCGTGGACCTCACCCTTAGATTGCTTTGGGGCTGGTCCAGCAGTGGCCAACAGTGCACACCATGGAACCATCCTGGAGGCACTGAGAAGCCTCTTGCTGTCCTCAGGCTTCCCATGTACAGATAAGCTGGGGAAGTGCAGCTGGGCAGGTGAAGACCCTTTGGCAAAACCACTTGGAGGCATGAAGCCAGGCTGGGTGCTCGGGGTGGAGGAGGACACGAGCAGGCAGCTATTTCCAGCCCCAGTGCTGCCCTCCGACATGTGGCACCCTGCCCTGCTGCACGCATGGCAGATGGCCAAGGTGGCTGCCCAAAACAAGGACCCTTGCCAAACCCTCTCTGCAGCAACCACATCCCCTGTGGCAGCCTGATGCCTTCTCCAGTGTGCCCTGCTTTTGCACCTCCCCTCGGCACCCACCAGGCCAGGGAAACAGTGATGGTGGCATGTATGCATCAGCATGACAGTGGCTTTACACAGCACGGTTTCCCTCTCTGAGCACCAGACAACTGGGTAAGGAGCTGACACCCAGGTTTGGCTCCCCGTGCTAGAGCTCACCAGTCCCAAACCGAGCAGCTCCTCGGTGCAAGGGCATTGCTGCCAGCCCACTGCCATTGTGAAAGGGCTCGGAGCTGGGGGAGAAGTTGGCAGCTCTGTGGCATCCTGATATGTTTATCGCCCTCCCCTTGTTGCTGTTTGTTTTTACAGTGCAGTGGCTAACGACACGATTCCTCAAACTGGCAGTCATGCCTGCACTCTCTGCTAAGAGCCGCCAAAGCCACTGATGGAGGAGCTGTGGCGGAAAGCCAAGCGGCTGTCCAAGCTTGCCTCGGGGCCTCGCCTGCTGTCTGCACGCCTCACTCTGCTGCCCTGACACGGGGGAAGCGGGGACCGGCCTTGATAAAGTCAGTAGGTTTTCACAGGGTTTGTAGAAGGGCAAAAATCCAAACAAAGCCCATGCACAGTCTGGTTTCTACCTTGTTCCCTCGCACTCACCAGTAGAGGCGTTTCAGCCCTGCCAGGAAAAGCCAACCTTGTCCCCACAGCCCGGAGGGAAGCAGCTCTGTCGTCCTTGTGCCAAGTGTCATCCAGCAGGTGCATGCCCTGGCAGGAGGCTGACCCAGCCGTGCGGTCAGTCTCGGCTGGTGAATGAGCACTGTGCTTCACAGCCTGCTCCTGAGCGATCTGCCATCGCGGGCACGCTGACATTGCCCAGGCACAGCACAGGCCTTCCCTTCCACAGCGCCCTTTGCTTTGCCAGGCCAGTGCTCCCTCTCTCACATCCCTGTTAAGCACTGGCTTTACCCCATCACTTAGGGAGAATGCCCACGCACCTCCTTCTGCCAACTGCATAGCATCACTTTCCCTACAAGACAGCAGCAACTCTAAAGATAAAGAGACTGACACCATCACGCCACATACCACCAGGGAGCCATGCCCAGAGCTTCCCCATGACACACAGGAGTCATCAGGCTTCCACCCCTGATGCAGCTCCTGAAAATATGAAGCCCCTACTGCTACCTCAAAAAATTTACCTTCTTTTTTTTAAGTAGACACTTAAATGCCTGAAGTTACTGACAGAAGACTTTGCATCAAAATCACACTAAGTTGCATTTATTCCTTAAACAAAGCATGCTAATTTTAGCTGCTTTCTTCCCTAGGATGTGCTGCAGCCTGAGCAGCACCAAATTCTACGGTCAATCTGTCTGTAGCGCACGTACAGAATAATTAGACCCTAAACGATTCCTCCCTTTTCATCTGTTTACTTAACAGAATTTTTTTCTTCCTTGTTGGGAAGCCATCAACCAGTCTCTCCCTCCCTGTTTTTCACATGTGCATATTTGTTTTGAATTTTGCTTGAACAGTCACTGAAGTGTACAAAATGCAAATTACAAGTGCATGGGCTTTGCTGTACAATTAGAGCAAGAAAAAAACCACCCCCACCCCGAAAAGCAGCATGGGTCCTCAGCTTTGCTTGGGTTTGAACAGCCAATATGAAGGATCACATTTACATTTTTTTTTTTTTTATGGTCTGAATTCCTAGTAAAGTCAGGAAGTTTCATTGCAAAGCTGAGCTGTATGCCAGGGTAAAGAGTATGATAGAAGGAAAATAAATGAAGGAGGGAAGTAAAAACTTCTCAATCTGGCAGCAAAATGTATTTCACATGAAATGTGATGCTGCTGACTCTGCTGAAGGGGTGAAAGATATACCTAGAGAAGATAGGGAGTAGAACTGCTGCAGCAGAGTTCCCTGCCACAAGCTGGGAGGACTCAGGTGGAGGGACATCAGGGGATGCACACCTCTCCAAACACTCAGTGCTGTGGCACCCAGGACACTCCTGTGGACGTTCTTTTGCACACTCTGGCACGCCGAGGCAAGGACTGCACAGAAGAGGAACACGTTGCTGTTTTCATTATTAATCTTGGTAATGGCTTACCCAGTTTTTGCTCTGCTCAGGGACAGTACGTGCGGCTCAGCTGAGCTGGCAGCCAAGCCAGCCCCAGGGGCCCCGGGAAGTCGGATGTCCTGTCTCCAGGGGCCCCGCTGGAGAAATTCTGCATAATCACATTGATCAATTTAGCACTTAGACAACGTTAGTGAAATCCCCAAACAATCCCAAGTGTCAGTCCAGCTGCCCAAAACTCCCACTAAGGACTGGTACAAGTGTAATGGATCTAAAAGCTGCTGTTAATGGCCTGATCCTGAGTGCAGCAAGGCAGGGTGCACACAGCAGCTGTGCTGCTGGGAGCTGGGTCTGCACAGGACAGGAGCTTCACTTTGCTAAAACAAATAGCCCTGATGCTCCAGAAGAAAACAAGGAGTTTTAAAACTTCACTTTGCTTCAACCAACAGTGTTCTCATTAGCAAAGAAAGAGGAAGAAAGAAAAACCCCAGATATTTGTATAAAAATATCATCATTTTATTACATTCCACACAATACATCTTCAAAGAATTTCAAATTTCCACGAGATATTTTTCACACACAGGCAACTGGGCAACGCTGGGGATGTCAGGGCTCGAGGAGCAGGGGAGAACTGGGAGTAAAAATCTCTAAGTGACCTGTTTGTCTTTGGTGATTTTGGTTTGAAGGACAGGGTGCCAAATTCTCCTCTCTGACACACCAATGCACACTTGCTAAGTCCATGGGGGTGAGCTTGGTCAAAGTGAGGAGACCATCTGAACTAGGGAGACTGAACTGACTTTGGAAATGTGACAATATCATCTGCTGACATGGCTTGGGCTCACCTGATAATGCAACAAGTGCATGCCAGTATTTCACACCTGTTTTAGTTTGCAGCTGGCTGAGGGGGATGGGATTTCAAATCCCAAACCATATGCACCCCAACACCAGTGCTGTGTGATGAGGAGGCTCACGGTAAAAGCACCTGGCCCTGGAAGCCCCTCTCCAGAGACCCTTAAATGGTACTGCCTTCAAAGTGACAGGAGCTTCTCAGGTTCCTTCTGGCCCTACTGGGACAGGCATGTCCCTGCTGCTCTTGACAACCTTGTGGGAGCCAGGCTTGGGTGCAAGGCTACCCACCATCCCAGTGTGCTAACCACGGCACATCACCCTGGGTTTTCTGCACTCCCTGCATGTTTTAGACACTTGCTGCTGCAGCTGAGGGGTTCCCACTGAAATCTGTTGTGGAAATAGCATGGGGAACTGAAACTGGCTGCATGAATTAAGGCAAGGAGGTGGGGGAGAGTGACACCCCCATCGACAGAGATCCCCTGGGGGCAGGGCTCTTCTGCCATAGGGGCCAATACCACTTATGCTCAGCACCGCTTGTATTACTACTTTTTACCCAGACCAAAAGGAAGCTCAAGACTGCGGGGAAATTAACAGAACTGCTCATTCATTTTATGCAATATTCATGGGCAAAGGAAGGGTGGGCACTATCAAGTTTAGGAGAGGGGAGGAAATCTGATCACAAATGAATACAAACAAGATGGAGAACCTTGCTCACCGGAGGTATGTTTTTTGCCTGCAAACAGATTAGAGTTAACGATTCAAACCACTTTTGCATGTCATCATTCAGTAATTTATATAAGGCATTTCGACTACAATATGCTGGGCCATTCAACAGTTGGAGGCGTGTGGAGGTTCCTCCTCGCCTCCCCGGTTAAGCAGCAGCAATAGCTGGGCCCTCCAGGTGCACTGGCTGGGCTTTGCTTGCTAGATGTTACTGGTGCTTTAAGAAGCAGAACATTAGCAAATGCAAAACTGACATTCTAGAAAGTCAACTGGCGATTTTTATGATTCAGCAGCTCTGAATTGGGCAGAGGAAAAAAAAAGAAACAAACCCAGAAAGGGGAACTATGTCCCTTGAACATTTCTAGCAGAAAGACAAGGAGGAGCCCTCTCCCCCTTCCCTGTGTAAAAGCAAAACCATCAGCACTCAGAGCGAGGATACTTATTAAATAAATAAACCTTAAATTCTCAAGAAACTACAGTATTTAGCATCCACTGAGACCTGATGAAGTCTATGTGTTACCCTAAGGCTGGCTTTAACAGATACAAACAAAACATTCATTATGAGCTTCTCTGATATAAGGCAACTTTAAATAGATTCACTTGTGGATGGGGGAAGAGGAGGGTTTCCCCTCCCTCTTCCAAACAATGGCTGTGTTATCATGTTGGCTGCAGAAAGAGTAAGATGGAGAGATCTTACTTTTTGAACGTCTATGGACCTCTCTGGATTCTTGTAGCCATCTAAGGTGGACATTCCTACTGTCCAGCCTGGCCTCTTCTTCTCAATTTGCACCCAAGACATTAACACTATCAAACAAGAAACCCAGCCAAAGCTAGATAAGGCAACAAAAAAAGCATTGCTCTCTTCCCCAAGTAAACAAATCAGGGCATTCACCATAAGCATGTTCCAAACCTTCCAGAAGGGAGGTCGGAACGGGGCGGGGAGGCGGGGGGAATTAACAACAACAAAAAAGCATTCCCTGTGCAAGTAGAAGCAACAACAAGCAAATGAAAAAGGGGCTGTTTCTAAATATACATTCAGTCAGTCAGACATATGCACTCCCTTACACACTCAGGCAGATTTAGCACACATGCGCGCAAGGCTCACACACAAGCTTTCAGGCTCACCAACAATTTCCCTTACAGGGTTGCCTACTGGGAGGAGAAAAAAAAAAAAAAACCAAACCAAAGAAGCTGACCAACAAAAATAATATTCCCCAAACAAACACAACAAAACAAACAAACAAACAAACAAAACCCCACCCTACACCCCAAGACTTCTTGAAAAGTAATCGAAAGGGAGTATTCACTTCTGAAGTGAAGGGGCGGTGTGTCTCTTCTGGCGATCCAAGATGCAGCATTAGTTTAGAGTTTGTAAAAGATTCGGGAAGGGCTGGGGGACAGAGAAGGGACGGAGATGTCTAAGAGTTCACACGTATGCTAGGTAAGGAAAAAGTGCAAAACTGAGGCAACGTATTTGAAGTCTTAGTTTCTGTCTGTCTGTTTTGTGTTTTGTTTGCTCTCTCGTTCCTGTTCGGCTCTCAGCAGCGCGAGCTGGGGTCTTGCTCTAGTTTTATGGTTAGAGTGGGCTCCACGGCCACGGGGGCCCCGTTGGCATAGTGGGAGGTTTTGTAGGTGATGGAGTGATCACTCTTCTTGGCCGCATAGCGGAACCGGTGATAGTGGAGCACAAGGGCCAGCGCGACGGAGACCAGCACCACAACAGCACCTCCGGCGGCAATAACGTAATACCAGTAGGCTGGGATGGGCTGCACTGACACCGTGTCCACTGTGGGCTCGGTCCCTGGCAGGAGGGTTGCCCCTGGGGAGGAGACACAGAACAGGGTTGCTAGGTGGGAGGCATGCAGACGCACAAAAAGAAACACACATGCTTTCAAGAGTACAGCACGGAGCAACACGAGGTCCCACAACTGCCTCTGGATACAGGGTGTGCTCCCAGGGGAGGGCAGAGCCTGGCATTTGCTGAGCCCACATATTCAAGGGCCTTCTTCTTCCCTTTAAATTAATCAGGCTGCCTGGATCGCAATACAAATTCCATATGCACGCTATTATTACTGTTATTTCTGGCATCAACAAATGTTTTTTTCCCTTCTTTTTTTTGGCCATCTCCAGATCAGCCACCTGGTTTTGTCTCCACATGGCAGATGTTGTCAAATGGTGACAAAACACATCATGTTCCTAATTAGAAGAAAAGCATAATCTTAGATGGCCAAGGAAATTACTACAGGAGACTGGGAAAGAGATTACAGGGAGAAGCATTTGTCGTTCTTCCTGAAGAGACAGAGGAAGTGCTCTGCACACAGATCTAGTCTCAGTAGGTGCCCCATTCACAGACCTACAGATTTCCTTATTACTTTTTAAAGAGAGAAGGGATGGTTATAATTATTTACATGGCATAGGCTGCGAAATTCAACCCAACACTCATATAAGAAACTCATGCTCTCTGCAGCAAGCCAGGATTATGAATTCATGCTGATAAAGCAACATGTCTAGGGAGGGCTGGAACCCCACGGCAGGCAGTGCCCATGCTCAGCCCAGCAGTGGTCAACCAACCCTTCCTCCTCTTGCAGCTGTCACATGTCACAGGGCATGGCTGCAAGGCGCTGCTCCCCCTTCCCAGGTCATCCCAGGACAGCCCGGCACACATCTGTTGATCAGACGTGCTGGGCCTCACCGCCTGTCCTCGAATCATGTGCACACACACACGGCTCCGGCAGGCACCGAGCACCGGGATCTGCTCTCGCCCACGGCCCGTGACCGGCTGCTCCTGCACACGCTGCTCTCACCTCCCCAGCAGCACCCGTGGGAGTGAGCTGTAAATAACTAGGGAGAGATGTGTTTTCGCACCACAATTATTTACTGGCTACTTCAAGGGGGCTGGAATCCTCAGAGAAACTCTCCGAAGAGTTTGCTCTATCGCTGGACATGCTGAGCCTCTACTCTGCTCACTGACTCCTCTTGCTGCCAGCCTGCTACCAGGGGCATCCCACTGGATTAGGTGCTGCGAAGCAGAACTTTGGGGGCTCCTGGGTTTGGTGTCAGCATATCACTGAGCTCTGTGCTAACCAACCCCCAGCTGGCTTCCCTGAGCAGACTTGCAGGATGCAAAGGAGAAAATACGAAACAGTGCAGGATGCATCCATCTTTGCTAGCAGCAAGGGTATCTTGCAGCACAGCCTCTGCCCTCCCCTCCAAACGCTGCCCTAAAGCAGAGCCACTGGTTGGAAATTTGAGATGGCAATGGCTGTTCTGCTAGCAAGCACAGGAGACGAGACAAAATAAGGGTTCCTCTGCCACTCACAAGGTTTTCCTCCCCTCCCCATTCCTCCAAAACTGGTCACTGGGAGTAAAAATAAGCATGACCACTTCACCCAGATGCATAGCTACAACAAAAATCCCCCTCAAAATCTAGAAAAAAACCCCACACAAGCAAGACAAATCCTGTTTTTACAGAGCAGGAGGCTGGGAACCACCCACATATTTGTTATTGAAGGCAAGAAATTTGGATGTCTCAGGAGAAAACTAACTACCAGATATGCCATCCTCGACCCCAGCTGCCCCTTGCCATCAGGAATAGGGGTGACCCTGTCCCTCCTGCCTCACAGTAGCATCTGCAGAAGAGGGATACAGGCTGGGCTGTGTGTTGGGATGGCAAAGGTATGGAGCAGGCAGCTTCTGACCTCCTTCTCTACCTCCACTGGCCACCCTGGTGTAGGGGAATGAATGCAGCACGTCCCTGCACCTCCCCAAGCAGCAGCTGCCCCTCATCTGTCTATACAGGGTATAGCAGACTGGGACACCCCATGGGGGTTGCTGTTGGCTCCTTACGAGGCTGGGCATGTTCAACGCTGCCTTGAGCTTCACTGATAACCCACCACTGTCTCCTGCCACAGGTACAGATGGCCAAGCCACCACTGACCCAAACGTGACCCACCACCATCCCTGATGGATCAACAACACCTCGCCTGTGCCTGACAGCTCTGGGGTGCAGGGCTGACCCCTGGGAAGATTGTGGGGCTGCTTGCTGCATAGAGGCCACTTGTGTTTACACTTGGTGACAGTCTCTGCTTACATAGCGCCTTACTCCAGTGAGAGATTTATGGGTGAACAGCCTCTCACACCACTGATATGCACTAGGCCCCACCAGTGGAAACTGGGGTGGAGAAAGGGGGCAGGTGCCCCAGAGATGACAACAGCTCCTGAGTCTGGTTTCCTCCTGATGGCTGTATATTGTCTGTTGGAGGACTTGGAGTACAAAGGGTGGGTCTGGCCATGGAGATGCACGTGCCACGGTGCCCAGCCTGCAGCC
This sequence comes from Formicarius rufipectus, assembly GCA_013399695.1. Classification (NCBI taxonomy): domain Eukaryota; kingdom Metazoa; phylum Chordata; class Aves; order Passeriformes; family Formicariidae; genus Formicarius; species Formicarius rufipectus. The sequence continues at coordinate 609,097 of VXAU01003159.1, forward strand.
CTTGCCCCTTCCCCATTCACCTCTGCCTGCCTGGGGATGGAGGGAAGCAGCACGATGCGGCCCAGATGATCCCACTTGTGGGAAGGATCTCTGGAGGCTCTCAAGGTGTCTGCAGCTTCAGGACAATCTCTGCTTGGCTCTGCCCCACTCCAGATGTCCCCATGCAGCAGCCAGGGCTGCACGTGTGAGGGGTGATGCAGAGCCCTTCCTCAGCCCCCGTTTCCGCACTGCATGGCCCTGCTGAGGAGATAGCAGAAGTCTGGAGAGTTCATTTAGCAACTGAAGTCATTAAGGAATCACACTCAGTTGTCTCTAAGCCCTAACGAAGCCAATTCCCAACATTAATGATTGTTCTTCCTTATACTGCCAGCCACTAAATATAGCTGCCCATCCACTCAGCACACAGCGCTGATGTTATCTGCTCTGTTTTTACTGGCTCTGCTGGTCTCTGGAAGTTTTCTGTTGTATTGGTGGAAAAGTTCATTGCTCAGGGAGATGGAAAAAAAATAAATCCATCTTCTTAACTTAATAATTGCTCCACTCCCCTTTGCCTTCCGCGACACACACACGCGCACACACACAAACGCCCTTGCTCATTTATTCACTAGTGCTCTTGTCTTAATAAAAACTGCCTCCCGCTGTTGCTGTCAAGTTTGTGGCTGCTGTGTTTGTGACACAGTTTGGGACACCAGTCAATGGAAACCCAATTTAATCCCTACAGGGTTATGTGGATATTTCACATGGGTGTGCTGCTGGTGCTCAAGCCTCCCACCTGGCCAGGTACAGCATCATCCCCTTTCCAATCGGGAAGATTCTACAGGGGCCAGTTTTGGAGCTCTGCAGCAAGATTCGAAACCCAAAAGAAGGAAAAGCAGAAGTCACTTGGGGAAGGAGAAAACCCTTTCCAGAGACCCTCCTAGAGGGCTGCCTGCCTTGCTCTGCCACTGCCCTGTCACAGCTCGTATTTCTTTCTGAAATCACTGACATTAACTGCTGTGGACAAGCAACACAGCTGGACTTTTCATAGATGACACAGATGAAAGGAAGGATTATGCTCATCTAATCTGAATGCCACAAAACCAGTGTCAGCCTCAACCCCATAACTGCCACCTGTCATTTCTCCAGGAAGATATCTCTATCTTGATTTCAAGATACCTGGTGTGAGAGAATCCACCAGTCCCAAAGGCAAATTCTTCCCATAGTTTGTCTCCACATTCTTTGGAATATGCCTCTTATTTTTAGCCTGGTATTTATCTAATTCCTTGCTTCCAGACACTTGTTATACCCTTTCTGTAAGGGTGAAATGCATTTAACTCTCAAATGCAGCACAGTTTAAGCACACTTTACTGGTCTTGTAAGATCCCGACCCACTAGCTGAAACATATTCCACCTACACAGTTCTCTTCTTCTTATTTGCCTTGTGATCCTGGAGCCTGTGAAGTGCATGTTTTCAGCTTTGCTCCCAAGTCAGAAGAGAAAGGATTTGCTATTATTTTTAATGGCATCTGACTTTTTCAACTCATCATGTAATTGCAGGAGTGGGGGCTATAAGAACATCTCAGTAATTCCTGCATAGTCTTTCCAACTCCCTTTTTTTTTTTCTCCAGCCCTCATTTTACCCTCTCCTTCTATTGGGCATCTCTGTCCTTTCCTCATTTTAATTATTATCATGTAATTGTCTCCAGTGTTCACTTCTTCATTTTTTCCTCTCTGCGTTTTGCTCTTTTCCAGGTCATTCCATGCCTCTGTGCCATCTACTCCTGCCCACCTTCCAGGGAAACCTCAACCTTTTGCTGCAATTGTTCTGTTATGACCAATACTAGGATGTTCTTGAGGGAGCCAGGAGTGGGCAGGAGCCACTGGAACAAGTTGGCAAGTTCCAGTGTGAAGAAGAGGGGTTCCTGGAACAGAATCTGCCAGTGGTGCTCAGGGACCTCACTGTTGCTACCCAGCCAGTGTGACCTCGGGGAATAGGATGGGGAAATGGAGGCACACGGGTAGCAGGGCAGGGAGGGAAAGGGAAAAGAAACAAGAGTTAGCAGGACTTTAGAACAGACTCGGTGTGAGGACTCAGTGGTTCAAACTGGAGATAACAGGCATGTAGTAAGCCCCAAAAGACAAGGATGGTGTTCACAAAATGATACCCGATCAGGCCCAGGAGAATACACAGCAATGGTGTAAGCAAGGAGGCTTTAACTGTCAGCTAAGAACGTCGCAGCAGCTTTTCAGTAACACCACAAGCCTGAATATCAGATAAATAAGCAGCCTATAAACAAGCAAACCTAAATTCCTAGTTGTTACAGTACAGGTACGACTGTAAAATAAGATGTTACACCCTGCACCTGTGCCTCACATTAGTAACACTCCACAGCTGCATTCCCAGGGACGGAGTCACGCACACGACTTCAGTCGCTTGTGCTACTTTTCCTTTACTGCCACAGCTCCCAGTGCACGTACCCACAAGAGACAGCTTTGCCCACACAGAAATGCAGCTGCTTCTAGGGTAGAGTCCAGCTATATCTTACAATTCACCAGCACAGAAGGAGAAAGAGTACAGACATCATGTTCAAATGAAAGCAAAGGGCATGTTGACTGAATTGAGAGAGTAACTTTAAAGGGAGCCCCAAGTTTGCTCTTCATCAAAACACAACCCCCAGATACATTCCTGAAGAGGCAGGCACAAAAACGAAATCCCAAATCAAAACACAGGGAACCCCCCTCAAATTAGACTGATCTTCTCTGCAAAAGTAGATAGCTTTTCCCACCACAGAGCAAGACAAACAGCATCCCCACTGACTGCTCAAAGGGAGAGGCAGTTTTTCTAAGTTCCTCACATTTTCCTTTACTCTGTAGGTTTAATCAGAGAAATGATGGCTTCTATCCTCCAGGCTGGTATTAAGCTATTAAATGCACCATTTCACCTTGTTTTCCTTTTATTGACTGTCACCTTCAGAGCTCCTTTTGGCAGTTTGCTCTCCCACTTCTACCTCCCAACCTTTCCTGTTCCAAGTCGACCAGCCCCACCTTCCTTCACCAGCACGTCCAACTCCACCACTGCCAGAGCATTTATCAACTAGAGAACCTCCTTCCCTCACAATAATGTGAGTTACCACCACCAGATTTCATTTTAAATTTGCTACTCCTTTTTTTTCTTTTAATCATTGAAAACTACTCCTCAGCCTTCCCATTTTGGGTTTAGCTGCTCTTCAGGAGGCTGAGTGCCTCTGGTGATGGCAGGTTTCCTGATGCTATTCAGTCCCAAGACAGGAGGACTTGCTGGCCTGCCATATCACCTAACAGGAGTCAGAGAGTACCACCTCCTGCTGCTGTGGAGGGGGAGGTTTAGTACACATTTGCCATTTCAGTGCTCAGATCATTTACTGTTTGTACAAGCTCACACACTGCTTTTCCTTCTCTGTAAAAGCCCATGCCAACAGAACAAAACCACTGAGAGAAATGCAGTTTTACCTGGAAAGTAGGAGTTCTCACCTGGGAAAGCTGTGAGGGGTTCTGCAGAGGAAAAACAAAAATTAGTATTAGAGAGGGGAATATTACACACAAGGCCCCTCATTCATGTCTCTGCTGATTTGCAGTGACCAAGTGGAGCAGGCATGGGGCTGCTGGGAACAGCGCAGGGGGCCAGCCAACCTCCCCAGGATGGGGGGAAACCCGGCTCAGCCGGGGACCACCCAGATGCAATCAGCTTCAACTCAGACACAGACTTCAGAGAAAAATATGTCTGAGGTTGAGGGTCATTTGGATTCAGCCTGAGTCATCCAATGATGAAGTGTCACCTGGCCCAGTGATGGAACCCTGAAACCCCCTAAATTTCCAAAAGTGGTTTGGTTTCTGGCTCAACTCTGGCACTGTTATTCACATGGGAACTATGTTACTTCTGGGCAGTGATATCATGCTCCTCTCCATCTCACAGTGACAAGAAACAAAGGCGAGTGATTTTTTTTCCTTCTTTCAAAATACTTTGAAGAAATAATCTATTACAAATTACTGGATCTGAAAAGCAATAATTGGTACTTACTACTGATTACTTTTTCACAGAAGTAATAGACTTCTGATTATTTTTAGATTACTTCTGCATTATGCCTGTGAGTCACAGAAGCAGACTCTGGCTCTACTGAGTGCTATGAAATCATCACTCAGGTTCAAAATGCGAACGACATATTTGCCAAAGGAAAAAATTATTGACTTATTAGCGTTCTTTCATGATAAAAAGGAATCAGATTACTTCCAGGGATTATGTTTGAAAAAGCAGTAGCCTGTGCTGAAGTCAGCTATTCTTGTGGCTCTGACAGAGAGCGCAGCACTGTATCTCTACCATTTCATTATTATTTTGGTGATATCGGAAATGACCTCTAAGCTATGTTAAAGTTTGCAGTGGGAGCCCTTTGCTGGAAATGATCTGAAACAAATGTTCCTTATGGGTTAAAAGATCCACATTCAGATTCCTAGATTGGGAAAAATAATTTGTATAGCAGTTTGGTGTCATTTTTAGGGCTGGCAATGCTTGAAACTTCGTAATTTACTAATGCTTTTGTTTCTGAAATATTAAGCTTTAGATTTATGAGGCCCAAGATACAGTAACACTGGAGGTAGGTGAATTGCTGAGCTCAAAAGAAGTCAGATAGGAAATGCTATTAGTGTTAATCATTGGTCTTGCTTCTCTTTAATGCCATAGAAGGCAAGGGATTAAAACACCACTGTCAAGCCTTAAATACAGGGAATTCAACATATGAAGTATTAGCTCCTTTGGCAGATGGGAGACCAGCAGAGTTCAAAGCATCAAAGAAACTGGGACTGATGGCGCTAAAGACCATTTCTGGGGCAGTCTTAGTCCTCTGTTCTATTATTGGTGCTGGTTCCTGCACCATCTTCACCACTATTACCTGCACAGGGTGGTAAGTGATGTGACCGGCCCTTCTCAGGTACAATTTGTGCAGTGCTTCCTCCCCTGAGAAACATCCCTTTGAAGAGAATATTTGTCCTGCCTGAGTAAGGAGGCATCAGGATCCTTCCTTGGTGGGGGGAGAGGAAAGTAGCTTCACTGAATGGGGCCTTTTCTAAGGCCAAAATGGAGAGGGGCTCCACTCCACTGACTTTTTCCCATCGGCTTCGGGATGGGTCAGCCACTTTGCTGGTGTTTAGCAGTAAAACATGCTTCCCCCCAGGTCATGCAGAAGAGCAGGACCTCCTTACTGTGTGCGGGTGGCTCTCAGCACAGACCCCACTAAATGAATACTGCTGGTCGCAGGCTGAACTGGGATACCCCTGAATCCACACTCAATCTTGATGGCAACCAGAGCTATCAGAGTGCCTGTATGGACATGCCAGCTAGAGCAAAAGGGCAAGCCAACAGCTCCACCAGCAAACTGCTAGAACACACTTTTTTTGCTCTCTACCTTCCCCACCCCCCACTACATCCCCTCTGTCTTCATTGAGTTATTGCACCTGGCTTTTGGCCTGGTTTGAGGAATGGTGAATTCTAGGACAAAAATTTCTTTTGTTATTCTGTTAGTATTGCTGCAAAACCCCTCTGCTACTTTCTTTCTTGTTAGAGAAGACTCCTTTTGAACTCATCAACCCCCTCTAAGCGTGTAATGCTGACTGACAGCTGGTTTCTTTTGTCGAGCACTTTCCTTTTAAATTTGGTGTATGTCCTTATCACACAGCATAGTTCTCAATATCTCTCAGTGCTGCTCTTTCAGCTTTGCATGGCAGAGACATGTGCTTCCTTCCTCTCACACCAACAAAGGCAGAGCCCCCATTCCCCAGGGACTGAGTCCCCTCATTTCTTTAATGGGCAAGGAAAGTCCCAGCTGAGATCCAGAAACCCCTGGTAATTCAAGCAGAGGAGAGCTGGCACACTGACAGCTTGTGAGCAAAGGCTTTCCAGCCCCAGCTGCCCCCACGCCCGTCGCTGCCCCCGTGGGCACATGCAGCACATACCCATGCAGTTCTCCAGTGGGATGTCGGTGCCCAGCCGGATGTCATCGAGGGCGAGCTCTCCTGAGTGGCCACTGCGTATAAATCCCTCAAACACAATCTGTGAGAAATCGGGACAGAAATGTCAGTGCTCAGCTGGGAATCAGAGTGGTTGCTGCTCCCAAGGGAAAGGGCAGCAAATCTGCTTCTGGCTTTCCCTGCACACTTGTGGATCACCTGAGTCTAGACCTGCTTCCTTGCCCTGCCTCTTCCCCAGGGAAAGCTGCTATGGAGGGACAGGTTCAGCAGAGAGATCTTTACCTGGCCTGGCAGCACTTGGCTTAATTTTGTTCACTTAAATGCTTCTCATAAGGAATAAAGACTCAGTGAAACCCTCTGTCCCTTTCACAAATGGCAGCAGCAGCTTTGGTCCATGGTATCAACCAGGTTATGATCAGAAAAAGGAAGGGAAGGACACAAAATGCACAGCTACATTAACTAAAAAGTAAAGTCCAGTTCCCATCAACATTACATAAGAAGTATTGAAATGTAGAGAAGAAGGGTCAATTTATTCCTACTTAATCACAGGCCAAATATATTTACAAAAATAAGTAGACTCGTTAGCTCTAAGGACTGCTGAGTGGAGACACTTGCAATATTTACGTAATGATGCCATTACTCAGCTAGTGCTGGTGTATTCATGTTTAACACACAAAGTAGTCAGCTGATACTCAACATTCTTATCTGTAGACATATTGTGTTTAGTGGTATTCTATTAAAAAGTCAAACTAGCCATGCAGCTCCAGTGTAAAGCTTTTGCTTTTTATCTCCCTGCCTGTTCTCAAGGCACTGGAATAGGCTGCCCAGGGAAGTGATGGAATCACCATCCCCAGCAGCACATGGATGTGGCACTTGTGGATACAGTTAAGTGCTGATCATGGTGGTGCTGTGTTAATGGTTGGACTTCCTGATCTTGGTGATCTTTTCCAACCCTAGTGATGCTATGATTCTAAGAGTCCAAATAATTTTCTAGGGCCATCAACTCCTATGGGAGTCAGCAATTTGGAGGGGTCAGTTGCCTCACAGCTGCAGCTCCCTGGGTTGGGGTCAGGGCTGGGAGCTGGCTAGAGCAAGGCTCCCCACCAGGGTGGTCATTAAAGTGCTGCCTCAAGCCTGCAAGTACATGTTTCCTTCTGTGCTGGAGGGTGCTGGATGCTGTGCTGATGCTCACTAGCAAGTGACAACAGTAGCCCTGGCTCCCTGGTACACAGCACACTGCCCAGAAATGCTAACCATGTCAAAGACACTCTTGGAAGCAGCAGCCTCTCCACGGGGTGCTGGTACAGCTGTGCCAGAGATGCTCAGGCAGCTGTGGAGAGCAGCACAGCTCCCTTCCTCCCTTCGGCTCATCCCTTCTCTTCTCCTGACAGTGGGACAGGGCCTTAATTCCACAGTGCTGTATCCAGCCCTCTGATCTGGTCTAAGGTATCCCAGAAGCAGATTTACAAACGAGCCTGCATCCCCTCTTCCTTCTCCTATGTCAACATTTGCAGCTGAGGCTGTAGAATGGCTGTTTGCTGCCACCTTTAAGAGCTGGCTGTGCTCCCTCCCAGCTTCCCACTTCTCCTGGCTGCAGGGTTTGCTCCCTGGAGATGAACCTTGCCTCTGGTCAGACTATCTGATGACCTTCGGTTAGTGGGGGAGGAAATGTACACAGCAAAATGAAAAAAACCACGGAGAGTATTTGCAAAGTGGGAGATCTGAGGAATATAAAAGGCAACAGGCTGAACAAAGGCCCAAGTCTGTGCAGAAGACAGGCACTCTCAGAATAACAAACAGTGTCGTTTAGTTACTATGGTAACTTGAGAAACACAATGAAAACAGCCACATTCCCTAATGATGGATGGGCCCTGGCTTTGAAACACTGAAATCAAGATGCTGGAGACGTCTATCTGGTCCAGCACACCTTCCCTGAGCATCTTACCCGGTACTCCATGTCATAGCTTGGCAAGATGATGCGACCTTCCCTCCACTCCTCCCCTTGGTCCTCCGCGATGACCCACAGCGCCTTGTGCTCCTGGCTGGCTTCCCGCCAGACGCGCAGCATCATCCCATTGCTGCCCCATGCCCGGTACTGGAAAACCATGCAGACAGCACTCTGGGGCAGATAGACTGTGGGGCTGATGAGTCGGGCTCGCTGTCCTTCCTGCCTTCCGTTGCTTTGCAGCTGCAGGTAATTCTTGACATCTGTTCAGAGAGGAAAACACCATTCTATTATTTTCTGCAGCCACTGGCAACAAGCGCCTCACCTCCTCCAGGTGGCTTTGGCAGCACTGGATGGCAGTGCAGCCTCATGCCTGCAGAAGTGGAATCTCACATCAGCACCCTCTATATGCTCATCCAGCTGTGCCACTGCTGCACCCTGTGCAGCCCAGGTAAGGCATCGAGTAACACACTTCCCTCACCAGCCACCACCCTCTGGTAGGAGACCAACAGTAAAACCAGAAAGCAGTAAGACGAAGACTGACATAATTAGAAGTTAAAGAGCAGGAGCAAGTTATTATCAGAAGAAGTGATGCCACGATAATTGCATTGGCAGGGGGTAAGTGTATTTATTCTACTGGGAGCTTGCTCAGTGAACAAGCCTGAGGTGGGTTTTTCTAAATGCTGGTGCTGAAAACTCTTTGTGTTTTGAGGATACACACAACAAAATGAAACCCTTGGTAATGCTGCAAAATAGCCTCTAAATCATAGCACAGAGGAAGGACGTGATCCCAATGAGTGAAGCATGCAAGGGTGACAACTGGGTGGTTGCAAACTTGAAGGTAGCCGAAATACATACAGCAGAGGATTCACTTTCTTTAATACTACATTTAAATTGTGCCACACTTTTTGTCAATCCTCAGGGAGGAGATTTGATACGTTTGATATCCCAGGAGAAGTTCAAGGCTGAGACTGGAACTGGAGATATTTGATCTGAATACCAATAGCAGCAAACACCCACGGATACAAATCCCTAGGCACAGCAGAATTCATCTGGAATCACTGTTTTCCAGCCCTCTCTGATAAGAAGCCTCCTCAAGGAGTTTCCCGTTTGCAGCTTGGATGCCTGAAGTCCCTCAGTACAGACTGAATGCCAAGCCAAGCTGAAGTGATCCTTACCTGTCCCTCCATCATGACCAGTGTCAGGACAGAGTCCCTTGGGTTGCTCCCAATGCAGTGCCTGCAGTGCAAGGTGACACAGACTGGCTAATTACAGACATTGCTGGATTTTGCATTTTGCTCAACAGAGGGATGCACGCACTTGCTTTTGCTAGAGAGGGGGCAAGTGTCACTGGTGCTTCATGCCAGAATGTGCCAGCCCAGGAGGGTTCTCTCTGCCCAAGCACCACAATGAAGGGTCTGTCACTTCCTTCCCCTACATCTTAGCCTGCTGCGCTTGACGGGTAAAGCTCTGAGCAGCAGCTTGCCTCCTGCTTGCCCTGCTCCCTCTGGGGCTTCAGTGCTCACAGCAATGGCAAGGGCAGCATCTGAACTCAGAATGTTTGCAAAGAGCACTCAAAACATGTTCAAAACTGAAACAAGAGAGACTTGAACTTGGAATCCATTGAAAGACAGGTCCCATCCAGAAAATGGCAGCTGACCTCGCTGCTGCTCAGCAATCAGGTGACATCCCAGCCAAGGGAGATCTATCAATGGCCCTGGCCCTGCTGCAAGTTTGTCACTGCCAGAGAACTAAAACCAACCACTGTGAGCTACACAGCTTTCTAAAATAAATTTAGGACAAGACAACAGGAATATTTGACATCACTTGACTCCTGGGATGTATGATCAAAATCTTTCAATGGCGTATCCACTCCTATGAACTTTCACTGATTTTGCTGTGTGAAGGACAAATCTGTACCTGACTGGCCACATAAAGAAAAAGCAACATTTTTCAGCAACCTTTTCCAGCACCTGTGAAATGTACCTGGACCGTTTGGCACTTCATGCCAACAAACAGTAGCAGAAAAAAAGATGAAAGTGTGTTTGCCCACTCCTGCTTGAGTGAATCACTTGAAAAAGTACCATGCCGTTCTCTAATGGAGGAGTGTTCTTATGATTTACCTCAGAGTGGTGGTAGTGGAGGAGGAGATGTGGGAAATAAACAAGTGGAGGAAGGAAAAAAAAAAAGAACAAGCTGTACTCCATGCCTAAGGAGCGATAAGGCATAATAAGTCATCAAGGTCTCCTGAATTAAAATCCTCTTTTTGTAATTCACTACAAGCCTCTTCAAATATAAAAGCAATGAGAAAAAAGCTGAAAGAAAAAATCAGCAACAAAAAGAAAAAACCAGCAACAACAAACAAGGGAGCAAATCAGACTGCGGTCATACAATCAGCTCACCACTGAAATGTTCTCATAGGCAAATCTTTAATAAAAACACCAGCCAGGCTCAAGAACCCTCAAAGTTCAGACCAACCTTTGGTTCCACTGCCTAGACAGCCTGCTTGAGTCCAGGGATGGGAGCCATCCTTGGATCCACCCAAAGCCCACAGCTGACCACAGGGGACTCTGCTAATTGTGCAGCTGGACACTCCCACGAGCTGGTCGGACCCAGTGTTGCTGCCTCTGCCACTTCAGCAAAAGAGCCTGTGTGCCTCTGAGTCATGTTCCTCTTGCCAGGGTTGACACTGACCTTCTGTTTGTTCCCATTCCTATCAGACTGTGAAATCAAAGAAACTCCTAAACTGCAGCCAAAACCAATGCTCCCCTCAGCCACACAGGAGCTTCAGAGCCCCAGGAACCCTCCATCTCCTGTGGTCCCTCCCCAACGCTTGTATGGGCCCACAGAGATCTCCAGGACCTACTGGAGACTCCAAGGACTGTGAGGAGGTTGAGTCTTCAGGGGATGAATCCCACTGCTCCCCTGCAAGTAGTAGTGGGTTTGGGCACCACACACTCTCACTCCTGTACCAGTTTCTGGAGTGGAAAACCAAGTGCAAGCAGGCATAACTTTCTATGTCATTTGAAGATGAAATGGCTGCATCACTCTAATGGCTAGCTGGACCTTTGGAAAAGCCCCATGAATTTGCTGAGACTGACTGAATAAGGGCACTGTGGAGCTAATTGTTGGAACAGCATGTGGGAGCCTGGTGGTTCCAGTAGTCCCTTTGTTTGATACAGTAGATGGAAGCCTTTGGCAGAGAAAGCACCTGAAAGGCTGATTTTCCCCGTTAAAACACTTGAAGGGAGCTTTGCAATGATGAGCTGATCAATTCTTCCAGGATCAGAAACGCATTTGAATCTCATTCCCAGAACTTTGCTTTGCAGACTCTATTCCAGCTAACATGACAGCTACATCCCCCCACAGAACTGGCACTGGTAGTTCAAAGCACCGGCTCAAAAAAGGCAGGACAAACCCACTCAGGCATTTTATCACTATTTTGCAACTGATGCTATAGCATAAATTTCATTTAAGATTTATGGGATCATCTAGATGTAGGGGAGCCAGTAGCATGAACATGGAACTACCCCAGACAGATGATGGCAGAGCCCCTCGTGTGTGTATGGCAGTGAGTGCTGGATAAATCACCAGCTGGGGTCTGCAAACCAACCATCTGGCCAATGCGGTTTCCTCTTGGCACACCTGTCCTCTCCTGCTAGGAAGCCATCTGAGAGGACATTAAGGGCAATGGGGGATGAAGCCTCACCGTTTGGGTCAGGCTGCAAGCACAAGCTACAGCAGCCACCCTCTCTGCAAGGTCAGCCTGCCTGTGCTTGGGATCCCACACGTTTCATCCTGTCTCCCTAGGAAAGCACCTTCCCTCACGGATCTCAGCAGCACAACTGGAGTTGTTCCAGCAAAACATGCTGGGCAGCAAGTACACAAGCAACTACTGAGATTTCAGATTCCCTCTGCTTTTCCCCCTCACTGGATACTGCTGAATTACAGCTGCTGCTCCTATGGAGGAACCACGCTGAATTGCCCTCACTTATGTCTCTCCAAAGGTCACTGCACTCATCTTCACTGCAGAGCTTATTTCATGGTGTGCTTTAGTGGCAGCACCACAATCCAACAACAGCCACCTCTTGTCTGTCAAATCCCATAGGTGACAACACTGCTCCAGGCAGTGTCTGCTGCCTGCACAGCCCCAGATACCACCCCGACCATGCCATGTTACGGCCCAGGGGACATCCCAGTGTGGCCCAATCCTGCCATTCTTATGGGGCATGTGAGCTGGAGGCTGCATCAGCTTTTGCCATTCCTGGGAAGCAGACCAGCTCAGATCCCCTGACTGCAGGGTGGTCTGGTAGAGCAAGGGAATGGTAGCTGCATGAATATACAGATTGAAATTAGGTAGTTATTATATTTTTAATTTTTTTTGCAAATCATGCAAATTCACCTCAAAAGGCTGTTGCTGTAGCTTCAGTGACAGGCCTCTCCTCAATGACACTTTCATTTATGAAGCAAAGTCAATCCTCCATAAAACTAATACTTATATTAACTAGATCACAGTGTCTGCTGGAAAATCCCCTCGATTTTGATTATGTGTTAATTAGCCTGCCAAGTCCTTGCCATTTCAGCCTCTAAATCAGTCCGTCAAAAGGCATAAAGCCCCACACTTGCCCAGAACTGAGCTTTTCACCTGCTCTCTGGAGCCTTTCTAATGGACCATCCATTACATCCTCTCACTTAAGCCTCACATCCTCAAACAGCTCGGTGCAGCTGTGAGTCCCACTACCTCCCCCAGGGAGCACGGGGAGGGCACAGTGTCCCTGACAAATCAAATGCCAATTAGAGCCTGACATTTATGCTAAGTGAGCTGCCTGTGTCCTCCAGCAGGGCAGCCCAGCAGGCACCCTGCATGCCCCTACATGAAAGGGGGTGTGCCCTCCCACCTGCACCGTGCACTTGTGTGTGCACAACTGAAGGCATCAAGCACTTTGAGCTCACAGTCTGCATGCTGTTGTCTGCTCGTGCGTGCACACACTTTCCCAAATCAGGCTCTGTGACTCACGGGCTGCTAAGTCACTGCTGCGAGGCGATGGAGTGGTGCACACACCAAGGTTTGAGAGACGGTGCCTTGCTTTCCAGAGAGCATTCCAGACTGGATTTCAGGCAGTGTGTGTCACTGGTGTTTTGGTCCAAAAAGTGACTAAAGACTCAGGCAAACAGTGAAGAAATGGGCGAGCCCCAGAGGAATGGTTTCTTCTCCTCTGCCTCCAGCCCAGCTGAGCCCAGCCCAAGCGAGTGGGAGCTTTGCTGGAAATGCAGGGACATACCACGGCCATATGCCCTTCTCTCATGAAAGACAGAATGGCCATAAGGACAGCCACAGACTAGCCCTAGCTCACAGCCAAGGAACTCCCACAGCCCAGATGACACTCAACAAATCTCCTGTGATCTGGGTGATGAGGTGTCCCAGCTCCACCATGCTGCGGGCAGCCAGGGAACGAAGGACTTGTTAGCATTTGCTGTCCTCACTGTGCAAACGAGAGTTGGGAGAGACACACACGGCTTTGCTGAGAGGGAATCTGCACCACACATGAGGGGAACAAGGAGAGACAGAGCTGGATATGTGGTCTCCTTCCCACAGTGTGCAGCTGCTCACTCATTGCACAGAAGTGCTTAACTTTCACACCACCCCACATGTAAACCTCCCTTCTACTTCAAAGGAGACAGGGTTGACCCTTGAGGTCAAAATGTGTCCCCAAGGCACAAGCCCTGAGACTCTCATGAGAGTAACTGCAGACCCAGTTCAGTCCAGCCCTGCTCTGTTAACACCATGAAAACCTTTCTGCTGGATTGGACACAGTAGAATCAAGGCCTTCAGGCACCAGTTCTCATGGATTGCAAGAAAAATATGAAACTTTCCCTTTTAAAGATCTGATGGGAAAAACACAGGAATGGTAAGGGGTCACTATCAGCTTAAAAACAGCTCGACATTTGTTTCTCTTAAAAAATATGCTCTTATGAAACTTCAGAGCACTACAAACACTCCTCTGCTGAAAACACTTTGAAACAAATAAACCTTTTCCTGCAGCGCCTGCAATCCAAATGAGCAGCATTCCTGACCCTCAAAGCCAGCAAGGCCGTGGCCCACAAGAGAAGCTCTCTGTGGGTTTTTGCAGCCCAGCCCAAGAGCTGTGTGGTCAGGAGAGCTGCAAGGTTAAAAGTGCTCCCTTTTCTGCGTGCATGTACAGCTGCCAACATCGAACAACACGGGGTTCACAATGCTGCCAGGACTCTGACCCTGACTCCATGCTCACCCAAATGAGAAGCAGTACCAGGTAAAGCTGCAGACTCCACAGTACTCTTCTAGGACAACAAAGTATTTACTTAAGCACTGCAAGAAACAGGAAAGGAAAGAAAAAAATAAGGGCAAAACACACCCATTCCAGCTTTTCAGTGCTGGCTTATTAGTGTAGCATCACTGAGGGCAATGCAAGCACACCTACCAGCTAAGGATATCACCCAGGATCTTTACACCCCTCAGGAACAAGACTCCAGTGAAATTCAAAGATAGTGAAGAGTTGAGGTGCCCAAGTTATCAACTCAGATTTATTTTCAGGTCTTAAGGCCTTTATCTTGATACCAATGGCATGCTGCCATTGCGTGCAGCAGGAGGGGGGATGAAGTCTCATTGAAACCTGAACCTGTTGCTCCTTGAACCATGCTAGGTGCAGCTAAGGGGAATCTTTCTACAGATAGGAAGGATCTGAAAGTCCATGGAGAGAAAAATCCTGGCAATCTCTTGTGGGGGCATGGAAAAGGGAGCCAGTGGTATTTTCTAGGCTTGCAAAGGGGAGGTAGCAGTTGGAACCATGCTGGGCTTCTGCTGAGCTGGGCACTTTGAGTCCACTTGCACCAATGAGGCCCCCACACTCGTAATGGGAGCCTGCAGGAGAGGACGTTGGAGTTAATCCATGGTGCGAAGAGCCCAAGGAACACAGGGCTAAAAAAAGAAATGCAGAGCTGCCTGAAAGAGTATCTTGGAAATAAAAATAGTGGAATGAGAGCAGTGGGTGTCTTGTCAGTCTTGAGAAGTTCTCTGTGCCAAAGACAAGGAGGAATTGCATGCAGAGCATCAAATGAAATTGGGAGATATCTGAGGAATTCAGGCCTGTCTCTCAGCAGACTTTTCTAATCAAGTGCCTCACAGGGGATATTTCACTATGGTCATTTCCTTCCCCCTCTCCTTATGCAGACTGAGCCAGGGCTCCTCCTTTCATTATTACTTTTTCTTTTTTAATTTTAATTTTTGGTTTGCCATTTTCAAAATAAGTAGAAACACATTCCACAATGGCTCTTAAGGGCACAGCACACTTCCTTGCTACTGTGGAGCAACCATGGCCTCTAGCCTGGTTCAGCACCTTTAAATCAGAGTAAACTGGGTTCCAGCAGCTTTGAGTTCCCATTAGCTTTTGCCCTGCCTCTAACCAAGCACAGCTGCTCTCCCTCACCCAACTGCTCACCCCAGGGTGGGGAATTCACAAGTAAGGACCACCCCGAACAACGGCTTTTCATTCCTTGCTCCCTGGAGTCTGAGCATGAATTTTCTAAGTAGAAACAAAGTGCTGGAGGGAGTACGAGGGAAAGGCAGGGGAAGAATGGGGGAGTATGAACCAAACAATGCTTTGATTCTGTCCTTGCTGAGGAGCTGGCGTTGCCTCTTTTTCATGTTTCTTGAGTTGCTTTTAAAAGCTGCACAGGGAGGAAAAAAGCAAATAGTTGCTTCCTTTTGTGTCATGTCTTCCTAATTTCTAAGAGCAGGACCAAAGCAAGGCATGGAAGTGATGCCTTTGTATTCTGACCCCTCTGCAGCCCTGTGCTGTGTGGGCAAGGCCATGGCACAGACGTCAGGAGGGCACATCCTTGCCCGACCCAGCCAGGAGGCAGATGCTATGGCACAGCACACAATGATCCCCCAGCCTGTGCCTGGTGCCTGCTGCTGACTTCCTTCACTGCTAAGGGCAAATCACTTCAGCCCCCTGGAGCCACTACCTCCTCCTCTTCCTCTGCTGTACAGCCTCTGACTTGTCGGGTCAGAGCTTCAGTGCCTGACTCTGCACAGCACCATGAGGGAGAGCTCTCCACACTCACACAAAAGCAGATCACTGAACACAGTAGGACAATGTTCCCCAGCCCCAGTGATGAGACTTTGCACTTCGTAACTGAGAAAAAGGAGAAAGAGTAGAAGAAGGGTAAAAAGCAGGACTACATGCTGAGCTGTCTGAGGCAGCATCAGCCTCTCCTGGGCTACAGCAGAGTCTCCTAAGAAACTATGGCCAACTAATTGTAGGGAGACTCGGGGGAGAGGAAATGAAATGAAAAATTGAGTCTGAGTTATAAAAATAAGTAATTTTTATCCTACTTGCAGGAGACTTATATTAATTAAACATTATTACAGCGAATGAGATGGGGAGGGTTATTAAGTCTGGGTCTGGTTGTAAGTGTTCTCTCCTGTTGCCTGAGGCTCCACTAAGCTCCAGATATTAATCTTCTAAAGCACTCAAATGCTGAAGAGATAAACACTTGAAATATGAAAATATTTTTCTCCATAGCAGACACTGTGTCCCTATGTCACGCCAAAGAATTTGTCAGATGTCCATATGGGCTGCACTTACAGCATTACCGTGTCTCTTAGAAAAAAGCTGAGCACCTCAAGAGCTGAAAAGAGAAATGATGTGTGCATTTGTGTGGGGGTGATTTGTATGTGGAGATGTAGCAGATTCTCCTCTTCCCATATGTTTCTGGAATACATATTTTCCTCTTTAGCGCTGCCTACCAGGTGTTGGCTGCATGGCTTTCCAACTGGCTGGCGGCACTGCCAATCTGGCCAGCGACTCTGCCAGGTGGCTAACAGGTTCGCCTGAATGTTTGCATCTCGAGACTCAACCTTACCAAGGGGAGGGCGAGGAGGAGCCCACAGCATGCACCAGCTCCCTGGGTGCATGGCAGGCAGACACTGGAATCACTGGGCATCAGGGCAGAGACGAAGACAGGTACGATCAGCCAGCTGTCCCTGTGGAGCCTTGAGTTTCACAGGCAATGAGTGATAGTGAAGTGATGCTATGGTGACGCAGTCTACTGTTATAAGGAAATTGGCAAATGTTCTTCATGCCAACCATGCCACAGAGTCAGGGAGGGATAAGGAAAGTGCACGAGTCCTGGGGTGAGTTCCAAGATGTGAAGCTGAAGAACTCAATCTATCAACCTCATTGCCAGAGGCAGGCTCCCTTCCAACCCATGCCAGCACATCACAGTGATGTCCTCCATAAATTAGGCTCTGACACACTCATGAAAATCTTCTGCTTCCAAAATACGGAAGAGAAAAATAGTAGAAGTCAAACAGCAAGAAGCTGGCATTTTCAGCATTCTTAGGGCTTAGCTAATCCTTCACTTGGAGCAGACTGAAATCCAGCCTATGCAAGCCCAGAGTGCAGAATAGCTGAAGACTATAGGCAATCTGAGTAACACATGGGAAGAATTGCATTCTGGGGAAAAAGCATCAGATCCTACAGAGGACATTTGGATCAAGATGTGGAATGAAACTTGGGCTAACCTTTACAATCACAGGGGATTCAAAGCCCACTGTCTGATTCAAGGCTATCTCAAGAGGGCAGTTAGTATAATTCAGTGCCAGCGGTCACAGTCCTATAAATAAGTCATGAACCATACAGCAAAGCATCTGAAAGCTTCCATAAAAGAAAATATTCAGCTCTGCATAGCCTTCACAACTCATGATAGCTGTGCCATAATCATTCATACTGTTCACAGGGAGAAAGCCCCATCACCTCCCTCTTCCCTGCTTTGGTATTAACCATCTTACCAGGCACAGTCTCAGGGCTTGGTTCAGAGTTGCCAATCCAGGTGCTTGTAGGCTGAAAAGACCATATATAACCAGTTGCCAAGTCATGTGACCAACCACAGAGGTCTTCAGGAAGATCAAAGTTGCAGTTGAAGTTCGCAGGGAGCTGAAAATCTTATAAAAAAAGGAGAACGAAAATAAAGGTGGATTAAAAAATGACCTACCCAGTGAAGGGTTGCTATCAAAAACCAGCCCAAAACTAAAATAGCTGGCAAGACATCAATATTGAAAAAAGTATGAAATCTCACTCACAGTGATGCTTTTAACCAACCTCACATTTCCTCAGCTCCAAGGATCAACCTTAAGTTGTCCTGTGGCTAGTCCACCAAACAACAAATCTAAAAGGAAGTACCAAATGCTTCTAGTCTCTAAGCGCCTTCCCTTCATCCCCTAGAGTGACCAATATTAAATGCCTTTTTAAATGTCAGCAAAGAGTGCTTCCTGAGTGCCCCATGCTCAGCAGTTCCTGCTCTGGCTCAAAAAGGAGAATCTCAAGTGCTCCAGAAACCCAGCTCCTGAGTGACAGATCAAGCCACTTGCACCAGACGGGAGCTGTCTATCAACATGGAGAGCTGTCACTCACCACTTCCTACCTTCTCATGGAAATGCTACCAGGGAAAATGAGGGGCCACCATGAGCTCAAGCTTTTGGATTCTGAGTGAAAGGAGCCAGTTTCTATTTCTAGCTCTGCTATGGACTCACCACATGGTTTTTGGGCGAGTCATTTAACTTTTCATCTATGAAACAGGAGCAGAGCTAATTCCCCTGTGACAACTTTTGAAACCTCTGTAGAGCTTTCCTGAAGAGACAGGGCTATGGGCAGGTGGGCACATGCCAGGGGCTGCATGTGACAGTGAAGCAGCTGCTGGCTCCTTTGGTTGAGGGAAGCAGTCATAAGGCATGGAAGCTGCAGAAATGGTCTGAATCCATCCCAAGCACTCAGCGGACATGCACGTCTGAGCCTAATTATAGGCCAGGTTTTTCCTGAGCAAAGAGGAAGTTTTAAATCACAGTGCCCACAAAGTGAGCGATAGCCAGAAGGAGGTGAGTGACTCAAGTGATAGGCATCAAGGGAACTTTGCTATGAGGGGCAGAGGTTTTTCTTTTACATGCTCACACTCCAAAATAAAACAACGTAGATCATGGATCCTTTTATTCCAATCTAATCTCATACCCTGGAGAGCAGCATTGTTTCTGTTTGGCTGTCATAAATCTGATTGTCCAGAGAAACACACTCATTGTTTTATGGAGTATGAGAATGAAAATTGTTGCTCAATGCAAGGGAAGCTGACAGGGAGGCTGGTTCCACGATCCACAGCATACTCCGCTTGCTCTCTTGCCCTGGACTGCACCCAGGAATCGTGCTGTTGCAGAGACTATTACTGGCCTAAATTTCCTCTCAGCAGTTTCCCAAGTGGCTCAATGGTTGCAGAATTGCACAGGCTTATCACTGAGGCAAAGCAATGAGAATCAGGCCCTTTGAGCTACTTCTGTGACTTGCATTTTCAGAACTAAACTACAGCAGGATCCCTATGGGAGGTGTGAAAAAGCCAATTAATGTTCTTTTTAAAATTTATTTATTTTAAAACTCATTAATTTTTTCTCTGTGACTGAAAGCTGAAGCGACAGAAGTCCTAGGAGATATCTCTAAGGATAGCTCCTGAGATTCCTGTTGAAGTCCTTGTGTAAATCTCCAGTACTGAGGCCCAGGCTCTGCTGCTGTGTCCAGGGGAATGCATCTCCTGTACACTGCACTGTACAACTAACCTTGCACAGCTCTGCCAAGCCCTCTCCTCTTCATCTGGGTATTTCACAAGCTTTAGATACTCATGTCCCCCTTGCAAGGAGCACAAGAATATGATGTCTGCTTTTACAGGTAGTGGTCTGAGGTGGAGAAAATGAGTGTCTCCCAGCACTGGCTCTTGACAAGCACAGCATACAATCTAAACATTCGGTCTCATCCATAGTCAGAAGAGGCAGGCAAGTGCCACAGATACCAAACCATTTCCTGTACATCTGACAGCCACCTAAGACTGTGCAGATGAAATCCTGCCTGGAGTTAGTGTTCCTCTCTCTGCTGACTGCACAAGGAGCCCAGACCATTCTCCTAAATTTTAAGCCACTAATATTAGGGAAGATGATCCTTAAACAGGTAAGTGTTTGCAACATCAGTCTTCAATATACGTTGTGATTTACTCCCACCACTGTTGTGTCTTCTGCAAAAGGAGCCCTGCATACAAGGCAGTCTGAATCCCTTCTCTGAATCACCTTCTGAATTTATGACATCCAGCCAAGGGGATCTGGAATGGAGGTGGCTCTAAACAGGGCACTAAGTGAGTTTCTTCAGGTCATGTAAGGAGGCTGGGAGAGCAGTTCTTCATGTCTCATACTGTAGGGACTGAATTAGTTGCTATCTCTTGCTCTTCCATCCTTCCTTGATATAACTTATCAGATTTTGGCAGGTTTTGTTTATGGGTTGGTTTGGTTTTTTTTTATCGTGGCTTATCACTAATAATATTACTCAAAGCTTTCCAGGAATCAGCCCCATGTAGAAGAGCTAATAGGAAGATAACAGGATTTGCTTACCTCTTAACCCATCACTTATTGAGATATAGATGTGCTGCTTTGATACATACCTTCCTCATCTCCACAGCTATCACCACACTCAGTTGCTTCTTCATCAGTTGGGTATGGGGTGGTGGTCTCTTCACTCTTCAAAGTGGGTACCAGTGTCTCCGCAGTGGGCTTTACATCTGAAAAAAATGAAGTAGAGATGCTGTTTGCAACAGACAGTGCAAGAAGCCCAGGCACTACAAAACAAGGCAAAAAAAAATCTTTTTTCTCATATTCTTAAAATGGCAGGAAGATATAGGACAAGAATGCCATGAAATTTCCACGTGTTACAAATGTCAGCATGGTTTGAACTTCAAGTGAACTGTCTGTTTCCATATGGGAGTTCTACAGATTTAGAGTTCCCATTGGACAAAGCTCTGCTCTAGACATATACACTACTTTTTGTCTTAATTTTTTAATCTGCAGTCTACACTAGTGTTGGAAATCCACTTAGCTGTCATTACTGGATAAGTGAGATCACAGGCAGAACATCTTTTTCTTTCATAAAGGCATATGACACGTTAAAAAAACACACACAACATTCCCACCAATTGTGCCAATTTATTAAACAAGTCACTCAAACCCACAAATGATGTAACCGCAAACGGACCCCGAGGATCCCCTAGTGTGCTCTGGCTCACTGCAGAAAGCATCTGGTTTCACACTCCAGGGTCCTGACTATGCTTTCAAAGTGTCTCTGTCCAATTTCCCTTTCTCCAACGTGGCCCATGTGAAATAACCTCCAAGCAGGTGTCAAGGGAAATTTAAGCAAGAAAGGGAAGGATATTAAGATCAACAGTAAATACACTGGGTTCCAGCAAACTCTCCTTTTATGGGTGCATTAAGTGGAGTACAGCAGGCTTGATTCTTTCCACTTTTAAAAAGAGGCAGCTTTGCTCAGTTATGTGTGATTGTGTTTCTTTGTCGGCACCCTTCAGGATATCATTTAATAAAGCCAGAAGCAGGAGGAAATGGCTAAATACATTGAATATTTTCCATAGACTACTTTCTGCCCTTTTATTTTCCTGTTATTAAACAGCTTGTACATAAACTCTCAGGGTTGGGGTTTTTTTTACTTTCTTTTTTTTTTTTTTCTTTCCAGCGGCTGTCTTTTGTTCAGGATAAAATACCAAATAACCTCAAAGTCTTTTAATTTGTAAGTTCAAATTTGTTACAACCCCATAAAACTCCAATTGCAACCAAGAAGCAAATTGCAAGCAGCCAGGCACAGAAAAATGTCATAAAAAGAGAAAAGAGAAAAAAAGCAGCAGGTGAAGGCAACATATCAAAAGCTGCAAGTTATTTAGAGCTGGTACATTTTTTTAGGTTGCTGTTCCTGTATATCGAGATTTATGGCTGAAATGTGACAATGTGGAAGGACCTTGAAAGCCAAGTCCCATATGGGACACAGATGCTGAGCGGATGTAAATCAACAGTGTTGCACTGCCCTGGACAAGCCGCAGAAATATATCTTGAAAAATCAGTTACCATGGCAGAGCTGCAACACGATGGTTACAAGAGATAATGAAAATAGCAGGCAGGACAGCATCATGTGTGAAATGGAAAGTGAAGAAGCGAGGTCTCGCATCCTCGCTTTCTCTTTCCCTCCCTGGCCCTGCAAGTGTCTGTGTGACTGGTGGTAACTGCTAATCAAAATGCAAAGTCACTGAGCAATTGAAACCAGATGTTTGGAACTTCAAAGGAGAGAAACCCAGCTGCAAGTGAACATTCATCATTCTCCACTCTTCAGAGGAAAAATTTTGGCAGGTCTTTGAAAGAAGCCAATTGCTGACTGTCTGCTTCCCAATTTTTAAGTTACTAGCCAACTAGTTTGCGAGCCCTGTTCTGGCTGTTACCTGTTTAACTCAGTAATTAAGATGTTTATTGATGATAAGAAATAGAAACAGCTGGGTAGGGTGCACAAGGACTTAGACCCTTACTTGAAAATATTTTTAATCAGCTTGTTTTAATCCATCTCAATCTCATTCCCAAGCAAGTGCAATTGCCTGGCTTTTCACAGCCAGCTCTGTAACATGCCTGGGTCTCCCCAGCAAAGCAGGGCTGTATCTTGGCGCTGTAGCCAGCCTGGATTAGGCATGCAGATAATGCCATGGGCTATCTCTGCTCCCCAGGTTGCATCAGGGATATAAATGCTTTTTCTAATATGGTGAATCCACAAGATTACAAGCCCTGCTCTGATTACAAAGCTGAATGCCTGTAGATTAATAGAGCTATGGATATTTACGATTTGGCAGTTGAATTTTAAACATTACAATGTGCAAATTATTACCCAGACTAGGAAATGACCATAAAGCACTCTGCCTGGAAAAAACATGGGCTGTTGCTACTGATACTGAAACTGAGCATGGACACATGTAAAAGAAAATTTGGACTAAAAACAGCACAAGAAGTTGAGGATGACAAACCCCTCTTATTCTCTGATTTGGAGGAGTGTAGTGGAAGGGCTGACATACACATGGTTGGAGGTCTTGTGTGACTGCCTCCCTTTATGGCAGTGATGCAGTGCTGTGATGCACCAGCCAGCAATGGCCTGCAGAGATCTGGCAGCTGGAGACTCCAGGGAGCTGCAGGAAGGAGCGATGTGGGAGCTGCCCTTCTTCATAAAGCCTCAGCTCCCGTTGCTTGCATGAAAACCAGGCCATCTACTTCTCCCACAACATCCTAAGATGTTGTAAGATTTAAATTAAGATCTAATCTTGATTTCAACTTGAGATAATTTACAATGGATTCTCAGTCCAGGGGGATATTTACCACTGACTTCAAAAGTGACAAATTATCACTATTAATAGTGTGTACGTGTGTTATGTGATTTGCAGTTGTTTGTAATGCATCTTGTGGCATGTCACAGAAGGAAATGGTACTAAGGATTCCACAAAAGGGTAAAAAAAAAAGATTTGTGTCCTTTAAGCTTCCTAGAATGGGAATTCTTACAAGAAAATGCCTTCTGCAGATGTGTTTGTCGAATGGAAATTACACATCTTTTTCACTGCCATCTGGACACCAGATTCAGATTAAAGTAGATTATGAAAAAATAGAAAAGATTTAAAAAGGGGACAACTAGCCCCTGGCACTAAAAGTTAGCATCAGACCAAATGATCCAGTGGGTGCATTTATTGCTTTTGGGGGTGGAACTATGGAGCAATCATTCACCACTAAGCCTCGGAGGTGACTGAACCTCTACTGATCCCTGTGAGTGTGTTAAGACAGTTTTCATCTCTGTATTAAAAACAATGGTGGCTGCAAGGCATACCATGTGTGAAAAACAGGTGGGCAAAAGTGAACAAACTTCCCTGGCTTTAGGGATATTGTAGGGATGTCTCAACCTTGTCTAACAAAGGATTTCCACACTGGATTCAGTGACAAAGGAACTATTGCTTTTAAAGCAAAACCTTATTGTGGCAGCTCAAGACACCTGTACTAGTCACTGTACCCCTCTTCCACACTTCTCCTCTTACCTTTTATCTTACTTATTTGGACTAGAAAGCACAAATGTTCTCTAACACAGAGACTGGGAAAGGCTGCATAATATCCAGAGAAAAGATCAGAGTGTGAAGGGAGGTGGGAACAAATTCTGCATGGGGCTCTGTGTGAAAACTTGGATTGGGGCCCAAACACTGCTACTACATTCTGTCTCAAGGCCAGTTCTTTTGAAGGTGGAAATAAAAAAATGGGACCAAGCCACCCTGCAGGTCCTGCCTTCATGGCTTCAATCTCCCTGCCATGGCATGGCAGCGAGGTAGGACAGCGGGAAGAGAAACAACCTTAAGTTTGCACCTTGCTGATTTCATGCCTGACATGGCCCTGGTGCAGCCAGTGGGCAGAGGTGTAGGGGTTCCTACCTGTCCAGTCACAGCCCAGCACCTCCAGACGCATTCCTATCCCTGCTGGGGACCACCTCTCTGGATGCACTCGGATGTACTGGGCAGGAACAGGGTCAAACCTCCGGACTTCAGGGATATCGTAGTGGATGTTGCCTTCAAAAAGCTGCAGAGAGAAAAGGCAAGAGATGTGTCCATCTCACATGCTCTCAACCAGACTTGGTATTGTGGGTCTGGCAGGACGTAGCCACAGTTTGAAATAGTTTGGCTGTCCAAATCCAGGCCATCAAGGCCAGTTGAGCAGAAATTGGGCTGCTTCTCAATTTCAAGAGGACCAGACAGGCAATTTCTAAGAAACTTGCACAATCTCTCCTGGACTCTGCTCAGACAGAATCCAGGGGTCAGATTCTGATCCAAGACATGGAGGGAAAGTCTGGGGAATATCCACTAACTTCACATATAAATGAGATCATGTTTGTCCTTTCGCAAATAAAGAAGCTACTGCATGTTCTAGGATAGTGTAAATGCTTGGTCTTCCTCATATACACTCACAGTCCAAGTACTGCTGCTTTTCAGCTCACATGCAGGAACTAAAGTCTGTGAGGAATAAACAGAAGGCTATAGATAGCATCAGCTCTCATTTGTAAGAGCAGAAAAAATTAAAACACCCAAATTCTAGGCCGATGAGTTTGCATAAAAACAGAACAGGCAGCAGCAGAGAATCCATTTATTCCTCAAGCCCCCTACCACTCCCATACCACTAAGCAAAAAGATTATGGGAAATTCCAACAATAAGTGAAAAACATGGGGAATTACAAGGTCACACCAGTGTGGCAAAGGGACTTCAGATATAGCAGATTTCCCAGAGATGTTGTGATTCATCTTCCTCTTTCAGAGGTGCACACCATGACAGCCACACCTTTCCTCTTAAAATACATGATTAGTGTCAAACACAATTGAACACACCATCTCGTGGGCTCTGACCTGCAGGAACTGGGAGAACCAGAAGTTGATGTCTGCATCCCTGGTCTGGTCCACAAAAGGAAATTTAGAGAAATTGCCATCCCTGGGGCAAGGTAGAACCTACAGCCTTCAGTACAGACGGGGAGTGGCACCAGGGGACACAACCTGGCATTTCATGGTGACAACCCAAACTCCCAAGGTCTCTGTGGGAGTGGACAGCCAATTTCCCAATATCCCATCAGGCAGACTGAAGCTAATCAGAAACATATCCTGTTTTGCAGCTGGTAGTGTTTTGCAGGTAGTGCCTACCTTGGCTTGCATTGTTTTGGGGTCCTGGATAAAGTCCCAGTCCTTTCCATTCATGCTGTAGGCCACCTTAAACTTCTTCACAAAGGAGCGGGACTCGGTGGTGGTCACACTGTCCCCTCCACGAGCCCCCTGAATAATGACACCTTTGATATTCTTCGGGATGCCAAGGTCCACCTGCAGCCACTCCTCTCCAGGCTGGGCTTGGGGGACACGGGGGAACCAGCCTGAGCGGCTGCTCACCAGGCGGGCCATGCTGGGAGACCAGTCGTAGCCTCTGATGGAAGAGGCAGAGATCTGTGAGTCAGGAATGAGGCCAGAAAGCATTCCCAGCAAGCTGGAGCAGGGTGAATCTGCAGGGAAGGAAAGGGCATGAACAGTCAGGGTAGCTGAAGGAAAATGCTTGTGGTTCTCCTCACAGCTTTAAACTCTGGACACTAACCCAACAGCAACATTGGGCATTTCCCCCTTTGCACCTGGGACATGGGTGCTTGTCCCTCCAAGCACATCCCTTGCTATGGGTGCCTCCATGCTGCCCAGTGTCACCATTCCCACCCCAAGCAGCCACGACAGCAACACGGGACAGAATCCCAGGACAGAGAGGAGGGCTGAGGCCAAGAGGGGAAGGGAACCCTCACCAGTGATGCGGCAGCCGTACAGCTCCAGCCTCAGGGCGATGCCATTGTGCCAGGTCTGAGGACGGATGCGCACGAAGCGTGTGAGCACTGGGCTGTGGATCTTATTGAGAACCACCTCTGTGGCATCCTCATTGGCCTGAAATGTCTGCAAGGAGAGAAGGCACAAATACTGTTACATCCTCATCAGATTAGCAGTCAAAACAATCTCAGTAGGGAAAACCATGGGAGAGCCTTTCTGGTCAGGGCCAGACTCCAACCAGGGTGAGCACCTAAGGGGCCAGCAGGGAGATCATCCACTAGCAGAACAGCATGATGGATGGACTCACCTATCAGGCAGGAGACTCAAGAGCTTGCTTCCCCACTACCTCTTACAACACCCCGAGGCACCTCAGACTATCAGTCCTCAGCTGCTTTGAGCTTACCCCCAAGCCTATAGCTGCTCCAACACAAATGATGAGATGCCTCCAAACACTGTATGAGATCTTGCCTCCCCTCTGCAAGTAAAGAGGCTGACATCCTGATGCATCCTTGCACTGAGCTCCACCACCCAACATCATGTGTGAGCAGTGGTGTGAGCAGGGAGGATGCCAGCCCCTTGCCTCTGCCTCTCTTGCACAGATGCAACTTGCCACACAGAGACAGCTTTCTGGGAGAGTTTATGATCCCACACGGTATGAAAAGGCTGCTGCCTTACCAGATGGCCATAATCAATAACTACCAGATGGATGTTAGATCCAACCCTTCTGCCCATTTTTTTTAATAGGCTGGACAAGGACTGCATATTTGTGTTTCTGTTTCAGGCTGCAAAGCCATAGCAGGGAAGAAAAGGAAGGGAAGGAGGAAATACTGAACCTGAGGGTAATTTTCAATCCTTTCTGTGCCCCAGTATAAAGCTCTAGAGCTCACAGACCGAGGCTGCAGGCATTGCCTGCTTTACCTCCAAGCATGCAGGATCTTCAGGATGGGACTAGAGCATCTTCCAGTCTCAGCCAGGAGCCACATCCACACAGATACTGGCTTGGTTCTTCTGCAGGCTCCTACCACGCATATGTGTGCTAAGCACAGCATCTCCCACTAAGTTTATCTCAGAGGGAAGCAGGAGAGTGTAATCTCTGACACCAATCTCCTGTTGGAGGCAAGAGTCAAACAATTCAACTGCAGATCCCTGTGATACAGGACAGAAAAGGGAGTGAGGTGGTATCCTGGCCTCTTGCCTTGAATAGCAGTTAAGAAGTATTTTAAAAGCCTCCTGTGGCTCTAGGCTTGCAGATGGCACATGTTACTGCTCTTCTCCCAGGATCCAGCATGCCAGGATGTGCAGAGGGAGTTTACAGGGAAGGACAGCAGCTGTTTGCAGCACCCAGTTAGGTCTGGGCTGCCCCTGTGCATCACTGCCCTGCCCAGGACAACTGCACTTCTTCAGGGCAGGGAGCAGTCACCCCACAGAGGGACTTGGTTGCAAATCTGGCTGGTAATTGGGATTTGGGCTTGATGTGAACTTGAGCAGAAATGATAATCTAGAGAATATATATCATGCTGCTACCGTTTAGCAACACAGCATGGTTTATATGTTTTTAATATCCTGTTTTATCCTGTCTGACCCCACTTCCC
The DNA here is from genome assembly GCA_013399695.1 of Formicarius rufipectus. Classification (NCBI taxonomy): domain Eukaryota; kingdom Metazoa; phylum Chordata; class Aves; order Passeriformes; family Formicariidae; genus Formicarius; species Formicarius rufipectus. Next base: position 636,859 of record VXAU01003159.1, read on the forward strand.
ATCCTTTTCCTTGCTCAGCAGACACCAAATACTCTCTTTTTTTTTTTTTTTCAGCAGGAGGGCTGTAAGAAGAGTCGTTACTGCGAAACACTCCCCAGGCATGTGTGTTTGTGTGTCTGCGTGTGTGTGTGTCTTGTAAACCTGTGGGAACACACACATAGAGAGTCTGAAAGTATATATTTACACATCACAGCAAAGCCTTCAGCTCTATGCCAACAGAGAAGCTGACACACGACACCTTACCTCTGAACCTAACACCGGAGCACAGGAAATGTTTATCTGAGCTGGTGCAACTATTTTAGCACAAGGACCAGCATGTCAGGTCAGCCCAAAGGTCCCTCTGTGCCAGAGGGTGGCTCCTGATGGTGGCCCCAGCAGATGCCCAAGGGCAGCAAGTCCGGTGGAGTCTTCTCCTGGCAACCTTTATTCACTTCCTACAATCAGCAGTGTAAAGACTCCACGAGCCAAAGGTTGCATATGGACCAGCATGTTTAACAGGCACTGACAAGGTTTGTTGCTCTTTTTGATTTAACATATTTCAAGTTTTGTTCTTTTTTAGCTCACTTAGCACATACGAGCATCAGGGGCCAGAATCCAAATTTACACCCGCATAATTTGTTGCTGACTTCTGCACAGTTGAGCTTGACAGAAAGCAGAAGCAGGACTGAGCCCAAAAACTTTTACCACTACCACATGCATTGCTGAAAGCATCTCTTAGACGACCTTGGTCCCAACCACCTGCTTCCAAGGAGAGCAACCAAGGTGATCTAACCACTTTAGATTCAGAAATCAATAACGTACTCAGGCTAGAGCACATGCAACAAGCTATGAACTCTAAATCTGGGCCATGACACTCCAGATTGCCAGTTTGTGAGGGCAGAATCAGCACCTGACTTCCAGCTCTGGTATCAGCTGCACTGGGATCTGGTGGGATCTGCTCCATTGAACCGTCCTTCTGAAAAGCCCCAACTCTCACAGCAACTCATTGCTTCACATCCCATCCAGCGTAACAGAAACTGGCCATTTTCAGAGGGCATGTGCTTAATGCTGTAAGAGACCTGGGGTCCTCCCACCTGTCTAGTCTTTCAGTCTCCTTCCCAAGTGGAAATGCATTGTGAGACTGAAGGTCCTGCTGCTGCTGACCAGGGTCTGACCCTGAGCATGTTGTTTCTCTGCACTGAAAATGCCAAACCCAGAGCCCCAGCACACTGTGGAGAGAGTTCCATTGACTTGAATAGACTCTACATCCTGCCTCAAATTAGCACTCACAGCATAGGAAGAACTAGCAAGAAAATGTGTGAAATTGGGAGTGCCAAGAAAGCAAAGATTTCTTCCCTCTTACCAAAATAGAACATTGCTATTCCTCCCATCCTATCTGCTTCCCATCCCACTCAGCACATATTTTGAGCCAAGTCTTCGAATGGTGTAAATCAACATATCGCCATCGAAGTATAAGAAGTCACAGTAATTTACACCAGCAGAAAAAAAATACCTGGCTGAGATCTAGGGAGATAGATAGATAAATAGATACACATTCAGCAGAGAGCACACATGCATATGCACATGAGCACACACTGAAGGGTGACTGAGCCAGAAGATGGATGGCAAAACCATTAACAAATTAAAAGCACCTTCCAAGAAACAGTCAAGGGAACAAATTTCCACTGCTGCATCAGAAAGCTGCACATCTCCTCCCCATGTTTACTTCTGTTTTAGTCCAGACAGCAGGTCTACATGTAAAATTAAATTGATAATCAATGAGAGCTGACCTGCTTAATTAATTTGTTGCTGAAAGCAAGTGATGGGAGATGATGTCTAGGCTAGAGAAGGACTGTGAAAGCTTTCCATGTGCATACACATGCAAGATCCACACCAACACTTACAAGTTGTATTTTTGATGTGTTGGAACCACCACAGGATGATGGGGGGGTTTCTGAAGCTACACTAGTTCCAGTGGATATGGGAATTGTGCCATTGTCAGTCTGGAGTGAAGGGAGTGAAGGACAGGGAGACAAAAAGTACCATGAAGTTGAAGAGGCAGTGAGTCAGGGAGGGGGTAGGAGGTAATCTCTCTCCTGCTCTATTTATTATGCTGCTTGGCCACTATGCAATTTCTTGGGGAGCTAAAGAAAGCAGCTGAGGGAAGCAGAGAAGGACAAGGATGGCAGCAGCCTTCCCTTCGTCTGTATGTATGTGTCTCTTTGGACCCCCTAGATTTACTGCAGGATTATGTTACTCCTGTGGAGACAGAGCCCTGGAACAGAGCATGCTAACAGGATTAGAGCTTCAGGATTTAGACAGAGAAGCATGAAGGAGAAAAGTAGGAGAGATTATTTTTCTTGTCAGATAGGGAAGGCATAAAATGGAGCATGTTTGATGGTAGGAGAATTCTGGCTGGAGTGGAGAGTGGATAGTTCTGGATTTATTAAATCCAGGAACAAGGAGTTAAAAGAAAAATGATACTTGGCAACACTCAACAAAGCACAGCGTCTGGGCAAGGCACTGTGTGCTAGGCTGCGCTTGCCAACTCCATGTCTTTGAGAGGCTCCACTCAGATTTGGGAGTCATCAGGGACAGGAGGAGTGGCACTGTGTTAGCCTGCAGAGGAGATATCAGGCCCAGAAACACAAAGCTTCAGCCTTGCTAGGAAAGCCAGGGCTGTAATTCTCCCCTGGTACTGCACCAAGGGTGAATGTGCAAGGCTGCCTTTTCCAAAGCCTGATGTCTTTGTCCTGCCTGCAAAGGCAGAAGCAGGCTGGGACCTGGATGCTTTTGGGCAAATCCTCTGCACCATGATGTCTCTGTGCAGAAGCACTTGTGACTTTCTGGTTGATCATGCAAGCTTTTCCTGAGTTTTCCAGATAAAAAACCCACAGGACTGAAAGCTTTCCTCTCCCTCCCCGAGTGAATGAATACAGGAGACCTGATTAAGAACTAAAAAGACAGAGAAACTCTTCTAGGAGAAGGTACAAGGGCCTCCAAAGAGTCATGCTCAACATTGCCTGCCAGCACCAAACACCTCTGACTGTCGCCAGCTCTATGTACAACTGAGATATTTGTCTCTTTGCAGCAATTCAACCTTTGTGCACCCACTACCCAAACTACCACCCAGGAAGGTTAGATGGTAACAAGCACAAAGCCATCAAAATGAGTACTAAATGAAAACTGCACAGCTGAATTTTGCTGCCATTTCTCATTCATTGACTTCTACAGGTTCCAAAAGCAAATGTTTCAGTTGCATCCTTTCATTTCACATACAAAGCAATGGAGGCAGCAAGACCACTTGTCATGGTCCCAACCCACCCCAAATCCTGAAATCCATCCCTCCCCCCAGTCCTTCACCATACTAGATGATTCCCATGAGCTGATCTACACAGTTACTAAAGCAGAGCAGCTCAGACCACACAGGAGCTGGAACCTGAGACCTACAAAGAAGGAAGTGGATCAGAATGGATGAGCACTTTGTTTTCTGATAAAATCCTCATAGTTGAATCTGTTAAAAAAAATGGACAATAATAAAAGGTCAAATCCTGCCAGGTGAAGAAAATGGCCAAAAACAAAAGGTCAAATCCTGCCAGGTGCTGTTTTCCTTCCTTGGGTTCAAGAAGAGTTGTTGTTTTCTAAAGACATTTGCAAACCACTAGATAAGATCTCGGCACTGCACACCAGGACTGCTGCCTGGAAGATAAGCTCCGGGGCCACTGGCCCCTGGTGACACAGAGGTGGATGCAACAGGGAGGGCAAGAGCCAGACCAGCCTTTCTGCAGCAGGGATTGTTTGGCTCTGCCCCATGGGGACATGCTGGTGAGTAATAAGGGGCAAGTATGAGGCAACATGTGGTGGTGCCGACTCTCTCCCCGTCTCCTCTTTGACACACAGGAAGACAGCTCGGCACCTTTGTCCAGGTCACTGGGTTGGCCTCTCCCCTTGGTCCCATGCCCCAAGGGAAGGACAGAGCAACACCCCCTGGACAGGGTGATGTCTGATGTGTGCTGGGCTTTGTGGGGAGTGGGCTGCCAGGCAGGGGGAAAAGCCTGGCAGGGATGGGGTGGGGTGGGAAGGAGTGGGTATGAGAGTGGGGTTCCACTACTGTCCACTGTCTTTCCACTGATTCCCCATCCCAGGAACACGGCAGCACTTGGCACAGAAGTAGCCCAGCCAGCCATGTCTTCTGCAAGCACATATTAATCACGTTTTCCTCTGCTCCATCCTTTCTTTCCGGTTTCTCTCGCTGTTGAGTGCCAGCAGCTGGGGACTCAAAGGTGAGCCATCACATTTTGCAGGGACACACCCTGGCCCAACTCTCATCTGAAACACCAGAGGGAGGGGAAGTGGGGGTCATAAGACAGGAAGTCAGAGCTCCCTATCCTCTTCAGAAAGCTTCATCCCCCCCTTTACCCCTCCTGCACTCACTGTTTTTCTCTTGCTTTAGCTCCCTGATGAAGATATGAATGTTAGCTGACCCACCTATACACAGCAGAGCTTTGCTTTTGGCCCACAGAGCTGGCAGAAATTCAGAGTTGTGTTTGATACATCCCATATGCCTATGTGTTCATGTGCATATATATGTGTGTATGTTCAGATATACATATGTGTGTGTATATATGTATGTGTCTATATGTGTATACGTATATATCTGCATGTACATAGAGGAGTAGAGAGTCCCTGTCTGTCCACATCGTCCCCTCCCTCCCTGCTCCTTATGGCACCAAATCAAGCTGCGGCAGACTTGACAAATCTATTTGGCATGGTTCGCTCCACCGTTGCAGCCTGAACTGTGCGGAGCGCCGCACTGACGCAGGGAGGAATCTGCACCTTGAATACAGACATCTGGGAGCTTGCTTAATGCAGGAACAGTGGGGATTAATGTGGGCAGGGCAGGGAATGAGGGGCCAGAGCCCCTGGCACCAGGCCTGCGAGCAAGAGGCTTTGCCCTGGCCTCACTGTGGCTCAGCAGCTGGCAGCCAGTTGTTTGGTGGGGAGGGAAGGCAGCCGTCCGGATGGCAAGGGGTAGGCGAGCCACCAAAAAGCAATTATTTATCCTCCAGCCTTGGGAAGTGTCTGCTAAATTGAGGCCAGAACGTGGGAACGAATTGAGACTGGAATAAAGGAGTAAAAAAGAAGAGGTTTGATTTTTCCTCTTTTTTTTTTATGAAAAGAGAGAACAGAAAAAAAGTTGACAGGATTCAAGGGCCAAATCCTGAAAACCTGGCAATTCATGTGGCTATGGGAGGGATTGTTTTAGTTTAACACCAACCAACCAGGGTTTAGGGTCTTGCTGGAGCAACGAAAATTGGCTCAGCAGCACTAAAACCAGCCGTGCTTTCCTGCTCCACCCTGGCTGAGGATTCACTGTCTGGTGCCCAGGGCAGCATGGATGGGGCATTTATGCTCCTCTGCAAATAAAAGCACCCTCCATGGCAGACTCCTGCTCCAGTTAGACTCCAAAAGCTAAATGTATTGCCAGTGGTTATTTGAAACACTGAGATGAGTACTTAGCCCACCTCCCTGCTTAGCACAATGCCAACATTCTGCCTGTCTCAGCTTACAGAAATGGTTTCAAACTCACCCATTAGCGCACACTGTGCCTGGGTGAGAAGAGATGGCCCTGGGTCACAGAAAGATCTGCCATGACCAATGGGTCCTGGAAGAGTCTCCACACCACTTCATAACCACTGGGTTAGGGTTGTGCACGAACTCTGCCATGAGCAGCTGCCCTAGACCCAGCACACCCAAGATGTGGGGACGCCCAGCTGCTGACCCTCCTGTGTGGTGCTGGGCTGCGCCATGCCTCCACTTTCCTATCTCTAGGATAGGACTAATGCCACCTGAATGAAATGTCAGGAGCTTAAATACTCCAAATATTGGAGGTATGAGACTCTGATAGGGACTTCTGCACAGCAAGAACTCATTCTGGGAAGCAGAGGGAATTTGAACCTAAGACACACTTGCGGGGAAGGGGAAATCACACAGCCCGGAAAGGAAGGAAATGTCTGGATGAACCCTGGACAACGCAGGATACTGCATTTCATGATGCCTGTGCCAGCAAATGGAGAGGACAGCTAATTTAATAGAAGTGCTGAGCAATCAGAAATTAGAGGGACGTGAATGTGGGGGGAGGTGTGTGGGACCCCAGCCACAGAGTTCACACCGACAGACTATGGTACATCAGTGGGGGGTCCTGAACATGGCAGCAGTGCTGGTGGGCACCACAGTGGAGCAGGGAAAGACTTTCTCAGAGTGCCCTTGCCCAGGGGATAACCACATGACCAAGGCAATTGACAGAGAAGGACCCACCCAGCACCATGGCTGCTTTAAACCCCCTCTCTATACACCAAAGCTTCCATGCAGACCACACCAAGTTTATCTTTACTGGCCACATGCCAGCACCCACAAGGCTTGAAATGGCTGAACACCCATATTTACCCTCCCTCCACCTCACTCTCTCCTCTGTGCATGTCCCAGAAACATAGCAAGAGCATGTGCAGCTCCCAGGGCTCAAATGCACCCTTGCTGACCATGCCTGCTAGCACAGATCCCACAGCTCTGGCAGCTTGAATTGCTTCTCATTATTTATTGTTCATTTTGGCTTTGGGACAGTGCGATTGCCTCTTAGGATTAGTGCCCTTTCATTTCCAGGCCTCAGTAACTCCTGAACTACAGTTTCATGTGGTTTTGTGATTGTTAACCCAGCATGCAGATGGGTATATGACCATAAAAGCTCAATGATTCTCGTATGGCAAAACACAGGCTGTGAAAGCATTTTCTTCTTCATTTGTAGTCAAAGAACATACTCTTCCCACAAAAGATGAAGCAGCAGCCAGATTTTCCAAGGAATAGTGTTCCCCCATTGCTGTGCAGAGGAGAAAGGACTATTTCTGCTCAGAGCATCATCAGTCTTTTAGCCACGATCAGAAAAAGGGTCCCTCACAGATTAAACCCTTCAGGCCTCCAAAATTTTTCTGTTCTCTTCCCTCCTGAGCTGCAAGGCTCACCAAGATGCAGGCAAAAGAGGTAAAAAGGCCTTTACCTTGTGGTTTTTCCCATGTCGGTACATCATCCAGTCCTCCCCGTTGGTGCTGACCTCCAGCTTGTAGGTACGGACATAGTAGCCCTTCTGGGTTTCTCTCGAGATGGCACCCTGTGTGGCAATGGCTGTGAGCACAGTCAGGAAGTGGAGATCCACCTTTCCAGGGGAAAAAGGGACAAGAGAGAGAGTGGTGACCGCCTGAGAGCGCAGGGTGGCTAGTTAGTTCCTCCCTCTGTCTCTGAAAAATTAAAAGGTGCAAATTGAGCCTGTCTCGCTCTGTCTGTGGCTGCACTGTTCAACGGGAACAACTTCCCTAGGCTGACTTCAGCAGGATAGGAACCATGGGACAAGAACAACTAAGGAACTTGATGTCCCTTCATATGGGACCACCACAAAGCCTTCTTCCTACCTCAGACCAAGCAACAGTAACTGCACAAAAGCTCATGTCCATTAAAGCAGGACCGAGACTGACTTTTTCAGTGTAAAATAAAAGCATGATATCCAATTAGCAAGTCCTGCAGTTTTGGTTTTCTCTGGCAGTCTGCTGGAAAGTCCATCAAGGTTTTGAGCAGGAAGAAGCAGGTGGGAGAAGGACAGCAGATTGAATCAGTTGTTGTGCAGGCAAGCTAATGGGAGAGCCAGCCCCTCACTGCAGCTCCCCTGCTGCTTCCTCACTATGAGCCACAGAGGCAATAAAAAATTCAACAAGCCTTATGGTCAAGGGTCAGTTAAGCAGCGTGACACTCCATTTGGTGGGGGAAGAGATGAGGGGGCTGGAAAACATGCGTACCTGGAGGTACTCTTTGTTGCTGTCCACGTTGGGGGTCCAGCCATTGTCATCACTGTTGAGCCGGCTCTGCTGAGGGGTCCATCGCCCGTCTGAGTAGGTGGAGGAGGCACTGATCTGCATATTGGAGATCCTGCCAGACTCCATCCCCAGAGGCACATTACACTGGAAGTCTAGAGCAGGCAAACATACACAGAGATCAGTTTACAATCTCAGTACTTCATCCTCAAGTGGAAGGCAGCCCTGAACTAATCTCCACAGCTAACCCTCAGCAAAGCTGCCTGTCTGGAAAGATGAACAGATCTGCACCATCTTGCAGGTTATGTGTGCTCACAGATGGCACTGAAAAATTAAAGATAGGGCAGGCAGCTTTATGTTTGCATGGAGCCATTAATACAGTCCAGATCTTTCTCTCTTTCCCTGTCTCCTTCACCTTTGCTCTGTTTTGACACAGTTCTGTCCCTTCCCTCCCACTATCTCTACCAAGCTGTGCCAAGTCCCCTTGTCATAAAGTTTCCATCTTCTTGAAGGCTGTAGGTGAAACCTAAGCACTGACAAGGTAAGGAGTACAGACAGACACATCAGGAGAGTGTTTACTGCTATCAGCAGCAACGTCAAGGACTGGAATGGGCAGGTCTATTTTCATGCATGTGAGAGTACGGATGAGTGTGTGTGCATGTGTCTGTGTATATGTGCATGTGCTACGTGTGGTATCGGGCCCATAGGAATTAACCAGAAAAGACTATGAAAGATTTTGGTATGCTTTCATTGGATCTCCTGACTTCTAAGGCTTTAGAAGTCACAAGTAGCTCAATGTTATGGTACATCTCATATATTTTATGACAGCTGTCCTATAAAAACAATAGCAAAGTGATTGAAAATACTGAATGGGCCCAAGTATGCTGGTGCTGTAAAGCAGTGGGTCTCCACTGAGCTGTCTGTGCTCTTAATATGACCAAGTCAAACTTGGTGGAGATGATAGACCAAGTTAAGATGCCAGTAGTGTTATTAAAGTTTCAATTTACACCACCATAAATGAAAACAGACATGGCCCTTTAACAAGTCTTGCGTTTGATTTCTGAGATTTTCTGTTTAACGTCTTATTTCCATATCCTTTTCAAGAACAGAATAGAAAAGGGATTAAAGAACAGATCAACTGAGTATGGCAATAGGTAATGGTGAAGAACTCATGCTTCTAACCCTCACTGCCTCAGCAGAACATCCCTTAGTCTCAGGGAAAGAATTTGTAACCCTGCCGCCCTAGTGCTGCACAACCCTACTCTGCCCTGCTCTCTATCACAGGCTTTCAGTGGTGGGTCAGGGATTCCTTCTCTATCTCTGGGACTGAGGGGTGTCCTGAAGGCTTCTTCTATTGTATCACAGGTTCATTGTGAACAGAGGTCGAGAACAGTATCTCTGTTGCAAAAATATCATGGGAAAACAAATGGAACTTTTCCTTGCCTGCAAGTGTTATCACAAAGAATCAAAATGCTCTTCATTCTCAAACCACACAACTTACCTCCTCACTCCACATCAATTTAACTCCCTTATTAAGGGTTATAAAACAAAATTCAGCTTGAAATTCTTAGAGCTTTAAGAATTTTTTAATTAGACAGCCAAGAAATTCCAATTTGTGTTTGGGGCTGTGAATCTTTGGAAAACTAGGGAGAGGAAGAGTGTACTTCCCCTCCATGCTTTAATGAATCTGCTGCACATACTGGGTTGATGTCTTTCCCTAAATCCTTTGGGCTGAGCACATACATGAAGGATTCTAGCCTAAAATGTATTGACAAGACTTCACAAGCAAGTGAAAAGTCAAAAAAAGGTCAGAAAGTGAGATTCTTATTGAAATCACACTTCTATCAGAAACAGTGTACAGATCTAAGTGAAACTGCCTTGCTGGTGGGGAACCCTCCCTGGACACACTGCTGCCTGCATGTGCCAAATGAAAGACAGGAAAAACAGGTGGCATAATTAAGTCATACACACACATTTCCAACTTACTTTCTGGGACTTCCTGGTGGATCAAGTAGTACTGAGCAGAAAAACCATCCTTAGCCACTGCCAGGTCCGTGTGGAAGGTGAGAGAGAGGACGCCGGTGGTGGAGCGGATGTCCGATGGCATCTTAGTGCCACAATACCTGCCTATCAAGGGGCCGACTGCAAAAGAAAGAGCAGCAAGGTAATGCCTGCTTTTCCACTGGCCTCCTGGATCACCAGAGATGGGCGTTACTTCGCAGAGGTGCCTTAGCAGGACTCATCAGGATGAAAGAAAGGCTTTGGGGATGGGCTAATTTTTACATCCACTAGCTTGGTGCCATGCAGTATGTCATGCAGAAATATCCACTGCAGGAAGCACTGCTCTGCAATTGCTGGGAAATGTTCTAGAAAGCTCCATTTCTCAGTGGTACAGGGTAGGGAGGTTCTCCCATCACTGCATGAACCCCCTGCCCTTCCCTGAGGGAGGACCAGTGGTATGTTGGAGTGTCCCATGGGGCTTTTCAGATCAGTGGTTACAACAGAGCAGTAGCTAGGGGTTTTAATGAATGCAGCCTTCTGCAAGCACTGTCCCCCAAGCTGGCCACTGAGTGCCCCGATGGCAGGTTGTACACTGCTGCCACCTTTGAGGTCAGACACCTTCAGTATTCGGACACAGCTCGCACAGTCTTGGAGCTTTGTGAAACACCAGGAAGGGCTGAGGACAGCAGTGCAGCACTCCAAGGCTTACCATTGGGGATGCCGTCCCAGATGTCTAGCCAGTCGTACTTGCAGTCTCCTTCTCCTGCCTGCAGTGGGTCATGCTCGAGGTCAAAAAGTAGAAAGTGGAGGAGGATTTCTGTCTTTGGCTTGGCTATGATGGTGAAGACACAGTCCAGGTTGTGTGGATACTTGTCAGGGAAACCTGGAGACTCAATAGTGCCGTTGGAGGCAGTGAAGTTTCTGGAGCAGTCCTCAGAGCCTGTAGCAGCAAGAAAAAACCCAGAGCCTTAGCAACAGTGCAGCTTAATACCAACAACTTGACACACTGGAAGTCTTGTTTTGAGCTTAGCAGGGTTGTGTATTCACTTCTGGAAATGTCCTGTAGCTGAAGAACTTTGTGAATTCTTGAAAGAAGCGAGAGGGTGATTTTCAAAGCTTTCCACAGGTGGAGAGACCAAGTCCATGAGGTCACTGTAGTGGACAGCGCAGTTCTAAATATCTCAGATTTTCAAATGTAAGCTGTACATCACCGCTGATCCTCCTGACAAATACCTCAAAACCATGACTAGAAGAGTGATCCCATCCAAAGCCATGGCTGCAGTCTGGCAGCCCAGCACCCTGCCAAATCCCACACTGGTAGTGGTGGAAAGGGAGGCCACACTGAGCTGGTCTGGCTTCCCAGCTGGCACACTCCACTGTAACCCAGCCCCCAAACAGGGGACCTGCTGGTAGACCTGTGTTTGCTGCTGAGATACCAGCCAGCATGCAAGAAGCGGACAGATGTAGTCCTCACTGACACAGCTGCCACCTGCAGCCATGCAGGTAAAAGGCACAGCTGTTCCAGATAGATAGAAGAGCCCCTGTTCAGGGAGTGGGATGCTGGGGTGGGGCAAAGAGGACTAACAGGATGTATTCTTTCTGGAATGGGGCCAGTCTCCTGCAAACTCCACTTTCCCACACCCAAATCTGAGCCTCAGCTTCCTTTTGAGAAAATCAGAAAGCACAAATATTTACCCAGCAAAAAGGTTAGGGGAGGGTGCCAATGTCTCCACTGTTAGCTGTAAACCCTCAGGAAGAGCACAGTTAGTCTGCAGCCCCAAGACCCACGCAAGGGACAGGGGCCAGCTCCAGCATACATCCCCACAACACGGTCACAGCAAGAGTGGGGGTAACAGGGGCCGTGGCAGAGGGGATCTCTGCTCAGCACAGGAACAGAGCCCTCTTTTTCACGGAATGAGCCATCCACACCAGAAATGCAAGTTATTTCTATCCTTAAGGAAGACCTTTGCGTGGTGAGGAGAGCAAACAATGTTGCCTCTTATTTAATGCTGACCTCAACACTGGCCCTCAGTTGCAGCCAGGCCAGCTCAGTGCCCCCTCTCATACAGCCAAGGTGCCTCGGGGTGGCTGGGGAAAGGGGAATTTGTGCCACATTCATACCACCGTGACTTTGAAACTCTTCAGCTGAGGACAATAGACAACAGAAATCTGCAGCCTGGAGCTATCAGAGGGGAAAGGGGATGCTAGAGAGGCTGCTGGCCACAACTGCAACCCAGCACTAGCATTTGCAAAGGTTTCTGCTTCACTTTTGCTGGGACACTCTCCTTCTCCTCTACAAACCTTTCTGCTCCAGCTCTTCCAGGCAGCACAAGCTTTCCCAGGACTAATGGGGGACTAGTTATTCAATTCAGCATTAACCTACAGGAGTCAGGCCAGCAGCCCACAGTAATAGCAGGATCTCACACTGCATTATGCAGTGCCTGGCTGGAGAGCTACTCAGGAGAGGCTCTTAATTGACTGCCTAATGAAGCAGCCAGCTTTTCTGGTGTGAACCCGTGGGGTAAAATGCAGAGGCAAAAAATAAGGCCAAACACAAATCACAGCATAAGGCCATAAACAGGGATAAGGGTGTACTTCGTTCCAAACAACTTAAAAGACAAACAGATAAATAAGGAAAATAACTCAAGCTCTGAGCTAGGGAGAAAATCAAAGGCTAAACTGAGTCAGGGATTGTCCTCTAGAGACAGGAAGGAGATGTAACTAAGTCATCGAATTAGACAACACTTTTCTCATGTGGGGTTCTTACCGAATTTGGCATCTTTGTCTACATTTTGTCTGATAGCAGCAAACACAGTGATTAGCTTTTTATAAGGAAACTGCAGATAATCAACGGGATTCATGCTGGCTTCGGCAGCAGGGCCAGCCTGAGAGGAGACTTTGATGCCCAGAGCTGGAGAGCTCAGGCCAGCCCTGCCGAAGTGACTCACAAAGGGAGCAGCAGGGAGGCTGGACCAGTCAGGACAGGCGGCTCTTTTGTCAGCCCACAGACTGATACCCATCAGGGGATTCGACGACTGGTATGCGGTTGTTTGTATGCAGATTGCTCCTCTCTCACACTGTGATAAGGGAAATTTAGCACAAGGTGTGGAAATAGATGCTCGATTGAAAAGAGCTGTTTTTTTAGGTCACCTTTAAGAAAGAAGGAATCTGCAGGCACTGCTGCCTTTACTGAAGTGGACAATGACAATCTGATGACCTTTAAAGCTGGTGACACCCTTGCTGGTTTCCTTGACAGCTCAGACAGAAACTTGGCCAGTGCCTGCCTGCCTGCGAACAAAAGGCAGGATTTGATTGTACTGCAGTAGCCCCCGCAGCCAGCACTGTCCACTGCCCTCTCTGGGAGCCAGGGACAGAGGCTGGGCAGATGTGGACTGGGAGTGCTCCCCATCAGAGGCTCATCCACGCTCCTCTGCCAAAGCCTGCCTTGCCAGGCTGGATTTCATGGGCTGTGGCTGGAAGAAAGCATGGCTGTTTCTGGAGAGGATGACTCTCTCCGGGGAGTTGGAGGTGGCAGAAGGAGCCCCAACATCACTTCAGATCTGAGTGCAGTACTGCAGGGACTCACAGTGAGGCACACAAACTCAGCTCCAGCCCCCATCCAGTACCTGCTCTCTTGCAAATCAGCCCTTGCTTCCTCTCCCTTCCTACCTGAATTTGGTCCCTTGCTGGCTCCCACCTAGACAGACAGGGTTCCTGTCTGCAACTCCTTCCCAGAGCATGGCCTGACCACCTCAGCTAGCTGGACCACTCCACACTGCCCCGTGCCCCGACTCACACCAGGCACAACCCAGTGCAGTCTGCTGGGCTCACTGTGGGTGTGGTGTGCACAGGGAGCAGGGGGCTTGAGGAGGCTCAGCGGTCTTCCCACCTGTACACAGGCATTCTTTGTCATTCTCTGTGCTGGCAACTGGCTTTAGCAAACCCCAACAGCCAGCTGAAAAACTAAACTCTTTCAGGACTAACAGCAGCGATGAGCCAGCTGCATAACAGTTCAATGGCCAGTTATGCAGTCCAAGCAACCACCAGCAAGAGGACTTTTCTCCTCCATCTGATCATTCACACGTCCCCTCCTGATCATTTCACAATGAATTTAGGGAGTCTCATTCTCTTGCAGCAGAGACTCCACATTCACATCTACCTCTGGTCAGACTGTGGGCTGTGTGCACACAGCTGCCTGCTGCACAGCTGGGTCAGGGCCCCATGGCACTGGTGCCTGTGCTCCTGTCTTTTCTTTAGAGAGGCTGGATGAGTAACCATGTTGTGCTCCTTTCTGGTTCTTCACGAGGCATGGACTTTTTTTCCATTCTGGATGCAATGACATGAAAGCTGCATGTGCGTTTTCTTCCAACACACCACCACAGGAATGTAGGCACAGGGTAGGCATCCACATCCCTGTGCAAAACACACTCTTATTCCCTTGGCATGCAGGCACACCTCTCTTATGCACACATAGAGAGGTTTATTTTCTCAAGCCTCCTTCTTCCCAGACACAAAAATTCTGGCAAATATTTAGACAGAAACACTATTAAAAAGCCTTTGTGTAGCTTTTCCTTTCCTCAGTAATAGTTTGGTATTAAACAGAATTATGAATAGTTCCTCTTACATGAGGAAAGGTGCTGCCTCAGACCTTGACAGCACTGCTGACAGCTATCACTCAAAAACCAGAGCTCCCCAGTTACAAACCCCACTTCCAGGGAGGGAAAACACATTGCTCAGCCCTGAATCACAACTCCACAGGAGGGGGAGCTCCATGCACTTCTATCAGAGGGACAATTCCCTAGCCCTAACAAGCTCCACACGTGTTTCTAGTCCTCGAATGCAAGAGAGCATTTAAGGAGGAACCCTGCTTTTATTGACACACTGTGATCCAAAAATGCACTGTCATGTGCCACTAATATCTTTACCTTCTTGGAAACGTGATGCACAGGTTTGCTTAAAAAAAAAAAAAAAAGAAAAAAACAAAGAAAGAAAGAAATCCTTTCTCTCCAGAAAACAGGCTAGAAATCACATTGAAAAGGTGGTCATAGACATCCCCTTGAGAAGATAATTGTGACAAACAGCCTGGGAGACAGGCACTGACTGGGACACTTACCTGTCTTGTAGATCTCATAGCGCAGAGAGAAGCCGGCACCTTGCCGTGCATAGTCTGAGGTGAACTTGATATAGAGAGAGGGGCCAGAAGAGATGATGGTGGGAGGTGCTATGTTCCCACAGTGCTTGCCCAGCAGGTCTGCTGCTTCACTGTCCCCATCTCGGATCTCAATGTAGTCGTACCTGTGGAGGCAGGTGAAATGGCAGTGAAACCATCTGTCAGGGAGACGCTTCAGGGTGCCGGGAACAAACAAAAAACACTCCTTGATATCTGCACATTTCACAGAATATCTTCCAGACAGGCACCTGGGACTCTCTTATTCACACCACACCACAGCCCTCCAGTGCATTTTTTCTCTTTTGTTTGGCCATGTTTAGGGCCCTTCCTCTGTTGCAAATCACATAATTTATCGCACATACATCCACTTCAACTGCAGAGCCAACATGCAAATTTTAGGACAAAATTTACCTCCCTTTGGGATGAGAGAAACTCAGATACAAGCTCACTTTATTCCAGTATCCATGTGGGATTTGGCCAAGCATGCACCAAGTGTTTAACTGTCCATATTCAACCCATGTGAGCAGGGAGCTATTCTGTGCACTGACACCACACTGGTCCTTTAATAAGCATGGCCAGCACACTCAGCCCTTGGACAGCAATATTAATCCTCTTCCATTAAGTGCTAACAAAGGTTTTCTGTGGATGAGACCTGTTGCCTAAGAGCTGGGTAACTGCACTCACTACTGCTGAACCTACTTGGAGATGCTCCACCTGCCCATTGGCATGGTTCCTGGGTATCTGACTGGCCCGGGGGAGGAATGGGTAGGATTGGAAAAATTGCCTCATGGTGAAGAGAAAAAAGCTTCTTGCAAAGTCTAGCTGGAAGGTGAAACAGATTCCTTCATATTTTCTGGGCCACGACTAGGCAAGGTAGTAGTATCAGGCTCTGCATGCTGTGAAGAAACAAACAGCTTTTACGTGTACATCTTGTTCTTTAACTGCTTCCTAACACCCACGTTCTCCACGCTCCTCTCCTCTCTGGCCAGCATGCTGCTGTTTACAGAAACTGCCCATCTCTCTTTGACTGTTTATTCACTTTGTATCAACCTGTTTGAACAACATGCTAGAGCTCTTCTCACGGGGCCAGGGAGGGAAAAACCATTTCCAGGCTGCCAGGAATCTGCCTTTCTTGTCACAAGATCTTCTGTTTGGGAAAGGAGAGTTGAAAGGAGAAGTAGCTTGCTGGATACAGAATGATTCTCATGTGACTCATTCCTGTCCTGCAAAGCACATATCGGCAAGCAACAACCTCAAAACAAATTTACAGGGACTTAGTGTGCTCCTCCACAAAAAAAAGATGGCTGTGGTTTCACTCCTTTCTGGGACTAAATCAGGCTGAGAGCCAGGAGCAAAATTCCTGCAGATAAAATCCTGTCTACACTGGACTGAGCACTCAACTAGCTGCAATCACCCAGCCTTTAACTTCATTACAGACTCAATTGGCTGGCCAAGGTGAAGTCCAAGCAGTCTGGAGAAGTGGCACTCGAACAGGAAGAGCATTTGGCTGAGCTGGTGTGTGGACACACAGCGGTGCAAGTGCAGGTCTGCTCCCTCTGCTCTCTCCTCAGCTCTGCCTAGCTCCTTATCACCTTGTGACCCCTCATTACCCTGACACCACCGAGCAGAACCCCGCGCGACCCCACAAACATCCGTCATGTGCGGCTTGATCCTACCATCTCCCCAGGGAGGAGGAACACAGAGGGCAGTGTTGGTGCTTCTTCTAAGTAGATTTTTTCCCTCCTTGTTTGTCTGTTTGTTTAAAGTAGTGCTGAGCAAACAGCAGGGACATTTTGTTCTTTAAATAACTACTTGCTTTCAGCATGCTTGCAGCCCTTCCACATCCGAAGTACACATCTGTGCCGCAGGACTACTGGCTACTAGTGAAATTGTGAATATGTGGCAAAAAATTAATTTGGCAAAAACATGAATGTTGGTAAAACACAGTTAATGGAGTGGATTGAAAAAGCTGCCATTTGCATGGTACAGGCAGAGGTTAGCTGCATCCCAGGGAATCACATCTGTTTGTGTCCTCGTGGGGTTGTAACTCGCCAACACAGTACATGGGTTCAACTACTTGACTGTAATGATCACGGCTTCTGCTATAGCCAGCACACCAAACATCCTAGCACTGTCCACATGGCTCCTCAAGACACCCAGTGCTGTAGGAAGTTTCAGAAGCAAGTTCTGGATCAAGAAATATTTGCTTATTGAATGAGTGAATGACTTCCAATAATACATACAATTTGGGAATATTGCAATCTGCTCATGGGCAATCTGCAAATGGAAAATTGAAAGAATGAATCTAGTAAATAAATCATCAGGAAATATTTGCCTCTCCGAGCTAAACCCTGTTTGGCTTCATTCAAGCATCTAACTGAGCTTTCTCATACTGGAGCTAATCCTTAATAAATCAAATGTTAAAAACAATGAAAAACAAGCCCTTAAGAGAAGGTCAGGCAATCATTTTTGCCAAATATAAAATGAATATAAATGCATAAGAGTTTTCTTCCTAGTTAAAAAATCTTCTCATGAGGCAAAGCTCTTTTTCTTCAGGTCAAATAAACAGAGTGTGAATTGGGTAAGTATTACACTTGGGACATAGCTCCTGCCCAGATGACCAGGAGCACCTATTGCCTTGCTATCACAGCAAATAAGCTTTAGGCTTTCAAAATTAAACACCAAAGACATCCAGGCCAAACTGTTACACTTCCAAACTCCAGCAAGAATGCCAGCTCATACCCACCACAGATTCTTTTGGAGTCGTGTGCGTCAAACATGTCCACGATTTAGCGCTAAAGAGAAAAAAAATGACAAACCCTACTCTTCTCATGTCAGTTCACTTGACGTGTTACAATATGGTTTGGCCAAACCTTTGCTCCTGTTAAGCTTAAGCACGATTTCCAGACTTTCTTCTTCCCATGTGAAAAAGACAAAGAAAAATTGGAGGGAAGAAAACTCCGCCCTAGGGGTGCTTTCTATTCTAACCATTTCATTTTCAGATAATTACAGATTAGGCCACAGCTGGGTGGGACACATGTATGCTGCAATGGCATCCAGACTGTCTCACACAGTGCCCAGCAATTTGCATTTCACTCATATAACCAAATCCATTGTTTCAGTCAACTTGCACCAACATCCTTGTGGCCTGACCTCTCTGGCATTACCTCCACTGGGCAAGCTGCCATCTCCAAGCACATTCCACGGCCACTTCTCCCCACCCAGGCATTGCTCCAACGAGTCAAGCATAAATATGTGAGGGCAGGGCGCAGCCTCAGGAGCCCACAAGTGTAATCAGGGGATTAACCAAACTCTTCTTTTGCAGGAAAGGTGACCACAGTTGGCAGGGTATTCTCAGCTGCTGCTTGAGTGGGAAGGCTTGGTTTGAAACCACCTCAAACAGCTTTCCACAAGGGAGTTTTGAGGCAGGGAGGCAAAGCTGAAGTGCTTTTAACTGCCCAGACAATGGGGGCTGAGAAAGAAGGGAAATACATTGCTGAGATCCTCTTCTTGGAGCTGTTTAACAGAATTAAACAGAAAATGTACAATGCTTACAAATATTGCTGCGTTTTTATTTACAGACTTTTAGTAGAAAGTGCTTCGCTGATGTTAAGAGAGCTTTTATAAACTAATTATAAAGCACTTCTAATGCCTGTATTACTCATGCTTGTTTGCTTGCTTTTTCCCCGTCAACCTCTCTGCTTCCCTGTTTTTTCCTTTCTATTTTCCCTAAGTCACTTTGCTGCTGGCTCTGCAAATGAGGTGCAACAAAGGCAAACAAGCCCCAGTTGTAGGGATTACGAGAAGATCTTCACCTTTTCAGTCCTTTTCTGTTGTGAAATAGCTAATCTGCTCTCTGGCCATTGAGCTGTGCTCCATGGGGTCAGGAGAGATCCCCCAGGTGCCCACTCAGGCACTGCTGAGTTCCAGAGGCACTACAACCCACCTGGGGAACAGCACTAGAAAATCTGTGCCATTCCTCTGGGTGCTCCTCTTCTGAGGGACACGACCCAGCACAAAGCAGTTTTGTGACTCATACTGCCCTACACATAATCAACAAACCTGTTGCCCCTCAGCCCCAGGTCCTAAAAGATGCTGAGTCCTTCCCCACTGAAACATGCTTCAAGGGCATGACAGGGACATTAGTTTAAGATGGGGAGAAATAGAGATAACAAATTATTTACATATTCATAGTCCTATCACGAGTCCTCCTGAGACACAAACTTGTGCAAGTCTTGCTTCAAAGCCTGAGGAAGGCTGGCTCCCCAGGCCAAGCTCTGACCTAGCTGGCAAATTTCTCAGTCTCTGCCTAGAGTGGGTGAGGACCTGCACTCAGCAAAGCTCGGGTTCCAGTGCTTGCCAGGGCTGGAGGGAGTTGCAATGCTCTAACCTGAACTTCCCCAATGTTTAATTTGGAGCTATTATTTATAGGCGTTTCCATGGGGCTCATGACTGCAGCTGGCAAACAGAAGTGATGGGATTCTCACGAGACCCTGGGAGGTAGGAAGGCAGAGAGAAGCAGTGTCTGGCCCAAGGTCACACAGGAAGTTTGCAGCACAACCAGGAATAGAAGCCAGCCTTGATTGGACAGATTGTATTATATTGGAGAAGTCTGGCCTAGATAGAGAGACAAATAGGTACTGACTGCGTGCCAGAAACCCCAAATTTGGGAATGCCCAGTGCTGACTTGAGCCTTCAGGACCCCTGATCTGCTTGAACCATATGTCACTGTCTTGAATGCATCTGCTGAGGACAGGAAGAGAAACTGCAATTCTAGTGCAACTGGGCAGGTGTAAATACTCTGCAGGTAGCTGGGGAAGGCCTGTGCTTAGCCACAGTGGCACCTAGTAAATGCAATTGTTTCCCCTTTGAAAAGGTGGTGGGTGGTTTGTTTCTCAGAAATTGCAAGAAAAAAAGCATAAGGGGTTGTAAAAGTCCTCTCATAGGAGGTGGTTTCTTAAAAATTAAATAGCAGCTGCAGTATAGAGATAGTTAAAAAATGGCAAACCAGCATCTCTGCTTGTTTTGCAATCAAGGGGTGGCTAGAATTAATGTCCATTACATGCTAGCTGGCTTAGTCGATTTTTCTGTGTCACCACCCATCTTCAAGCTCTTTTGTACGCCACCTTCAAACCCAGTCCTTATTTCATGGGTGGTTACATTGCAAAAGACAAGAAAACTTTTCTGTGATGTTTACACAATCTTGAGCAAGTGCAGAACGTACCCTTCAAAGGTTAAATTGTTCTAGAAGCTATTGAGGACTTTTATACTATACTCTTTTTTTTAGCCATGATAGCAGAGACAAGCACCACTGTTGTCTGGTGAAACAAGAGCAATGAAGTTTGATCTTAGCTGCTAGCCCTTAATCAGGGTAATTAATTATAAATACAGCAGATGAATTGGATTCTCCTTTGACTTGAACTGGTTTTACACAAGTGTAACTCATCATTTTAAGGGTAATCACTCCTAATTTATCCACTGAGAAGAGAATCAGTCCTCATAGACACAGATCCTGATACAGATTTGTGCACAGACCTAAAAAGCCTGTATCACATTTAGCTTTAGCCAACTAAACGTTCTCTGCCCTCTCACAGACTTCTCACACCCAGCTTGAGAGGGGATTATCATTCTTCTGCACTGACAACACAGGTACTTTAAATCACTCTCGGTGACTGGACCTGGACTTTGGGTGGCTGAACATGGGAGAGATGAATTGGGTCTCAGTCTGCAGCTTTTGAGGCCATTTTCGCCCATGCCGAGGCAAAAGATGCTCACAGAGCTTGGCCTTGTTTTGCCCTGATGGAATTAACTGTCGCTGGGAAACACAGAGAGAAAGATTCTCTGAATCGTAAGCGATGTCACTGGATTTCGGTGACCAAAATGACAACAATCCACTGGCAGCAGGGGGAGAGCCAGGTTGGGAGGGCAGGGAAGGGGCGATGGCACAGACGTAATTGCTTAGGATTTCTGGGAACTTTGTTGTGAATTTGTTGCCTTCAATCACATCTTGTGTAATCACACCTTGGCGGGGATGGGGTGTTTGTAATCACTATGCTGTACTTTGGATTATTTTCTTATTTCCTCGAACAATCTGACCAGAATTTCTGAGAAATGAGAAAATCCAGTCATCGAGAAAAAGGGGGGGAGGGAGAAGAAGAAAAATGGAGAGAGAATAACACTATCAGACTGGAAAACTTCTTGGAAAGTGCCTTGAGGAAAAAAAATGGAAACTACAAATAGCCTCCATTTACAGTCTGTGTTGTTTTCACACCCCTACAAGCACCTCTGATGGGAAGGTTCTTTCAGCAGTTATTGCTAACTTAAGCAGGGTGGGGGGAAAGTAGCCAAAACAAATCTTGCAAAGGGAGGAATTAAACATAGCTGTAAACTGCTCCTGTGGCAAGTTCTCATTCAGGAGGGAGTTTCAGCTCCTAGCATGCTGCTGCCCTCCCCCGAGACTGGAGAGCAAAGGCTCCCCCGCGCTTTGCCGTTCCTGCCCGGGCTGCCTTCTTGGAACTGTGCTGCCAGACCGCTGCAGAAAGGCACGCTGGAGTAAAGAAGTGCTCTCATCTGGGGCATGGCTGGAAAACCTTTCCTTATATAAGGAAAAATGATGTCCTAATGTGCACTTCAAGGGTCTTCTGCAGGCTGTTGTTCAGGAGTCAAGCATGGCTGTTTAATTTTATTTCTGCCTCAAAAACCACCTCTATAAAATTCCTCACCCGTCTATCTTTAGCTAGGGGTCTTTTGTTGCAAAGATGTCTTTGGTATTCTTTGGGGAGGGGGGGAATCATGGTAAAATCAGGAATAAAATACATAAAGCATGTTGAGAATAAGCCTCCTTTCCATGGCATTCTGCCTTCTGTTGCTGCTCAAAGGGAATTGAAGCAACTTACAAGCCTTTCATACCCCAAAATGCAGGACACTTGAGAAAATGCATTTGCACTTTTCTCCTTCTGCTACAATCCATCTGTGAAAAAAAATAGACTGTGGTTTCTATGTCATCTTACTGTCACCACTCACAGGTACCCGATCACTAAGAGAAATTAAAAAAAATATGTATGTAATAAACAATAACAATCACAAAGGAAAATGTACTGCCAAAAAACAGCAGAGCAGGCAGAGGGTGGGGGCAAATGCTCACTTTGCAATGAGGGGAACAGGTTTCCATCTCCTGAAGGGAACCAGTACCCAATAAGCCCAGATAGAGGATGGAGAAGAGCTTAGACCAGGCTGGCTCTGATGAGGAGTAGGGAATGCTCACACGGTCTGCTGTGCCAGCCCTGTTCCCAGAGGAGCAAGTGATATCCCATCACACCTCTCTGGTGTAGTATCAGTCACGGCCTTAGACACATCATACATTGAAGAATGAAACAAAAGAGATGGCAAAAACTGGGATCAGATGGGAGCTTTGTAGCTGGGCTTTCCCCTATCACTCATTTTCACTGTTTTTTTTTTTTTCAGCATAAAACTGAAATAAACACCTCATTAAGCACCAGTTGTATAAAGGAGGTTGTAAGAACAGAGCCCTGACCAGCCCACTCTCACTCTTCTGGCTGTCTGCATCCCTTGTTAATGATGGATGGTCACCCTGGGACTGGCCCACCAAGGGGCTGCTTTCTGACCCCACATTTTCTCAGCCCAGTTCCTGCCTTAGCTGATGCACAAGTAAGGAAAGCTTTGCTGCCAAGACTGGCCTTCACTCTCCACTATTCAGGCATTTCCACAACTTGACTGTGCCAGCTCGCAGCAAGAGCAGTTTCTGGAGCAAACTACAGACCAAATCTGCTGACCCCTCCTTGAATACTGTATAGCTAACGCAGCACCTCCTATCCCCTTCTCACCTCAAAATATGGGCACTTGCAGCTCAATGGCCATGTGAACTGAGCAGCACTGAGGGTCTGAGCACAATCAATGCCTGGATGAGGGCAAGTGCTGTGCCATGCACATGTCACACCTTGCTGTGAGGCTGCAGCAGCAGTGACTTCCTACATGTTTCTCAGAGGCAGCAATATCTATCTGGGGGCGTGGGAGGAATTAGCCACTGGCATGGGCTGATTGGTACCCCTGAGGTAAGCTCAGCACTGCCTGGGACAGCAGGTCAGGGAAGCAGCCACACCACGATGGAAGAGGGAGACAGAGACAAGGGAGTGGGATGCTGCATGAAGCTGGTTGGTACCTTTTCTCCTCTGAGAACAGGGGGATGGGACCATCCCCATTTCTCCCATAAACAAGGGCTCTGCCACTGCTTTGTTCAGAAAGATTTTCTTTCAAGCAACCCTTTGTGTCACCCTCCTGTTCAGCTGTGGCAGTGCATCTGCTTTGTCCTGCCAGCTCAGCCATGGAGTGTTTACAAGCCTCCCTCACCCTTTCCAAGCTGTGGTTCAGCTCCATTGACACCGAAGGCAACAGACTCCTCTTTCGGAGTGTGATGAATCAATTACTTCCTCTGACACTCTATTACTATAGCTCTTACATCTCCAGATTGCAGATGAAAAGACAAGCTGAGAAGGGGGACAGGGAAGGGGAGAGGTCTCCTGAGGTCTCCTTCAATTGAGTTGTTGGACATCTGAAGAAATCCCCATCTGCCATATTTAAAGACACAGAGAGATGTTTTGCTCTTGAACAGCAGAAAAATCAGAGGGTTTTCACAAAAGAAAACGTAAGAAATCAAATGGGTCACAAAACTTCAACAAGATGCAGTGAACACAGATCAATGGTGAGTCAGTCCTCTCTGCTGATGGAGATCCCAGACCTTGTTCCTGCCCATGATTATCAGCCAAATATCAGTATTACCAAAGAGACAATCATTACACCTTCCCTTTTCACCGCAAAATAACAATGTAAATGAAACTTTACATCAACACTCACAAAAGAGGAAGGAAGCTGAGCACATGCCTCAAACTCTGGTGCTGCGGGTGGAGGGGGGAGGACCCTACTTCTTGTTGGACATCCATCAACAACCCCAACTCTGAGGGCTCCCTGGAGGTTTCTAATGTGTTGAGCACTTCCCATGCAAACACCCTGCACGCTGTATAGCCTCAGCAGGCATGAGGCTTGAGCACAGGGGTTCTCCCATTACTAGTGGGCAAGTGTTGCCTGTCTCAGGAAAGGGGAAATCTACCCCCAAAAATGAGGGGTGCACTCTTCCTCACACCGACCACAGTGTCTTCTGTACCACTGCAAGAAGTGACATTTGGGGCAGTCACAGAACAAACACGGAGCAGCCACCCTGCCAGTTTCTGTGACATTTGTAATAGGACAAAGTCTTTGGCTTAGGATTTCTGCTGTCAGACCCCACTGCTTCAGGCTCTGCTTCTAGGAATTCATTAAACAATAATATCTCTGTGCTTGACCCAGTGTTATTTTAAAACCACAGCATAAAACTGTACTGTGATTGCTCAGCAATGCTGTATGTGGATCCCAAGAAATCCTTGGGATTCAGAGGTGGTGGGGAAAAAAAAAAAGCAACAATACCCTCATAGGTTTTTCACTCTGTCTGATGATCTACTCACCAAGCCAGCATAAGGAAGGCTTTCCATGGTGTGTTTGAACTGATATATCAAAGACAGTTGCTTAAAACATCCTGGCTGTGATTAGTGGACCATGACTGCTATTAACTTATAAGGAATTCCAAGATCACGAGACTGTGGTTTGCAACATATTATTACATTGCCATTCAATGGTGGTGTGCAGCCACTTGAGTTAAAGAAAATGGAGAACCAGCCTCAGACTAAAAACTAACCTCACTCAGTTCCTTCAAACATGCTCTCTGCTGAGATCTGGCCAAAAGCAAACAGAAATTTGTTCTGTTTTTCAGTCTGCTCTTTGCAGTCTGTTTTTTTTTCATTTTGTCTTCGTATTTAATTGAAGAATTCACACCCAGCCACGAAAAAAACAGAAAACGCCACGAACAAACCATTTGCTGTCTGTGGCACTCTGACCTGCTCCTGTGGGATGCTGCAGCAGCCTTTGGAGAGGAGTGGGCATTGCACTGTTGCTACCTAGACTGAAGTTTATGCCTTCAGATGCCCAGGTCTTTGTTGTAAAGAAGGGAATTTAAAGTGATTGACCAATGCAGTAACAGTAAATCAATAGCAGGGAAGGCGAAGAACCCAAATCTCACAACTCCCAAATCTGGTATGTGCTGGAGAGTCTGTCACTCCCCTGTTACAGCCTAACAATAGGGACGATATCCATTTACCTAAGGTAAACAATTGCTCCTTAAAAGACTAAGCTAGTTCCTCCATAAATCAGTGTAAAACCCCACTTTGCTTTTACTGAGCTTTGCATCTGGTCCTTAACAATAAACAGCATTTATTTGTCACCCTCCTTACCTTCACTAAACCCTCTAGCTCCTGCATCCAGACAGCAAATCCACAACCTGGAAGAGCACTGCTATTGTGCAGCACAAAAAAAGGTGACCAAGACTCATATCCTCACAGACATTTATTGAGGCACCTGAGACCCACCTGTTTGGGATGACCCTCTGTGAATGTTGTCATCTGTTGCCACAGTGGGTTGGAGCACTGTTGCAAAGTCAGTCAAGGGCCTCAGGCTCTGCTGAAAGCACAAGTGGTTATTGGGCCATTTCAGTGGGACTGCTCTACTGCTACCCTGTGGTATCGGTGCTAAGTGAGGTCAGAAAAGATGCAAGGGGCTTAGGGCTGGGGTGTGGCTTAGTGTTCACTCAAAAGAGGCACAGACTTTTAGCTGGATTCTAAACCCACTTAGTGAGGAGTCGCCATGACCAGTCCTTTGCTTGCTCTCTCTCTCTCCAGGTGGTGTGGAGTCCTGTTCTCTCCCTCGCTGTACAGAGAGGCTAAGAAACGAGTTCACCACTGCCACCACCTCCTCCCCCGACAGCAGGAAGCAGGGGAAGAGGTCTCTATCGCTAGTGCTATTGTTCCCAGTGTCACCAGCTGGCCCTCAATTTGTCAACATGCCAACAGGAAACAAGGTGCAAAACGAGATCTGACTCCTACTCACCGGATGTTAGTGACCTGGCGGGATACAGAAGACCCCACGAGAGTGCATTTGGGGCCACCACCTTCTGCAGAGCCTAAACTTGGGTCTGTCCCTTCAGAAAGAGGCACTAGGATACAGGGAAGCACTGCCACAGAGCAAGCAAAGACGGGCAGCAGAGAAGAGAGATGTGAACAACTTTGAGCTGTTAACTCATGCAGCTGGTCCGGTGCCATCACAGCTAACCCATTCATTGACGTTCCATTTTGGAAAATGACCTGGGTTTGCCGGGAATTATGAACCATACAGCGGATGCTGGATGGAGTTAAAAAACAGTAGAAGCTCATTTGAAGACAAGTTGAGCTGCAGTGTCATGTTACCCAGACTGAATTATTTCCTGTACATTAAAAATGTTGCTTCTGGCTACCCATGTATGAGCAAGCAAATGCCTTCCTTAGCATCTCATCTTTGACTTCCTCTCTCTGCAAAGTCAAAGCTTGACTCCCCCAATGCTGCAGGAGGTGCAGTCACTTCCCCCTGCATCCTAGCAAAGAACACCCCCAAGCCCTGACATTCTGTAGTGCTCAAATGTATTTCTCTTTTTAAAGCATTTCCCCAATCTCAATGTGAACTGCATTGTTTCTAAAATGTTTACTAATAAGCTAATTATGCATACTTTTCAAAGCGTTTACTAATTAGCTGTCCATAATTGCTGCCTTGTCTACTCTCAACCTTCACTGACAGAAGGATAACTTCTTGCAATATTATGCTACGGTTTGAAGGGGATGACAGGCTGAATGCTGTGGCAACCAGCTGCCTGCCTGCCTGTGGGCACTGGGTCTGGATGCAGCTCTCCCCACCACCTGAGCAAGGAATTTGAGCCAGTATCTCTGCTGCTCTCTAGGAAGTAGGCAGAGCTATTTTGTTCCAGTGCCCAGCTTCCTGGAAGCTCAGGAGATGGCGACGCTGCCATAAGAAGCCTTCACTGGCTAGCAGAGCCATGTCTCACCCTTTGTGCTGTGGCATGGGAACACCAGTGTGATGCTGCCAGTGTTCCCTGGCAGGCAGTGCTCTGCAAGACGGGCGCTAGCAGCATGGTGTTTCCCTTGCCAGATCTTGGTTCTCTCTGCCCTTCAGGCTGGGAGCAGGGGTATCCTCCTGCCATGCTTGCCCTGTATCCAGCACACACCAGGATGCTGAACTTGGCTCAACTCTCTTGGCACCATTGTTGGCACTTACAAGGTCCCAGTGACAACTGCATCAATTTCCTCACTACAGTGGCCCCCAGTTCCTGTTTCTGGAAACCCTCAGCGCTTGACAGTGGGAGCCAAAGTCAGGAGGAAGAGCTCTGAACTGTTTCCAATTTGCCATCTCCTGCCTGTTTTGGGAGTCCCTGGTCCCCGTCTCCAGAAACCTTAGCCAGCATTTGGCATGTGCCACCAGAGGGGGCTGCACGCCACGGCAGCAGTCCCCCAAACCCTTCCCAGGCAGGGATCCCCGCCGGCTGCAACCCGATTGCTGCATGTGATGGAAATGGCTACAGAAAAACCCGCTGGCATGGTCTGATTATCAGTCAGGCTTTTTTTTTTTTTTTTTTTAAACAGCAGCATTCCTCAGGAACAGATGTTATGACTCAGCCAAAAGGTCTTCTGCTTGCAGAGGAAGCACAAGAGCATCCACTGCAGCCTGGAGAGAGTGCGGCTCTGCTGCGTGTACAGCAACATCCCAGCACTCAACACTCAACAGCAGCACAGCCCAGCCTAATCCTCTGGCAGAGCCAGCCGAGTGTGGCTCAGGGTGGGGAGAGTCAGCCAGTCTCTGGAGGGAGGTTTTAGTGCTTCAAAAGAGGAGATCAGCAGCGGGAGGGTGGCACAAATGAAAAAGGTGGTTGGTCATAAATGCAATGATTCACTCATAGCTGAGGTTTCTGACTTGGATTTTCCAAACAAGCTGTGCAGACAGAACAGCAAAATGGTAATTAAGGAAGAGTGGACAGTTTAGCAGCCAGACTGCACAACCTGGGGGGGCAACCACCCCTCTTGCACCCCTATTCCAAATGGTTCAGGTCATTCTCCTGGGATCACAAATAAACCTTTGGCACTTACAAGGCTGCCTAGCTACCACCACAGCACACAGGAAATGGAAACATTTCACCATAGCAGCAGTGTGCTCTTTTCCACTGGATGCCACTTCCCTGTTCAGGGAACACATACTGATGACACGGGGCTGTACTACCCAAGCAACAGCTGCACTCGCAGCACAGAGAGGAAGAGACAGCAAGCAGACAGGCTAGTACAATTATTTCCGAATAGTTCGGCAGATCTTTTATTGGAGTATCAAACTTCCCTTTTGGCTCAGTCATTACTGCTGCAGCCCCACAGCTGCAGGACAGCACAAACAATAGCCTGGGTCCCATATTCCCTGTCACAGCATGCCCACCCTCCCTGCAATGGGGATCCCTGCTGGCACACAACAGCACAACAGCAGGAGGAGGCCAATTTTCTTAACCTAGTGAGCTCCCAAAGCAAGACACTTCCTCAGAGCACAAATAAAATACAGAGAGAGATATGTTCTGGGGCTTTGATTACACCAAATTACTTTTTTCATTATGATGGTGGTGCAGTGCAGTTACTTCTTAATGCAGCTGGACACAGTTGAAAAATAAAAGCCCAGATGTGCCTCCAGAAAACAACAGTAACAACACAGAGCAGCTGCCCCTGGCTGCCACCTGAGGCATCCATCCCTGGCTGGTGCTCCCAACCTCCAGGCTGCAGAAGAAGCTGCTCTCTGCAGCCAGCTCATGGTCTGGCAACTGGGCAGCACCAGGTACACAGTACCCTTCCGGACAGCTGCTGGCCAAAGGGAAGTCACTGACCTTTCCACAGAGGTCCCTAGGGTGCCTGGCACTGTACAAAACACAGGAGGAAATGCCTCCCTTCCCAAAGGGAAATCGAAAGCAGATACAAGGAAAGCCAGACAGAACACAGTAAAACTAAGAAGACTTCTGCAGATATTTCTGTAGGCTTTTGAATGGGTTTTAGGAATGTAAATGTTATGCTTTATGAGAGAGAAACTTTAGCCTAATAAGGTAAAATGAAATGTTGAAAGAAGAAGCATCAGAGGAAAGCGTTATGGTGTTTACCTCTGGCAGCTGGAAGTACAGACTGGCCCCACGGTTGCTCCAATAGCTGCCAGGTAGCAACACCAGAGCAGGGGGACCTTGTCTACCCAGAGTCTGAGTGTCATAATGACATTCATCATCCTGTCACCTTTGTGTGAATGTGCTCTATATTAATGAGGAGATGTCAAAAGGAAGGCCCCGCTCTGAGACTGTCTTTGATGCTGTTCCTGTTAAGATTCCCACCTGCAGCTGCAATGAGGTCTTGGGTTCTTCATAAAAAACTCCCTGGCACTCAGATGATATTTATTACTAGATGGTCACCTATTAGGACTGCTTAATGCTCAAGCACTACAGTGTTAATATTTGTCTCCTTGTAGGTCACTTTAAAAAAAAAAACCTCTCCCTCCTATCCCTTTCTTTCAGGCAGTGTTTATTGTGCATTGTTTTCACTTTTCTGCTATGCTTCCTATCAAGCACTCTCCATGAAGCTCTTTAAAACCCACTCCTATGCAGTGCTAGCTTGAGGGAGCAGGCACCCTAAGACAGCTTGGCTCTGAGCTCATAGCTGTGACCAGCAGAAGCTCAAATCCACAGTGGATGAATCCTGTTTCACTAACAGCTTCCTTGTGCACGTACACATAGAAAGGGAAAGGATGAGACCACATAGCAGCTACTCAGGAGATTGCCACAGTAAAGTAAAAAGCAGCAAAGTGACAACATCTCTAGTGCTCAGGCAGTCCCCCAGCACACACTACCTGCAGCTTGGGACCAGACACTGCTCTCCCACAGGCAGCAAAACATGGCAAAACCTGTCCACATTGTTCAGAGCTAAAATTGACAACTTCCTACAGCTGGAGAGAAATCTAGGTGCCCATGAGGGTTTCCATCTGTCTGACCAACCCTGGCTTTGCTTGCCTAAGACCTTGAAGAGGCAGAAGGTAGAGCCCCTCCTGCCCAGCTCAACCCCTATCCTGCACACAACCCTGTCCTGACCAATACATACGGCATACTCCACAAACTGCAAATACAAGCCTACAAAGCTTTAATTACTGTGAATCTGGGGCAACTGCATTAGCTAGGAGAAGGCAATGCATTCAGCTTGTGGAAGCACTAAAAATCTGAGAGCAAATCATCATTCTCACACGCACTATGAGGCCTTGTTGTGTTCATCTATGCCCACACTGTCTTTCTCTACCAGCTCTCATCTTTATACACAAGCCTGATCTTGCAAAGTGCTAAATGCTTTGCACACAGTGACTTCAAGGAGAGTTCATGGCATTCAAAGCCTTATTAGCCCAGGCTCTATCTGCAGGGGGTGATGAGATCCCCAATGACTTCAATCAGCACACCTTAATTAGAGTTCGAGGAGCTATGCTGATTTTTTAGTAGCTGAGGATCCAGCTCTGCACCTCATAACCTTCAATACATCATCAAACCCATGCTGAATTCTTTGTTCTCCACAGGATTGATTCTGCAGTCCCATAAATACTTCCTCTGTCCTTTTTAGCAAACAGAGTTTCCCCCTCCATATATAACCCCCTTTTAATCAACAGCACCAGTGTGCCTAGCAAGACTGCTGTGTCAGGCCTGTTTTAGGAGATCCCAAGCTCCCTCATGCTCAGGCATCCCTATAGATGTCTGTGGATTCCAGATTAAACTCACAGGTTTATAAGTCTGTGGAGACCATGTTATTAACTCAGCCTTTTACAGTGCCCTTTGATGGCATTAATTATTCTTTACTAGTTGTTAATTGTTTTTCCTGGACATCTAGTTTCTAAATCACTTCTTAGAAGAGAAAGGAAAAAAAAAGCAAACAAAACCAAACGCCCAGTTTGCCAAACACAGCAGAAAAAGCAGTATGGGAAGTCAGATCTAGCCCAAACAACTCATACCCCCAAGGCTCGAGCTTCACATGGCCCAAACCCGAGTCTCCAGCAGGGTTCTCTCTGCCGTACCTCTACCTAGTTAAACACCAGGAAATTGCTCTGCTCTCCCAGCATGGTTTAAAAGGACAGTGAGACCACCCTGACACAGGGAAACAAGCAGGCTTTTAACCTAAGTCAAGCTCAGGTTGAAAGCCAGTTGACTCTTGCTTTCAGGCTATATCAGGATAAACTAAGAACCACTAGTTCAATGCAGAGTGTCATCCTATGTGTCTGAAGCAGCATCTTACAAACTCACAATCAGCAGAGGAAATTCTTGCTCCTGAAAGGCAAGGAAATGCAGTGGTATGGGGGCTCAGGATGATGCTTGATTTCAAGTGTAAGGAAGCACGAGACCCATAGCACTAGGCAAAAGCAGGAAGAGGAGGTGACTAGGTACTGGAGAGGAAGAGAAAGACTCTTACTTGCAGTCATGTTTTTCGATTTCAAAGTGAGGGTTGAAGTTGAGAATTATCTTCTGGTTGGATTCAGGAGCATAGATGACCCACTCACAATTCTGGTGGGAGGGGTAGTCATTGGGGTACCCTGGGGAGGTGATGTACCCAGCATCCTTGGAGTTCAGGCGACCCCCACACGGCTGAGCTGCAGAGACACAGAAGAGAATAAGGCATTGAAACAGGTTCTGGGCATCAGCTGTGCACAGCAGGTCCCTCTGGGCCACTGATAGAGGTGGTCTGATAAAGACCATTCTCCAGGCCATTGACATCCCTTTAGTACTCTAATATTTGATATTAATCTCTGGGCAAGGACAATTATTCTACAGAACAAACATATTCCTTTCCCCTCCACCTCCTGCCACACTTACATACCACATTTCACACAGACCAGAAAAGAGAAATGAATGCTCTTGCCAAGGCAATTACAGAGCCATAAAGTAAGAGACAGATT
This sequence comes from Formicarius rufipectus, assembly GCA_013399695.1. Lineage (NCBI taxonomy): Eukaryota > Metazoa > Chordata > Aves > Passeriformes > Formicariidae > Formicarius > Formicarius rufipectus. The sequence continues at coordinate 668,782 of VXAU01003159.1, forward strand.
GATATCAGATCATCTGGAGCTGCCTCATTTTATCCCCTCTTTTGCGTCCTTTGCAAGCTGCTCTGTGGCAGTCTCCCACAGCTGCCTCGGGAGGCACCAGAATTTGGACGCTACAAATTTGATCCAAGTGCAGGAGCGCAGAAAGCTTTGCTGTTCCCCGAGAAGGAAACTGAGGCACATGAGGGAGGATGGCGACCCAGGCCCACCCATGGTGTGGGGCACAGCAGAGAACAGCATCCATCCCTCCCGGCCCCAGCCTGCAGTCCCATGACAGCCCCTCTCCGACTGTGCTCTCCCTCCCCAGCAAACCCAACTCAGCAGACTGGCCTCCTGAAACTCTGCAAGCAAAACCATTGAACAGCAGACACAGATAATCAGCAGTGGTGGTTTTGTGGGACTAGCCCACAAATGGCTGGCAAGAGCTGCGTGGTGAACAGAGGAAGCTCTCTCAGCTTTGGGCTAGAACAGGCCCTAGAGGGTGATTTCATAATCAAAAAAACATTTAATCTCATGAACGCTGCAAATCAAATTTATTATTGCATTACTTGCTGAGAGGAAAATCTGCATCACAGGGTCACTTGACAGCACACTACAAATCCCAGCGAAGTCCCTTTCTCTGTAGGGCCTCCATCACGTGTGTCCTGCTGGCCCCTCTCCCCTGCCACTACCCTGTCCCAGCACTGTGGCCCTGCAGTCTGCAACAGCTGCCCACAGAAGACAGCACTGCCTCATCAAACCCAGCAAAGCAGGCAAAACCCACCAAAAAATGGGCAAAACCCTAAGTGCCTCCATAGGGCAGCCTGGCAGGCATGCAGGGTGATCCTGGTCCAGTGTTGTGGAAAGTCTTTCTCCTCCCTGACAGTGGGGTACAACATGGGATGCAAACCCTTGTGGGTTGTCCCCACAGTCTTGGAGGACTCAGGACGTGCAGGAGGGTGTGAGTGGGTGTCCCCAGGGCCCACAAGTGCATGCCCTGAGGCACTTCCCACACTCCCAAGGGAGTCAAGGCACAGAGGAGCATCATCCTTGGCACAGGGTAGTAACCAGATTACCCATACCTCATCAGCTCTGTGAGCCGAGGGTCTCCACAGTGCTCCCCACTGCCTTAGTCCTGTGGGATGTTCCTGTTCCTTCACAGGAGCACTCAACTGGAAAGCCCCAGGACGACTCAGGAAAAGCAACGCAGTTCTGGCTCCTATGGGCTCAGCCCCACTCTGCAGGTCTGGCTCTGTTCCTCTGCCCTGGGGTCTGACGGGCTCCAGGGGTGTTCCCTAAGCAGGCTGTCACAAGTGCACCTGCCCTCGGTAGGGACATGCCAGCCTGCCCCAAGCTGCCCCCTTGCCGGAGCCAAGGCGAGCAGCAGGAGTGAGGCAGGACCCCTCAGCGGTAATGCTTCCTGGGAAAAACAGCACTTTGAATAAACAACCTGCTGCCTGCAGAAAATGCACGTGTCCTGAGCGAAAACAAGGGCAACAGGAGGGCCCTTCACGGGGCAGCAGGGCTTCCTTTGACATGAAAAAGCACGGTCTCAGTTTTCCCCGTGTTTTTCGTGCCCTCTAACACATTCCTTCTTCAAAATAACTTTCTTCTCACACACTCAAAAGGCGGCTCTGCAGCCTTCCCTTTTTTTCCTTAAAATAATCCTGAAAGTATCCTGAAAAATACGAGAGGAAAAATCGCAACACTGCCACAAAGAGCTGAGAATACCAAAAAACATCTGGTTTTGTTCCACAGGAGAGCTTGCTCAACACACAAACATTTACAAACCTACGTTCTTCCACAAATCTCTTCTCTCAGCAAGGCATATTTGCCCACACATGTGTCTGTGTGGGTTTGGAGGGAGGGAGAGAAAGAGACATTCACGTGGAAGGAAGAAATTCACAGACTTGTTGACATCAATGTACAAACAGACGTGTAATTCACACTTCACTCATGTGCGCACTTTCACACCTTCTCATAAAAATTCACACCTCGTTTGCACACATGTCCACCCCCTTCAGCAAACAAAAATATTCAAGCTACAGATTATTTTTCTTGAAAAGGGCAAAGACTCGAAACAATGAAAATACAGTCAATCCTTCCACACCTCATCATCCCCTCCCCGTCTCTCCAGCTTTCACACACATGCTACCCGCTAGGCTGATACCACCAACATCACCCCCCACTCAGAAGCTGCTAGCCCCTTACTCACACTGGATACCGTGAATACCCTGGGAGCCCCTGCAGCTCAACCAGTTGGAGGGGAACTGCCATGTGAACAGAGGTGTCAGGCTCCAGCTTTTCCCCAACAAATGAACTTGGGAGCAGAAACACAGATTTACCCTGACCTTGAAACTTCTCTCTTGCCTTGCAAAGCCACTGCAGTTCAGTGGGACCAAGCTAAGGAAAACCCTAGGCTTGATCTTAATTTCAGATCAGCTTGGTGCCCAAATTAAACTGTTGGTGCCAGTGAGGACAGCCTGAGTGAGAGGGGTTGGAGCCCAGCCCTCTGCAGCAGAGATCTCTCCAGCAAAACGGGACAATCAGGTGAAACCAGAGTGAACAGGAGCATCAGACTCAGGTGTTCAGATACCACCAGGAAAATGTCACCATCTTTCTGCTGCAGGGCAAGTCTCCCATCAGCAGGAAAGCTGTGTCTCAGGGGAACAGATTTATTCACTCTCATTAATCCTTCCCAAGAAGGTCCAGAGAAATGAAGGGGGCTACTTGGGTACAGCACTGCCTTGTCCATTGTGGTGGGCAATAGCATACCAGGGAAGCTGGGGCTTCTTAGAGTTCTCTGAAGAGGCAAAATTACTTTAATAACTCTTTAATTGTTCTGTAAAGGCTTTTTCTCTTTTGACTCACTGGTATCTAGCAGATGAACACTTGAAACAACAACAAAATCTATCACCGTGCCCACTGATGGGCAAAGCACTTGCCTCAGCAGTAATACCAACCCACTGTCTTTCTGTATAAAATACAGCCTGTTTTGTACACAGTAGACTGTGAGCAACACAACTACTGCTCCGGCTGTATGCTCTGGGAGCAAGATGTGCTCCATAGCTAATGGGCTCTGGCAGCTTTTGCCAACCCTGATTTCACTTAATAAAATTAAAATTAAGTTCTGAAGTACAAGCCAAATCTGCCAGGTGCGTGGGACATCCCATTGCTCAGTAAGCAAAATGCAGACACTGAAAGCAAACTGCTGGGGCCCCTGCCAGGCCACATGGTGGAGGGGCCAGTGGAGTGCTGTGCCCGTGGCAAGGCCACAGGAGAGCAGCAGGACTCCTCAGTGGAGGCTATGGAGGTCAACACTCCCAGGGCTGGAGCAGGCTATGTTCAGGATGGAAATCTGCAGATCCCCTCTTTCATTAAGGCTCATCACATAACTTATATTATCCCTGTAATTTTCTCCTTGCAGGACCACCCCAATAGGGTAACTACACCAGAGGATGACAACCAAGTCACAGGGATAGGAAAAGAAGATCTAAAGAAGTTCACAAGGGGTGGACTCTTGCAAATGCTGCAGTGTACAGAGGGCAATTCCAAATTTTTCATGGAGAAGGTTATCAACAGCTGAGTTCCTCACCCTTTGCATGGGGTAGATACTTCTTTCTCTGCCCCAAGCTGCTGGAGAGAGGCTGATGAAATCTTCTCCCGCCTCCTCCAAGCTGCATCAAGCAATCCTCACCCAGGGGACCCAAAATGTAACAGCCAGGTCTTGGGAACCTTCACCCACACTTGGGTCTTTTCAGCTCTGCAGCTCATCAGGCACATGCTGAAACCTTAGGCCGGGAGCAGGGCATTCTCCTACTTGAATTTCCTGCTGATTAAACCCCTCTGGATTTCCCTCACCCCAGGAGCGCAGGGCTCACTGTTATTGTTGGACCTTCCACACAGAAACTAAAGCCAACTCTGCCTGTAACAAAAATAATCATCACTAGAGAGGTCCATTTCACAACAAACACACTACAGCCTCTCAGAGCTTGTAGTGTCCAGCACAAAACTATCACGTGTTTTAATCTGCTGAGTTCAGTTTACTTTGTGGGATGTAATTCAGGGCTGCACACAAAACATAAGGTGTTCTGGACACCTGAGAAGCAAGCAGCCACATCACTGCTGCTTGAAAAGAGCAGCCTTCGAGGACAGCAAAGGAACAAAGGAGAGAGATCCTAGGAGTTCCACAGTAGGTGGATACACCACCTGGCCTGTTCACTTCTCTTTCGTACATAAGGCCCTCCAGTTCAGCTTCACACTCTCGTTCGACCACTGTAAAAGATTTCCATGTCCCGGGATTGAACACTGGGCAGAGGAGATTTACCCTGCCAACTCTCTGAGAGCACAGCAAAATACAGGCATGGACAACCCAGTGCTCTCAGAGCTGCTGAACTTGACTGGAGCCCTTGTGCAGGGAACCCCATGTTTCAGTCCTGTTAGAGTCAAACAGCTCTTTCGAGAAGCAAAGCTTTTCAAAGTCCATGTGTGTCCAAGCACTTTGCCAAATCCCAGTATGGAGGAGGAAAACAGACCTCTTCAGCCGTGGATTCCTTACCGTTAATGTTTGTCCTGCCTCCATCCCTGAGCTTTGACCCTGGCAGGGCAGGGCTCTCACCCCAAACCACGCAGCACAACTTCTGCATGAGGCAGGAACACAAATATGAACTCTCAGATATAAATGATGCAGATTGGCCAAAGAGAGAGACATAGTGCGGAGGAAGCTAGTAAGACTTTATTTTATCCCCAGTAGTATAGATCATTTTAGCAGAAGCGTATTTGCTTTGGATTGCGTGATAAAGCTTCAAAGTCTTCCTGAACAAATTAATGGACAAACACACCCAAACAACACAAAGCACTTACATGCACATTTCATTCCAGAGCACTACCCACATCCACATCTTGGGATTTCACACAACATGGGAAAGTCCCCTGAACATTTCACCGAATACTTTCACCACTTTAATTAAAATTTCACTTAAAAGTAGAGGCATAGCAAAGCAGAATTTAAAGACTGCTTTTGTGATTTGAACTAGGAGTTTTTTCAATGCAAAGTGTCTCAAGCCTGTCACAAGACAAGCTCATAAAAACATTGACTGGGCTTAAGCAAGAAAGGAACGCGCCAATCCATCAGTTGAGGAATGCAGCCATTTGACTGCTTCCTAAGGCAACTGGGAAGGGATGCAATATATTCATTTTATAGCGCTGGACAGCAGCAAGAGGGGAATGCTGGAAAGCTCAGCAAATGGAACATTTTAGCTGTGAGCCTTTGCAAAAAGAGATTATTTTAAACTATTTTTAAATAAGAAGGAAGTGTTGGAGCAAGGAAGAGAGAGAGAAGATTTGGAGACTTCTGATACCTGCACTTTTTTTGCCATGTTAATCCACAAAAGAATTAAGTGGAAACCTGAAATAGAGACCTACTTAAGCTTCACCGTGGAAAATGAGAGGGCCAGATCCTGCATGCATATCCAGGTAATTCACTTTGAAATGACTGGAGTTAAGCTGATTTCCACCCCTGCAGTTCTGGATAGCCTTTCAGGGGTTGACATTGCTTTGTACCACTTGAGGCAGTGACAACGTTGACCTTTAAATGTCCATCCTGTCCACCCCTTCTCTTGTATCTTTGATGAGATTTTATATCCTGTTTTTACATGGTGCCACTTTCACTAACTTTATTATTTGTCATCTTATATCACAGGCAAATGCAATTCCAATAGGGCAACCAGCTTAATAGTGTTAGGCTTTATATAGATACATGTGCACACAATTCTCCCAGTTTGCCTGCAAATGTAATCGGTGGGTCTGGAATTACAACTCCTGGATACTCTAGTAATCATTTCAGAGAGCACACAAGTGCGTGCGTGCATATGCAAGGGAGGTGGATAACTGCATTCCGAACTTGGAGGAACATTTCCTGCCTCTCTGTTAGGCTCCCAAGGGTTTGAACTCTCATGGAAACACACTGGCATCTCCCAGGAACAAGTGGTAGCTTCAGAAGACCTTCAAGCTGCAGGTCCGGCAGTTTCTGAGGAAAACTTGCTGGTACTGCAGGCAGAGAAGCAGATTCAGGGAAGCTTGAAGGCTTCCTGCATGGCAGCCTGCCACCCTACCTATAGGATACATTAGGAAAAAAATATGAGGATGAAACAATTTGCTGAGCCAACCCCGTGAATGCTGCCAATAACAGTCTGGTTCGAGAGCCATGGAGGAAAGAGACATTTCTAGCTGCACACATGAAAAATAGATTCACCTAGGATGCCTCTCTAAAGAGCTTCAGGCTCAATGAAAGGTGTCCAACGCCTCTGAAATACCAATTAGCATTATTGTTATAAAAATTCAAAGAAGAAAAAAACAAAACAAAAAACTTCTCTTGTATCTCATCTCCCCCCACACCCTTCCAGCTTTCTCACACTTTCTGAGTCATCTGTCAAGGTCCTGACACTCATCCACTCAAACTGAATCCTGCTTTTCCCCAGCAGGCAACGGCAGTTTACTCCTGCCTCTTGCCAAAGCATCTGGCAGAACCTCCCTGAACCCCACAACACCCCTCTGCCTTGGCCATCCCTCCCAGGGGCCCTGTTGGAACCCCAGAGCAAAACAGGGTGCCTTGACTGAAGTCAGCCCCACAGATGGGATGGGAAAGGAAGCAGCACCTCCAGACCCACCCAGGGAGAGCCCCAGCGAAGCTCCCTCTGTGCATCCTGCCGAGGAGCAGAGGCTTCAGCCTTCGGAGAGCTTGCTCAAATTCAGCTACTGCTGAGCCTCACTACTAGCCCTGAACTTACTGCACATTTTGGCAAGTGTCTTAAACACACTGTTACCTGTTGAGCACATATTCAGCAGTCAAACAGAAAGAGAGGAAAGCAGGAGCAAGTTTGGGGGCGTGCATGAGGGAGAAAGTTGCCGAGGGGCTCTGGATATGTCAGAGAGAGCACAGGTAAGGGAAGGATGTTGAAATGTGTGTGGCAGGCAGCAAGGCAGTCCCCCGACTGGAGGGCCTCTGTGTGTAAGAGAAACAGTAGAGATCTGTGTGTCTGTGAAGAGAGAGGAGGAACCAGGGGAATTATGTGTGTGTCTACATGTGCAAGGGGCTGAGGTTTTCCTCCGTCCTCTTCTCACATGCGTCCTTTTAAAACCAGCACCAAAAGGAGCCTTTCAACAAAATGTAAACAGAGTAAAAGGACAGCATCCTTTTGGCTTCACCACCGCCCTAGGAGGGACATAGAGAAAGGCAAGTGTTCAAGACCTACATAGACAGCACTTCACAGCTAGGGGTGACCCACCAGAACAGCCGGGCAGATGTTCTGCCTTTGTCTCAAATACAGGGGGAGAAATGAGGGCAGGTTTCAGAGACCTGGAGCCCAGCACTTCATCTTTGGAGCCCATTTTCTTTGACTTGTCAAGTATGAAGAGAGGGCAAGAAGCATTCAAAGTCCATACAGCCATCTAGCCCTGCAAGTAATGCTTCAGGCTATTCTGCATGTCAACTTGCTGTTTGTACTCCTTTCCCCAACTTGTTTGGGAAGAAGCCTCACCAAGACTGTGGTTGGAGCCCCAACCCCCAAGAATTACTCCAGCTGTCCCCCTCAATGCGTTCCACAGACACCACTTACACATAGAAAGGGTTACAGATTCAAGCAGTGATTTCAAGTGTTTAGCCCTGTGCCTGCCGACCTCGTGCTGACAAACCTCGCCGTGTCTATGCCTGTGTCTTTTCCCTGCACATGCATCAAGCCTGGCTCAGGATCTGGCCTTCTGAGAGTGCGATTTGGCTCAGGCAGGGAGCAGGCTGACCCTTTGATTCTGAGTGTGATTAAAACCATGCTACTGTAGTGCTAAGCCATGTGCAACACTGTTAGCAACAGCCCTGATTTATGTTGTTGCTAGTATTGCGGTTTCCACCAGGGTGTAGACAGGGATTTAGAAAATAGCCCAGCTACCTCTTTGTCTGTGCGTGTATTATAATTAGATATGTGTCAAAGGGCTGTTACAGAGTGACGATAGAGCTGGAAACGTTCACACCCCACTTCTGCCCCCACCTCCACGCTGACACCATCCGTCCCAGCTTGGGTGTGTGCAGGCACATCAGCTCTCCACACTTCCCGGATTAGACAACTGTATTCCTGAGACCCCATGGGGACACAGTGGTGGTGACTTCACCACACAATGGAGAGCAACTTTAGCAGCTTCCAGTTTGCTCTCAGGCTGCTGCAATCTGCCCCAACCATTGTGGCTAAACGGCAACTTTTTTTTTTCTATTTCGATTTCAGATAGGATCACAGGTCTCAGATGCAGACGATTTATTTTCCTAGCACAGCTGGTCTGTCAGAGGTCATATAATTTGGCAGCAATCCCAGTGCTTAAAAATTAATTTTTCCTTATTAATACAACTGGGGGTCCCACAGGATAGGATCCCAGCCTTATCTGAACCTGACAGCTTCCTAAACCCCATGAAGGATGCTTTCTCCTCTCAGGCTATCTGCAGTACAAGGCCACCATGTCCTGGAGCTTGGCGGCACGGGAGCTTTCTGCTGGGAAAGCCACCCAGCCGCCCGCCCGGAGCAGCGCGCTGCTGGGACGGGAAGCGCTGCCTCCTCCAGCCCAGCAAAGCAGGCTGCTTTCTCATTTCTAAGCCATGCCCGAGGTACCAAACACTGAGTAGATACTGAGAATGAGGCTAGGGGGAAAAGGAGCAGGGCAGGGAGATGGGAATCACCTCTACAGAGCCCTCTGCGACCAGTATGCATGCCTGTCACTCCAGACACCACACACCACGGTTTTCTGCAGCAGTAAAATTAGGAAAACAAAATGCAGCAGCCTAACCTGGGTCAGAGCCCCCCACTGAGCTTGTATCAGTCGTTTTCAGTGATGTTCCTGACAACTGATTCCTAGTCTAAAAAAGCTTTGTTCCCAGTAAGAACTGAGTTAACAACACATGGGCATAAGGCACTACGCTCAATGCTTGCGTGGGTGTGTGTGTGTGCATGTTTGTATGTGTGGCCGTGTGCCTGCTTGGCAGCAATTTGTTTTGGTCCCTCTCCCCACCTTGCTACATCTCCTAAGTCATTACTAAAAATATCAGCTTTTAAGTAAACTATTTAGAAGGCTTCAGAGTGAGCTTTGCTCGAAGCTGCATAAACATCATCTGAATGGCTCAGTACTTGGGTCACTCATATCTTTACTTTCTTACTTCATTGCTTTTTACGGGAAAATGAAAAACACAAGCCATCCAGCCTTCAGATTTATCTTCCCGGGTCTCCCACCCACTCTCCTTCATGGTTATCTCAGGGTTTGCTTGGCTACATACAAATTGGCAGCTGCCCTGTTTATCTCTTACTGTAGAAATATTGCATGAGGGTTTTTTTTCCATGTGGATTATCATATTATTGTCTATTAAAAACGTCTCCCCTTTCTACTAACCTCCCTTAGGGAACCTAAAGAGGGACTTTCATAATGGGGGAAGGCTTTCAGATACAGCAGACTGAAACATAAATCCATCTACCTCTGGCATGTTTTCCTTACTAGGCTGGCTAATTTACTGGAGCTGAATGTAGCCTGATCGAGGTTTGCATCCAATTACCCCTACTGTTGCTCACTGGGCTGGCAATCCAGTCATTTGGCTGGGTTTGCAGCCACACAACAGCACCTCGGCAAACAACCGCTGGTGTCAGCCGCAGGGAGACAACTTCCTTGCTGGCTCCAACACCATGTGATGCTCTGCTTAGCCGGGAAAACCCCGCGTTCAAATAAACACTTTTTAAAGCGACTGAATGGCCTGAGAGACATGGTTGAAAGGTTGAACCCTTCCCAGTTCGAAGTCCTGATGCCTGACTCACTCCAGGATGGAAGGAGGTGCGTGCATGGACACAGGCACACACACAGCTCGGCAGCCAAAGAGATCGAAGCCAGGCTGGCCAGTGCACCCTCAGGAACCAGTCTCAGGCTGCAGCCCGATCTGCCACAGCACAAAACCCAGACCAGTAGACCAGATATTGCTTTTGCAACAGGGACCACTAGACTTGCCCTCAAGCAAGTGCCTCCCAGAACACTGCGCTTTCTCTTCATCCCATCGAGTGCCTATTCATTTTCCTACTTGGACAAAAGACGGGACTGTTTTTTCTTTCCTTTATAATCATAAGGAACGAGGTGATGCCAACCGGCAACCGAATATATGTCGGAAACGTCAGTGCTTTGCTGCTGCAGAAGAGAGGGATTTTCTCGGGCAGCAGAGTCTCTCCCACTTTCCTCTTCAAGGGGGAGCTGCTGGCCACGCGGCTCCGGGGCAGCAAAAGACAGGGAGGCAGGAGAAGGCACACCACACTCTGCCATCATCTAACACTGCCCGTGTCAGACTGCGGCTTAGGGCCCTGAGCCATGTCCCGAGGCCCCGACTAACGGGAAGGCAAATCCACAGCTCAGCAGCTGCTGGCTTGGCACTCCCGTCCTGCCAGGAAGCTCTTGGGCTGCTGAGCGCAGAAGGAGCCCCGAGAGAGCAGCCGACGGCATATCCTTTTCCTTCAGGGACTACTTCAGGTCGCTACCCTGTTGCCCCCGTTAGCCAGACCCAAAGGCAGTGGCCAGAGAGCACCGCGCCCAGCCTCAATCTGCTCCTCTCCTGTCCCCATGCCGAAGCAACGCAAAGACCGGGGGCTTCATCCCAGGGCCTTCTGACAGCCCAGCCTAGCTCTTCAGCAAAGACCAGAAAAACACACTCGCGACACAAAACCTGCCACGAATCCTCCTCGTCCCGGGACAGCCCGGCGCTTGCAAAGTAAGTGCACGGACCGCGGGCAGCCGCCGCCGAGATTCTCCCGCTCCCAGCGCAGCCCTGCGCGGCTCTGGAGGTCTGCTCCCTACCACATGATTTTGATTTCTCATCTAAAGTTTCCCGAGGTTGCAGACAGCCACGGGGCCGCGAGCATCCGGACGCGGGTGTCCGAGATGCGGCTGGTCCCTACCGCTTCCCCTCCATTCCCCGCAGCCCCCCAAAAAAACAGGTCGCAACTTTCCACCGCGGCTCCGTCCCCTCGCCCCTCACGCCGGGCGATGGGAGCCGCGCGGCTACAGCCGCTGCGAGCCTTTCCGGGGGGCTGCGCCATCCCCGCCACACGCACGATCCCCCCCAAAACCCGTGCTGCGAAAGCTGCGTAGCGCGGCTCATCTCTCACGTATTCCCTAAATTTATTCCCACGCAAAGCCTCTATGCGTGCGCCCCGGACCGCGCCCGTGCGCCCGAAAGTTGGGCGGACGGCGAGGGCTCCCTCACCCACCCGCGGCTGAGGGCATCCTTCGCCCCGGAGGGTGCCTTACCTGTCTCTGCCGTGCCTCCGGTGCCGGGCAAGCACAGCCCTAGAAATCCCCACGCGAGTAGAAACGTATCCATCCTTCGGAACAAATTATAAAAAACCCAAAAAACCACAAGACAGGACCCGAGGCTGCGGGGCCGGGCTTCGCCTCCCAGCCCCGGGCGCGCCGCGCCCCGTGTGGGCGCCCCACTCGCGAGCGGCTCCGATGGGACTCAGCGAGGGGCGGCGGCACTCGCCGGTCCGGGGCTGCGGGGCGGGCGGTGCCGGCCGAGCGCCTCTCCCCTAGGGCGACCCGCGGGGCCGGCGCCTCGGCATCCCNAGCGCGGGTGCGGAGCCGGTGCGGGGGCAGCGCCGAGCGGCCCCGAGGAGCGGGGCGCGTCCCGCCTGCGCTGCCGTGCCGTGAGTGCCGCGGGTGCCGTGGGTGCCGCCGGCCCCCTCCCCGCGGCGCAAGCAGGAGGCGAAGGCGATGGGAATAGCGGCGAAAGAGCCGGCTGTGCGAAGGGAGACACACAGAAATTGTCGGATGGGGGAGCATCAGGACAAGGATTGTCCCTGCTCGCGGGCTTCCGCCGCTGCCGGCCGAGACCCAGGAGCGCCGAGCCTTGGCCAGAGCCGCCTGCCAGAGCGGGGAGCGGGAAGCTCACGCTGCCTCGCTCCGGGCACCCGGGCTGCGCTGCAAAGGCTCCTACCACGGACAAATCCACACCCGCTTCGGGACTGCATCGCAGTTGTTTTCCATGCTCCAAACACGTTTTCTCAAAGATGCTCTTTATAAACACAGAGAGCAGCGTTCACATAGTCACCCTTAACAGAGCTCAAAAAGTTTGTTCGCCATTGACTTGAGAAGGTGAGGCATCTCTGCCCGGGCTGGAATCGCCAGGACCTTCCTTGCGTTTACTCGCTTGAATTCACAGACTGCAACAGGCTTAATGGTACCTGGCAAGCTGGGGCTAACTCAGCCTCCATGCTGTTTGAGAGGTGAAATTTCAAAGCATAGAAGTAAAATGAACCCTAAAACCCATCACCAAAAAGCTGTTTAAAAACAAATGTATATGTTGTTGATCAGTCCCTAGATTATAAATTCCAACTTCCAAATAAACAGTAGACAAAAGGATTAAAGCTACGTTATCTCAGTTTTTTTAAGTTGGTAATTAGTGAAGAGATACTGGCATGTGGCAGAAGTGAGATACATCATTGTGTGGGTGAGAGGGAAAATAAGAACGTTTCACTAGTATTCATTTAGGGTGATGAGACTAATTATTTTGTATTCTGCTGTCTATCAGTTATGGGTAGCATCACCAGCTCACGTCAATGAAATCACGATGCCAACCTGTTTAAGTGCGTTCACACAACACAATCGCGCCTAGTTCCTCTGAGGCCAGTAGAAGTTCATTGACAGCAACAGATTTGGCCTGACAGACAGATCTGATATTTCAGACATTACCCTGAGGGCTGTAGCATCCCTCTTCCTTCTTTATGTTTTAATACCTGATTTTGCATCTTCTTTGGCTCAAATGTGCTCCAAAACCTGCTGAAGTCAATGCAAAGCCAGTGGCAACAGTCTGCTGCTGTATTTATTGTATTGTGATGTGGAATTATGCAACTATTATTTACTACTCACTTATAGTTAGACTACTATCAAGCTAGCAAAGTGTGATTTTTTGTGTGTATAAATAGCCCTTGCAAACCATAACAGAGATATCAGAGCGTAATACAAACCCACAGCATGAATCATTCCTCTTTTCAGACATGCATGGAAAAGGAAGAAGTTACCAGGTCCTAATCAGACACGGCCCTGTCTCACGTACCATACAGCACAGGGGCAATATTTCTCCCATTATGTTTGGTATCCCCTGGTTAGGGTCAATAGAAGAGTGCAAACACAACTTTGAACTGATAACAGCTCTGATCTGCTACTGAGTGAAGAGAAGATAACCCTAGGAAAGAAAATGGTGGTGGGAAATGAAGTTACTTGCTGCTCTACAGAGGTTTCTCTCAGCTGCTTTTCAATAGCTCTCCACAAATCCAGCCCTGAGTTTTAGTGTCATATCTCACATCTCCTCTCCCTAAAATGCCTCTGTCAGGAAAGGAAAGGCACAACTAAAGTATGGAGCAGTGCTACTGCTGTTTCTACCACTGCAGGTGTTCAGGACAGAATTATAATAGAGCTGGTGACACCTACTAGTCCAGCTCAGATACATGACTGTCAAAAATACTTCTTTTGGGAGCATTGAAGACTGATCCTCTCTTGGGTTTCAAGGCACTGAGCACAACGTGATACTACGTACCTTGAACTTACCTGTGCCTGTTTCCAGGGGCAGCTGCTGCTGCTGATGTTGGCACTGCTCTGTGCCCCATGCAAGGCTGGACCTCACTGGCTCTCTGTGCTGGTAAGTCATCCTTCTGCCAGGGGGCTCAGAGCTCTGGTCACTGTTCAGTCCTCCTCTGGGTATCGAAAACCCACAAGTAAGTGCTTGCCAAACCCATCAGGAACTGCAGCATGTTTCCATATCTGTATGTCAGAAACATCCACAAAACCTCACTGAAACTGGGACAATATGTAATTTAATGGTACTGTACTATTTAACATACCATCTGCATTAAATTTGGTTGAAGGAATTTTGCAGCCCAAGCATTAGTCAGAGCTGTGATGCAGTGAATTTTTCCCCATGTCTCCTCCCCTCCAGCAGAAAGCCTTTGCCTCCTCAAACACTGCCTAGTTCCCTGCTGCTGACCTGAGGGTCTGCATACCTGGGGTTTTCACTGGCACTCTACAGCTCTGCTCTTCTCTTCCCTTCAAATGCAGCTCCTTTTAAACATTGATCATATACTTCATTTATTTTCAGTCATAGCTTCCTCTTTCTAAATGAGTCCTCCTCTCCCCGTGAACTGACCATCAGGAGGTGCCTGTAAAGCAGGAAATCCCCAAGTTTTTCCTTAGAGCCTTTCTCAATCTTGATTTAAAATAAAATACAATTAAAACCAAGGCGCCATGTATTCCCATAACCTTCTCTGGGCTCCGGAGTAGCTGGACAAACAGGGTGTCTCCCCCAGTTTTATGTCAAAACATACTATTTCCAATGCAGATCTTGACAGCCTTCCAGAGAAAACAACACGGCAGGACTGAAACAGGGTTAGGAATGAGAGCAGGGAAAAATGATACCCAGCCTAGATAAAACCATAAGTATTGTCAGTCAGCAGGAGAGCAGGGACTCAAATGTTTTTGGCAGGGTATCCAAGGAGCGGGAGCGCAGGGCATGGGGGCAGACAGTGTGGGTTGTCTCCCAACTTCTTGCAGGAACACAGACTTCTTGTTGCAGTTTTCCTCCTTCAGACAGTGCTTTGAGATCCTCAGCTAAAAAGCTCTAAGTGCATCATATAAAATGTTTTTATTAGTCTATCAGGTGCATGATTACAAGACCTCATTTTATAGCCACAAATAGCCAATAATTACCTTAGCATCCCATTAGCCCTAGTTTTCAGCCAGACTGTGTGCTGGGGAATTTTTCCCTATTCAAAAAGCAGGCCAATACCCCAACTTGTAAGGAGCAATTTGGCACATTGTGTTCAAGTCCATAAACTTCCAGTCTAGAGGTTGCTTAATTAGCAAACTGCCCTGTTAATTTTTCATGGGGAGTACCATGTCTGCTAATCTGCTATGCAGTGGCTGCACAGTGAGCCCAGAGACAGCCCCTTCAGCTCTGGGGTTGCTGTAGCAAGCAAGTGCTTCCCCACCCCATTACTGACCACCCACCCCACTCCTGCCCATCGCGTTACTGCCCACTCATCTCATTATTTCTCACCTCCTTCTAACATTTCCTCCCCCATTTTCCCGGCTGCCAGACTGTCTACAGGGCATCAGAGAGCTGCTTTCTCCCCCTGGTTCTCCTGCTCACAGACACTTTGCACAGGAGGAGCTTTGCTGGTGTGCAGAGGCTTCTCCAGTGCTCATGCTGCCCGGCTGCAGTGTGGCCTGAAGCTCGGGCAGCCACGTGGGGCCTGGGCCAGTCCTGCCCTGCTGCAGTGCCAGCAGCTGGCAGAGGGCTGTGGGGAGAGTAGGGGAGCAACGCTGCTGCAGGGAAAATGAGGGGAGTGCTGAGGCAGCCAGGAAAGGGGAAACGAAAAGGAGGAGATAAAAAACAGAGGTTAAAGGAGAGAAGAGTGGAGACGGGAGGTGGCAAAAGAAACAAAGACACGGTCAAGGGGATGGGGGAAAACGAATAAATGTCAGAAAAGAGGGAAGAGTACAGAGGAAGCAAACTAATGGAGTTAAAATCCATCATCGGATTAGCAAAGAGTGGGAGTGTGATTCCTCCCAGCTAGCTCTGGAGGTGCTGAGCCGCGGGAGAGGGGCAGACAGAGGGGCACAGACAGAGGGGTGCAGATGGAGGGGTGCAGGTGGAGGGGTGCAGACCCCCAGCAGCAGCTTGTGCAGGGCGCCGGGCAGTGGTGCCGACAGGGGGAGGAAAGCCCCTGCATCTACAGAGTTAACAAGAAAAGCTTTCAGACTTCAGCAGGCTGACTAAATTAGGCGGAATATAAAGGTGCTGTATTATTTCTCAATACAGCAGTGGTATGAAAGGAGGCAATGGGTTTCTTTTGAAGCAGCTGCTGTGTAATCCAGGGCTTTCAGGTGTACTTCAACCAAACCCTCTCCTGGTTTCAGCAGGTTAACTTCATTAAAGGCTCTATCTACTGCTTTAATGTTCACTGAAATCCCACTGGGTGGGTACATTAGGCAGAAATAACCCCCACAAGATGATTGCATGCTGTTGTTTGGCACAGTGAATGAACCTGGAAGGGGAAATGGAGGAGGGGAGGGGGGCACACAGTGACCAAGGCTGGAAGGACAGGTCCTGAATTGCTGTAGTTTGCCAGTGGGCCTTGCCTTTTTTCTAAGGGCATCAGAAGCCACTGCAGCAAAACCTCAAGCCTGCAGGGAGCCATCCCTTCTGACCCCATCTCCACAGGTAACCTGTTTGGTTCCCTCTCTGCTTTGGAATGCTCCTACTCCATGCACCCACTGGTGCTGGCCTGCGTCCTGTGAGGAAGCTGTTGATGCTTCACAGCTTCTCCTCACCTGCAAAGAGCAGACCATGGAGCTGTAAAGGCTGTCTGTTCCTTCAACAGACCCTGTAGGCTTTGCTACTGAGGGTTTTGAATGGAGCCTGAGTTTCTTACCCCACCGTAACTGTGAGATGCAGTTAAGACTCTTGAAAAATCAAATAACCTCTTGCTAGTGTGAGGTGACCCAAGGTCTGTGTCTTCACTTGCAAAACGCACCCAGAATAGCCCAGTGACTGTGGTTCCTACCCACAGAGCCACGCATGGTCAGCTTCATGCCAAAGAAGCTCCATTTGGACCACACTCCAGTTAGGATCAACAGCAGATTTTACACAGACTGAATTAGAGGGACACATTTGTGGACCTCTATCCAGTTAAAGCTGCAAATCAAGGGCCCCATTTAAAGACTGCTGAAGCTGCTGGGAGTTCATCTATCAACTTCAGAGAAGACTGGATGTGACCCGAGTGGTTGAGCCCTGCAAAGCCAGCACAACATCTTCAACTTAAGTGCTGCTGTTGACTGCTGCCGGGCTGGCTTCCATGGTGTGAGTGTCATGTTCCCTAGTAAGCACTTACAGGGCTGTGTGCTCAGTGTTAGAAAGAGCCATGCCACCAGTCTTATTAAAACACCTCCTTAAAAATCCACAAATTCTTAAACCAACAAGTCACTTATACACCCCCCTCCCTGCCCCTGAACCTTGACAAACAAATTCTTAGGACAGAAGCTATTTCTTTTTTTCTTATAAACAAAATGCCTTTACCATGCTTTGCCACTTGGCTTGATAGATCCTGGCAAGAAAATGCGTATGTATATTTTAAAGGGGTTTCTCCTTTGCTTATCATGGTTTAGCTTTTGACCTCACTGTTCTTCCCCCTCCCTCCCCATGCCCAGGCACATTCCGGCGCTGACTTCCGTGGCGGTGGTGCAGAGCACAGCCCTCCCAGCAACTGGACTTAGGCACTCCCTCCAGTAGATAGCACATTCTTCTGGAGCACTGTCATGGGGGAAATCCTTGAGCTGTGAAAGGTTTTCTTTCCCTTTTAATCTATTATTTTCTTTGATGTTAATTTTAAAATAAATTATTGTGCCTTATTTGTATTATGGTACCTGGCTGTGCAAGGACTGGGACCTCTCTGCTGTCCAAACACAGAGTCAGAGACAGTTCTTGCATCAAACAGTTTACAATCTGAAGAGACAAAGCAGACAAAAACCAAGAGCCAGATACAACATGGATGACAAGCCTGTGGATTACTTTTGCATTTAGTTAAGTTGTAAACTGTTGAGGGAGAGATTGCCATTTGATTATGCCTGTGCAATATCAGAGGTAGGAGCTTCTGATGCTGCTTGGGAATGGGTTTTTAACACAGAACACTTAGGTGAGGATGTCCCAGAAAATCAGTGATTCCTAAGGGAGCCACTGCTTTTCACTTGATCTCACCTAGCATATGTCAGTGACCTCAAAAAGCAATCTCATAACAGAAAAAGCCATGTATAATCTGCTAATAAAAGACAGATGAGAACAGATTCAGAGGATCCCAGCTGATAGCTGGAAGCCAGGCTGAGCTGTTTTCATTGTACCCAAACACTCCTGTGTTTTGAGAACATTTCAAAGCATGTTTGGCACAGAACTTATGTACATGCCTACCTTTCTAAAAATTCCTTAGTGGTGCTATGATTGCTATGATCTTTCTGGAGACAGCTCTGCTGGATGTATCAGGCTGAAGATCATCTTCATAATCCTCCGTCTGACATATGGCCACATCTCAGGTCAGACCTTGCTTTTATGCTGCTTCCAAGACAAGAAATCCATAATCTCACAGGAGCTCTACCCTGCTTCCACTCCCTTTCTGTGAACGTTTTGAGTCACAGTCATTGCCCTTTCCCTCTGGGAATGGGGCTGCTTCCTTACCGTTGCAGAGCAGATCTTTTTCCCAAGAGGTGTCACCCCTCTCTCCTCAGGATCCTACATGGAGACTCCATTGATTTTGTAGTGTAACTTCTCATAGAAATCAATGATGCTGAGGCTGTTTCACAGTCAATAGGATGGGCACTGAAGTCTATGCCTCAAATAACTGCACTAGATGGTCCTCCAGGGAATTGGGACCTGTAGAACAACAGTCAGGAAGCAGCCCATTTACTGGGCAGCTCCTACAGCAGGGCAGTGTTTTCACTCTTGTGTTCAGCTGCCTTCGCAGGACATCAAGAGCATATGGCCCTTTGCAAATTCAGCATGTGCTTCTCAGAAATTCAAACTTAGGGCTTAGCAGCAAGAATTTACTTAAGCAAAAAATGTGCTGGAATAACAATTATCAGGCCCTATGAAATGAGAGGTGGGTTTGTGGCCATGCAGCTTCAGATATAGAGAATCAGTAGGGTCATTGGGTCTTTCTGAGCCAGCCAAGTGACCCAGGACACACTCCCGTGTAACACTGTGGGCAGTACCAGACCTTTCCTGTGGCAATACCAAACCTTTACTGTATTCTGTTTCATTCCATGTTAGGAAAATGGGTCTGCTAATACCTTTTCCCTCCCACCCCTTGTCTGACTTCTCTGCTCGATGTTGCACTCCTGAATAGTCTGTCCCCATGCACAGCACAGAGAGTCCAGGGGCTACTGTAATAAAACAATCCTCAGTTGCAGAGTTTTCTTTTCCCTCCTCAGTGTGCTTCATTTATCAGTGTCAACCACGAGCCCAGCACTGTCAGGGTTTCCCTTGCTCTCACCACCTCAGAACATTTGGGTTCACAAATCTTGCTATTAATAATACATTGTGCAAAGTTGATACTGAGCTCAAAGTTTTCCATGTGTGTGCTGCAGTTTTGATTGTAACTGTAAGTATCATTATCATCAAAGAGACTGAGGAATGGCAGCTTTTAGTTAAACAAATGGAAAGCTGTATTTAGTCTCTTTTGCCACATTGTGATAGGAAAGAATAAAGGCTTTTAAATATATTTTACAGCTGCCGTTTCTTAGGTTTTTCTGCCTTACAATAGTCTTCGTGGTTCTAACTGGGAAGTTGTTGCAAAAGCTTTTTGTTTTTAAGCCTCCTATTGAAATAATGCATATTAGTTGTCTCATTCCTGAGTTTTTTGTTGTGGTGGGAATTTCAGATGGGGGTGGGGGCGGCAAGGGATGAGCTGTAAAGCATCAACAGCTGAGAGAGGATGCCCTGGGTGAGCAATGAGAGAGGAGGCTTAGATAACACACTGCTAGCAGAGTGTGAAGGAGAAGAGATGTCTCCCTACAAAATGAGGAGACAATTGGCAGAGGACCCCGGGTCTCTTTGTGTGGAGCAGGGCAGAGGCAGAGCTGGGAAGGGGGAGCTGAAAGTGCTCATCAAGGAAGCCAGGTGGGAGCAGGGACAATGCTAGAAAGGAGCAGCATGAAAGCATAGTCTTTGATGAGAAAAAAAGAACTGGACTCGTCATACTGTGGTCACCAGAAATGAATATCAATGAAGCAATTAGTTCTGTGAACTATGGGACAAACGAATGTCTCTTTCCTAGAGGTGCTTAGCATGTGGTTGGATCCACAGATGTATAATAAAAGTTGAACTTGGGTTTTTCCTGTTGTGATGGCACTAACATGGTCCCTCTGTCCTATCTCCCTAGTTGTTTGTAGAAATCTTGCAGTAGATTTGTATTTCTGATGAAATTACCCAATGGTTCAAAAGTTGCTGTGACGGCAGCAGCAGAGAAACACATGCTCATATACCATATATAAGCCTCTTCCTTACACACTTAAGTTAAAAGCGTATCCTATTGCTTGCAACACAGTGCTATCCCAAAGGGCTACACACAGTTTAGGAAAGCCATAGTGATTGCAATTACCCCATTTTACATGACACAAGACAGAAATACTAGACCCATTCCAGGCAGAGCAGAGGTCCCAT
The DNA here is from genome assembly GCA_013399695.1 of Formicarius rufipectus. NCBI lineage: Eukaryota > Metazoa > Chordata > Aves > Passeriformes > Formicariidae > Formicarius > Formicarius rufipectus. The sequence continues at coordinate 689,024 of VXAU01003159.1, forward strand.
GCTCCTCACCACCACTCACCTGGCTCCTCTGTGCTCTAAGAAACATTTTGACCTTTCACTTGCTGAAAAACCTGAAAGCAGTGGCTTTCTCTTCCAAATGTTGTAAGACATTTGTACCAAAGGAGCCCAGAGAAGTCAAAGGGAGTTCCCTTCTTCTCTTGGCCCAGTCCCACAGCACAGCCACAAATGCCATGTACATCAAGTCCTGGGTGGCAGTCACCCAGCAGAGACTGGTTACAGTGCTGATGCCAGACCAGAAGATGAGCAGCAAAGAAGCCCCATCTGTTAAACACATGAAAGGTGAATTGATGTGAGTTCAAGCCAAGTAGTGAAATATAGCTGTGAATCTGAAAGCTTTGTTCCAAAGAAACAAAGTCCCACTTTAAAATAAGTCCAAAAAATCCCATCCTGCTTCCATTGAAGTCAATGGCAAAATTCCCACTGGTTTAGCCAGGAACAGGATCAGGCCATTTCCAGACAGATTTACAGCCAACACATGCTGTAATGCTTGCATGCTGCATGTGCTTACTTCTATTTCCAGCCATGTTAAAAAATTATAGCAAATGCCTATGGATTTGTGCATATGAGTTATTGTGCTGCTAATGAGAGGAAGAATTACCCGAACATGGTTTAGATGGTCATCCGTTGCCAGCACAGATGAAATTGCTGGGTCATTCACTGGCCTCGTATTACTGTTCATCCCATTAGCATTTCCATTAGAATTATTGCAAAATGTAACTCAATTTTTTTTTTTTTTTTTTTTTTTTTGCGGATGTGGAGAGGGACACAGACTGTGTTTGCAATTAGTGCTCCTGAGGACCTGGAACCAAAGCTGAAGGCACACTCTTGTGCCACACTGCAGCCACTAAAGAGACACTCCACTGACAGGAGCACTTCTGCTTAACCAGGGCAGTAGGAGCGGTTCTAGGTATAGAAACAAACCAAAATGACTTCTTACAGCTGAAGACCTCTAGACATAATACACATGCTCATGAATTAGAGAGCTTTGTCTAATTCTTTCTCACATGTTCCTTGCTTTGGGCAGCTGAGTCTGTTCCTCTTAAATGTTAAGAAGTTTGCAGCCTAAACCTCACACAGATCTTGTTTTTCAGAAGCGCTGCCTGCAATGAGTGGGTTTCTCAGAAGCTGCTGTTTGCCAGTCCCTTTGATAACTAGGCCTCATTCTTTGCAGCTATCATTACCAAAAAAAAGGAAAATCATCTCATGGCTGAAGCCCCCCTCCCTTCACTCCTCCCACTCAGAAAAAAACACCATCTATTGTTTTCCTGTAATTGATCAAGCGTAAACATTCAGCTCTACAGTTTTACTACTAATCACTTTACTTCTAAGACACGTGTTCCCAGCTATGCAAGGCACCAGCTGCTGTCATTCCAGTGGATATTAATTTATATTGTCTCCCACTCCCGTCCTCCCTGTGAGGATGCACAAAGGGAGTGGGGTGGTGGTGGGGGCTTTAGATGAAGACATCTGCTTGAAAGGCAGACAGTAGCCGTGCTGCTGAGATTGCACCTGGACTTTCACTGGAAAATCAGACACACTAGTTGCTTCCTGGCACTCCAGGCTTCAGTAATCACACAGGGTTTTGACTACAGTTATTTACTTATTTACCTCTCTCCAAAGGAAATGAAATGTCTGGACAGAGGGAGTGAGGCAGATTTCAGGAGCAAAACAAAGCTGATTGAAATAAAATATCACAGACATGCAGTACAGCAGCAGGGGGGCGAGGAGGGGGAAGAGGAGAGCTGGAGCCTCTAATTTTGTCCCCTAAAAAGGTTCTTTCTTGATGGTTGTCTATGCTGAGCTCCTCTCCAGAGAGAGTAACAATTGCCTGGGCTTGTGTGCAGGATGAACCTGCTATCTGCAGCCTTGAGAGGAGGATGTGGAGGACAAGAGGACTTCTTGGTTGTCCTCCTGTGACATCCCACTGGGACAGACAGAGCACTAAACACTAAACACTACTAAACACTGGTAGCTTGAGTCAGTGACCCTGCTGCAGCATACAGGGTTCATCTCACCCTCACTCCCCAGTCATCTCCCAATAACTGAACATAAATGAACTGCGCATAAATTCACAAGCTCTCGCTATCTGTGGTGTGATGGTCACAGCCCTGCACACAGTTGGTACATGGGAGGCTCACGATCCACCACAGAGTGTGCCACAAACCTCCTCTGGGACTGCTGTGAGCTGCTTCTCCTTCCCTCAGCACCCCAGGTAAAACCCTGTGCATAGGAACATAATGGGGGGGGCTGATGTGCTTTCATAGATCAGCCTGTTCTGCTAAAGCATTCAGATGCTATATCCTAGAGAAAACAAAGCTGAGGGCTTGACTATAAGGGATATGAAAGATTTCTTTCTCCTAAGAACAGGGCTGTTCCTCAATCCTTTCATGCTAATCAAATACCAATGTGTCTGGGGTCACATTACACTATGGCTGTCTACTCTAAGTGCAGATTGTATTTTTCATGTCCCATCCTGGTCTGCTCCATTGTGTTTCTGTTTTGCCCCCAGAGGCAGCACTTGGAAGACTTTGGAAGCCCTGACTGAGGCTTGGACCTGGTGCTGTCACGTCCCACGCAAATGACTAGTGAAGAGTTTACTAAGCAAAGAAGTTAGCTAAGCAGTTGCTCTGTGGCATTTAATTACACGAGTAAGGAGCTGAGGGACAGCAAAGTACAGTTCAGATGTGAGGTGCTGTTTGCCCACGCTTCCCGCAGTTTTTCAAAATGAAGAACTCATCTCAAACTGGAGACGTATTTCACTCTTTTTAAGACCTAGATGGACATGAAAGTTTGGCATTCTTTTTTTTACAGTGTCTGAGCTAGCAGGGTTTCTGAGACAAATCTAAAAATCCTTTCTCATTATTACATTACATGCCTGAATTCCCACTGCTGCATACCACATGAAGTCACTTACCCTCTGCAAGTTGGTATAAAATATCGCTTCTGGTGCAGAATTCATATCTAGGCATGTTTTATTTTTGCCCGAGGTAAAGGAAGATGTGGGTGTGACATCTTTCTTCCCTGTTTTCTTCTTTGGCTTAAGCTGAACCTATTGATTCTTTTGGTAATCACCTCAGAGCCTGTAGTTATGGGAGGTTACACAAGCAACTCTTTTTGCTCTGCAAAATTTGCTCCATTCCCTGAGCTCATGATTCCACTTCTCTACTCTCCCTGCAGGTCTCCAGAGATCTCTGCTTCCCCAGGGATGCACTGGTTGCAGAGCACCAGCCATGTGAAATATTAGTGTTCCCTCTATATATACACCTTCAGATAAGTCAAGGTATTTGGGATAGAAATGTTATTTTTAGCGTCCTTGTTCCTTTGCCACAGCCACTGCGAGGAAGAAGCTGAGGAGCACTGACTGTTGTGCCATTAGACAGCTTTGATTGACTAGTCCCACTAAAATACATGACTCCTCAAAAATGATGCTGGGAAGTAAAACATTTTAACAGACGCTCACCACCCCCTTCTTTTCTATAAACAGAGAAGACATCTCGAAGGGGCAGGCTGCAGATGGTATTGTTTGTCTCTTAGTGACACTCATATCCCAGGTGGAAGTTTCATGGGTAATCGTACCCGGGCCACTGGTAAGTCAGTATCTCTGATGCAGCATCCATTTAAGGGGCTGCTTTCTAGCTGCACTCTTAGGCAGAGACCTAAGGTCTCAAGTCAGATTAGGGAAGAGTCATATCTTGCAGTTTCGTGTTCCCTAAAATTCTTCTGCTGGATTTCCCAGTTCATTACCCACACTTTCTGTCAAGGTTGTCCAGATTCCTAAGAGCTCTGAGTCAGATGATACTGAGATGATTTACTGAGGGTGTGAGATGACACACAGACTGACAAACTTTTCCTTGTGGCCTTGGCCACTCAGACAGCTTGGAAAGGGCTTGGGGAATGAAAGAGGCTATGAAGCATGCACAGCACAAACTTCCACTGCTCCAGCCTATGCCATGCATGCCTGCACATAAATCCTCACAGAGCATGCACACATCAAGGGGAGAGGCAGATTTTTTATATATATTAGATAAACTCTTAGATGCAATCCAGGATCAAAATCTCAGAGCTTGCCCACACATTGATCTGTTTTCTGCACCTATGCAATACTGCTCTGTGCAGAAACCGGTATTTGAAACAACAGTAACAACAGTTGCCTTTTTTTTTTTTTTTTCTGACTTTGCTTTTGAGTGCCAGTGATTTCTGTGTGCAGCCAGTGCTCCCCTCCATGCAGGAGATAACGAGGGTCTCTCTCTCTTGAAAGGGTTAATTGTGTTGTGTTTTTAAAGATCTTGGAGAGCTCCAGTCTGCAAGTGCCAAATCATCTCGCTCTCACTTCCAAGCACTATGATTCTGTGGGCCAAATATAAGTTACTTTTACACATACTGTAGCATGGTCCAAGGGAGAGTAAAAGTGCAGCTTAGATCTCCAAGCCCTTTTCTATACCCACATGGTGCCTTCATGCTTTGGCACTCCTCTGCAGGAGGGACTCACATGGATCAAACCCATCCATCTTAGGAGGGCAGAGAACATCTGTAAAACAGATATATTGAACACTTTATCCAGCCTCCATGCAGGACCATGAGTTAGTCACAGGATCACCAGTTGCTGGCACCATGGAGAACAATCCCTTGAAATGCAGAGTCCCCAGGGCCTCTTATTGCAGAGGTGAAAGGGGAGAGCTTGACCTTCCAGGGGACAGAAAAATCCCCAAATGCACATGACTATGGCCAGACTATGCCCTGGGGAAGTGAAATTGAAAAATGATCCTCTCTGCCCTTTCTTCACTCTCCTGTCTTCCCACTGCTGCCAACACCTCAGCATCTCTCCAACTGCAGCATGGCAAGAGGGGTCACAGGGGACACAAGGAGCCTCTTTCACTTCCTTATCCCAGGAGATGCAGATGAATAATCGGCAGAAGAAGAAGGATGTGCTGTGATGCCCAGCACTGCAGGGCTCAGCGCGGACATGACCCTGCTGGAGCCAGGAGAGGTCGGGAGGCAGGACCTGCCTGGGGAGGCTCTCACACTGCTCCCCAGACGGGGCTGAAAGGCTGCAGAAAAGAGGAGTGGAGGGCTGGGAAGGGGCCAGGCATGATGCTGAAGCGGGGACCTCCTCCCAGTCTGTCTTCAGCCATGTTAGCAGCTTGCATGCTTGACCCTGGCTGATCAAAGCCTCAATAGGACATTGCCCTCATCTTCCTGCCCTGTCACTGCCAGCGGGGGCACGAGTTATTCGTCTTTTGTGTCCGAGGCCCTCCTCCTGTGGACCTCATCTTCCCTCTAATCAAATAATCAGATGTGTTTATTGTTGTGGAAATCGTGCCCTCCCCTGAAATGCCTCAACAGCAACAGCTTCCTGGCTTTGTCTGAGTCCGGGATCCCCCTCTCCTGGTGTGGCCCTGGGGGGCTGCTCCTCTGTTTGCTGTGAGAGAGGGGACCTTTGAGGGGACCCCAGCACACAGGAGTGAAAATGCACCCGCAGGAGGGGTCCTCTCTTCATGACCAACCTCTGCCAAGGGAGAAAATCAGTCACATCCCAAGAGGAGGTTTGTATTTGGAGAAGATATTGCGTCACTGGCACGTATGAGTGAGGGAGAGGATAATCACAAGCACGGAGCTTCCCCTGCCTCTGCAGAAGTGGCTGTGGAGCCTGGAGGCTCTCCTTGCCTGGCCACAGTGGCCGTGGGGCATGTCGTGCCAGCCATGCACCGCACAGCCCTGCTGTGCCCCCTGTCCATCTGCAGCCCTGGCTGGGGACACTGCTGCACAGCCCTGCTGCTGAGCTGTCCCATCTCACAGGCCCTGCCACTCAGCCAACAGTGGGCTTAATTTGTTTGCTGACCCCCTTGCCCCCCAGGACACATTTCATAATGCATATTTTTAACTCTGATCCCGTATCCTGTCAGGAAAAGAAATGTCTGCACAGCACCAGTCTGAATTTTTTTTTTTTTTAATTCTTTTCCTGTGTTTACAGTCTCACAGTGCAGCATTTATTAATCTGAGGATAAGGACAACTTAAGACATCTTGGCTTGTGAAGGCTGACAGCAGGGGTAAAAGTAAACTGAGCCCGTGCTCTGCTTAATAATCTGCCAGTGCTGGCACAAAGCACCAGGGTAGCCCCAAGGGACCCCCTGGCAATCCTGCTGCCCTTCCCTGCACACAGACCCTCTTGGATGTGGCAGGGGTCTGCATGCTTGTCCACCTGCAGCTGAATCACTGTATCTGGAGCGTGCCTGACTGGCACAGACACCCACTCAATGTGCCCGTCCATACTTGGCATGTGTTGGGCCTATTTTATGTTTTCACCCCAGTTGGTGTCCTGCCTTGTGAGCTGAGGCTCTGGATATAGGAGGTGTGGGAGAAGGACAAGACAGATGTGAAAGGAGCAGAGTGAACTAATTGGAAATGTAGAGTTTTTTTGATAAATAAAGGATTTCTTAAAATAAAAAGGCTTAGCAAATTAAAGCAGACAAGCAGGTTACTTGGCAGCTAGAGAATAAACCTGAACCTCCTGGGCACACAAAGCATCAAAGCATTCCCTGAAGCAGAGAGCCCTCTGGGCTTGGTACCCTGACCCAGTCCAGTGAGGCTGTTTGCAAAGCCTGTTGTCATTTCTGCTCCTGAGAGCACACGGACACGCATGTGTGCCCAGAGCAGTGTTGTCCCCAGGCTCTCTCAGGATGGGGCTGCTGATGGGTGCGTGGTTGGCTCTCTACACCTAAAGCACAAATCCAGCTGGACCCAATCTCATTGAAGTTGGTGAGAGAACAAGTGCCTCTTGTTCAGCATAAACATCCAAGAGGAGACTTGTAACCAAAGAGCCAAAACAAAACTGCACGCCTTGAAACACTGTCCCAAACACTGCCCATGTGGGCCAAGGGCTCCTATTGTTCTCCCAGAGTCTGCAGGGCCAGGATGGACCTGAAGCTCAGCTGGCAGACAGGCTCCTCTCTCATCTCTGAGGCTCAGGGAGCACCAGCCAAATATCAGCTGCTGGCCAAACCCATGACTGATACAAACCATGTTGCAGGGTGACTTGAATCATTTGCTGGCACCCCTGAGAAGGCCCCTGCCAGCAGGACAAAACGTCCAGAAAGCCCACTGTGACAGAGCTGGGCTGTGACACTGAGCACCCTGACCATGCTTTGGGCCGTGCTGGTTGCCTCCTCGCTGTCCCCTGCACTGCTCTCACGGGAATCCTGAGCCAAGGAAGCCCAAGCAGAACCTCCACACACCCTGCACAGCTGGGCCCACGACTGCATCACCTCCCCGGCACTCCATATGCCCAGACCATCGAGATGAGTGATGCGTGCGTTACCTCTGGTCTGCAAGGGGGGCAGGGGTTCCAGGGCTCCCTGATGCCTCCATGTGTAAGAAATCCCGGGAAGGAGAAAAACCACAACCTACGTGCCACCTCAAGTTTCCCCTTGTCTTCCTAATGCTAAACACAGAAGAAAGTCCACAGGCAAGAGTCTCAGAAATTCAAACTTGGTGAATGCTGCCTCTGCTCTCAGGAAACTTGGCCAGAAGTGAATGTGCAGAGGAATGTAACTGCTGCAGAAGACGGTGCTTGACTTTTCAATTCCAAGCCCCTAAATACACTGCACTTTGGCTGTGATTTAGTGTTCTCCTTTCTTTTCCTTTTCTGTTTTGTAGCAACAGCAGTCTAACTGCTCTCCAACACATCCTCACTCCCCCCAGCCTTGTTCCCCTCACCGCTCCATCCACTCCGTTGTGCCATCAAAGCAATTTAGAGGACTGAGCTGGGAAATGATCCATGTCGAAAACAGCCCAGCAAAGAGAAAAACAAGTCAAGTATTTTTTTTCAATAGCAGCTCAGTTACCTTTGTCCTTTCACAGCAGTGAAAATCCTACAATTGGAGGAGGAGAAAGGACATGGGGTTGGGGTGGGATGAAGTGCTAGGAGGGAGAGATGGGGCAAGAGGAGTAGCCTGGCAGCACGATTGCATTAAATGCACATTGGACTGAGGCCTTATTGTGCTCTTGTTATATATAAAGAAAAATGACTGGCCTGGAGGGCTTACTGACAACAGAGGGGCGAGAGGAACAAAGAAGGAGGGAAGTAAGGCAGGACATTCTCCATGGTGAGGAGAATGTGTGCATGTGTCTCTGTGAACAGACCAGGAAACTGGACATGCTTAGAGTGTCTTTGATTTCCTCTTCTTGCTGAAATAACCTGGAGGCTGTCAGGCAGCTTCACACAATCTTAGAGCAGCCCCACGACTGCTTTAACTTATGCCCTGGTTTCAATCTCCCTAGAGGTGCCACCTGCCCTTCCCACCTGGCCAGGCCAGTGAATGTGCTGCCAGTCCACCACGGCCCCAGTGCCTGTCCAGGAGTGAAGCAGCCTTGCAAATCCTTCCCACAGCTGGGGAAACCTCCCTGCAGACTCAAATCCCCCTCTGAAAATTGTCACTTACCGGGATGCAGGCATTGGAGCGACATGTAGCAGTGCTGGGAACTTCCTCTTGGCTTTGCTGTGCATGGTTCAGCAGGTCTGGACGTTCATCCACTCACAAACCAGCAGGTCACTGTTTATACCCCTTTTCTCACGTGCATACATTGCTGTACCTACTGACTCCTTCAGGGATGGCTAGAAACAAGTTGGAAAAGTAAACTTGCTTTTAGATCAAAAGAGGCAATACCTAAGTGTGTGTGTGTATATATATATATATGCATGCATTTATGCATGGGCATATCTACGCCTAGGAGGAAGGAGGGATTGGTTTATTTATTTCTATTTACTTTCTTATGAACTAGTTTCTTCATATTTGCTCTATTTTTTATTCTCTTTTCATTCCTAGAAAAGTTATGGCAGATGAAACCTCTTAGAATTGTAGCTTGATGGTTTGAAAATCTAGGCTGCAATTTTTTCCCCCCCCTTTGTACTCCAGATTGAAAGATGTGATGTATGAAAACTCCAGTTCAACAGAGCATAGAGATTAAATCAGTTTGTGTAGGTAAGGTTTTGGCAGAGAAGCAGACACTTCTTCCTAACCAGTACCAAGAATTCAGAGAATGGGGTAGGCTTTAATGTAAGTTTATTTTTCTTGCAATGAATTTTAATGACAGTTTTCATGACTGCTTCTGTGATTCATAAGAGAAAATTAAAAACCTGCACCTTGAAACTCATACGACAAAGCTGCTAACATCTCACAGCTCCTGGCATTATCTTGGAGAACCCTTCAGTCCTGTTTCTATGCCACATTGTTTTCCACACAAAAATGTATTTTAAATATAAAACACTGAATGTTCATTCCTTCTTTATATCATTTTTATTCATTACCTGCTGGAGGCAAAGGGCACATTTTTATATAGAATCTTCATTGAATGTCTTATTTTGCAATTTTACTCTACTGTACATATTTCCCAATAAATTATTTTCTTTCACATGCAGATATTCTCTTGGAAAAGTGAAGCAGTGCTGTTTCCTCTGCTCAGGTTTTTTTTTACCATGAGCACAGCCAACTCGTCTGGCTTAGGTTTAGTTTGTCAGGCATATTTTGGGAACGGTTTGAGAATTAATTCTGTTTTAAAGACTATAATCACCTTTTTGGCTCTTGAAATGGGTTCAGGATTTTTGTGCAAGGCCAGCAATGAAACAGCTTTTGCACATGTCCAAGGCTTGTTCTAGTCAAGCAAAAAGACGGTGGAGATATGATCTGTCTCCTTCTTGCAATCCATATCCACAGAGCAGCTGATTCCCAAGTGGCTGCAGCTTGTCCCTGTCTGTGAGGATGGCACAGCCCTGCCCGCATGGTGTGGGCGCTTCCCAGGGCCACGTGCCTGACTCTGAATCGCTTCCAGGTGCCAGTAAAATGATTTGTGTTGGTTACCTATGCTCTCAGATGGTGCCAGGCTTCTCAGTGGTGAAGGCAAAAGTTGTGTTTGAAGGTCAGCGTGGCTTTGGGGACATCAGGGGGAACTGTGGATGAAAGAGGCAGTTTGGAAATGTGACTTCATAGTGTCGGTGTCACCCAGGGGGGTGACGGCGGGTGCGTGCAGAGCAGGCTGTGACATCTGGGTGCCAAGACGTGATCTAGGGGAGGGGGGCGAGGATGTGTGAGGGGTGTCTCACTCCCCACACTGCTGGATGGATTTCTTCACAATTCCTTCTTGCCCTTCTGCTTCCTCCCTCAGGCATGGGTAGCTTTGTGCTGCAAACTGGCTTTGACTCTGGATACAATGCTGGGGTGTCACAAGTCTGGGATGCAAAATGGAAACTGGGGAGCAGCAGTCAGTGTATCACAAAGGGCCGGCTTCCTTGTTGGTGTGTGAGCATCACATGCTGGGGACAATCATCTCTTCTCTCCACCACTTATTTCCTGTTCAGGTCTGACACCCCTCCCAACCCCCCTTCCCCTGTCAAACCTATTTTAATTTCTCATCCTTTTTCCTTTGCTCGAGTTGCCTCTCCTTGTCATTTTCTACTCTCCTCCCCCTCACCATTCCTTCCCCATTCCCAGAGCAATCCTGTCCCTCTAGTTGCCTATATCAGACATTCCTTTGCAGCTCTCTGGGAACACCATCAGCCAAGATGGCCTTCCTGGAGCAGATCCTGTGCTTGGGAATTAGGATCCCTTCTCAGTCTTTCTTGTTTGCACACTTTCCCAAGGCATGCCTCAGTGCCTCCACATCTTCTCTGCAGGGACAAGCACACCAAGCATAGGGAGTCTGAATGACTTCCTCAGGAGATCTCCAGAGCCTTTGAGCCAGAAGGCCGCTGGGACTTATAAAAAGCCCTGAGTGCCTCCTGGGAGGCTGGAGGAGCAGCTCAGCATCACTCCAATCCCCATAATGGTATTTTGCTTTCTGGAAGCCTCCCAAGCAGCACAGCTGCCCATGTTCCCCACACTGAGAGGCAGTTGTGCTCTATCCTGGGCATTGCCCCTCTGCTGCCACGTTGCATTTCTGCTGGGGAGACCCAGCTCTGAGACCCTTCGGGAGGAAAGGCACCACGTCACACTCTGCTCACAGCAGAATGCAGTCTCAGGAGGGTGCAGTTCATTAAAATTATTTAACAATCAAGTGGCTCCACATACTTCTTTATGCACTGATTGCAAAACAGATTTTAATTTGAGCCCAGGTTCCAGAGAGCTGCTGTCATGGGAAAACCATGGGAGACCATTGCCAAAGTAGAAGGGCTACCATCTGAAACTATGGTCACTGAGTTTCCAGCTCCTAATACACCTACTTTGTCTTTTGCTGCTCTTCGCATAGCTCCAGCAGGAGAAACTGAGGTATCATTTTTATTTGTCCAGGTTTTGAGTGGAAGGTATGACCAAGGTAGCATTTAATACATGCTAAAATTGATTGACCTGCCCATGAACATTCCTGGTCATAAATACCAACCTGCATTCAAAATGTTTGGAGTGCAGTACACATATATTTTATTGACCCATTACTGCAATTTCTGTTACACCTTGTGTTGTAAACCTGCACACTTCCGTCTCTCTGTTTTGTTCTCTCACTCTTTCCTATTTTCTTGTCAACCAAAAATTCCATCTCAAAAAGGCTTCAGTCTTCCTTCTCCCAGTACCAGTGACTTTTCACTTAAGTATCTGATATTTTGAGAATTACTACATCTAACAAAACACTCTTGCCTGAATCTCAGTACAACCCATAGCTTTGATCCTACAAAGATTTATGCTTGTGCATAATCTATGAAAAGTCAACTGCTTCAATGAAATGACCTCAGGTTAAGCACCTGTGCAACACTTCCAAGGAGTCCTGAATCCCTGGCAAGGCAGTGCTGCAGCCATCTCAGCTGGCTGGGCCTGGTCCCTGCTACACGGCCACACACCTTGGCCAACACCACCAGCAAGACAAGAGCCTGATGCTGAGATGAAGGTGTCTGAGGAACTGGAGCAATACACCTGCAGCTGCCTCAGCTGAAATTCTCTGAGATGGAAAGAGACTTCACTTCTGTTTCCACTCCTGGCTATGGAATCAGGATTCAGGCTCTACAGCTGAAGACAGTGCAGATTTGAGGGGCAATCAAGCTAAGCCCTGTGGTGCTTTTATCCCTACAAAGCAATGCATGGCTGTTGAGGATTTTTTTTTGTTAAAAAAAGTCATCTTACCAGTTCTGATCCAGCCTGTATCACACATCATCTTCTAGTATCAAATCACATTCATGGCTGAGGATGACTTTGCAGACACAAAAAAACTCTACGTACAAATACATAATCATATATAATCTTAAAGCCTTTATTTTAATGCAAAATAAAACAGGTAAAATTTATATAGCCATATGTAACAAAAGATCAAAATCTTTGACGTGGTACTAGAAAAAACTTCTCAAATTACGTGTCAAATTTCTCCCCCAAAACAATCATACATGACTTTTAAATCAGTTTCACTTAAACACACAGGTATTGTCAGGATCACAAGCACCTCCCTCTCCCTCACAATAACAGAATAGTGTCTTACAAAGCCTTCCCTTCTATACATAGTGAATAGCACTTCCCATTTTGCACATAAGGCTTAAGGACCCTGCAGAACAACTGCGACAAAGAGCACAGGTGTGGGGCCTTGTGGAAGTGCAAAGCAGCCCCTGCTCAGAGCAGACTGTCAGGATGTGGCCCTGGCAGAGCAGTCGGCAGGATTCACTCACAGCACTAACTCTCTGATAAACAAATCTGTAACGGCTGGGAGGAGGAGGTAGCACAAGTCATCTGTAAAAAAATTAGGCAGCATGTGAAGCTATTTCTAGATCAGGAAGCTGGAGTGAATTGGAATTCAGGGCTGCATGCACTTTTTCAAGGCAGGAGCCTTTTTTTTTTTTGATGCTTAGTTCCCCCTCTTTTTTTTTTTCCCCCAAAAAGGGCAATTGATATTTCTTTATGCATTCAAGGGATGCCTAGAGACTTCTGCATGATAATATATCACAGTGGCAGTGTTGGCTTGCAGGCCAAGATCATGGCTCACTAGTGGGTGGTCACTCAGAAAATCCACAGGCTCTTTTTCTATCTCTTAATCTTTCAACTGCTGGGCCTGGCTGGCCCCATGCCAGAAGCAGAAATGCAGGCTGCACGCCACCAACTCAGGAAATCAAAGCTTCCAGCCTCACGTGAGCGTGGGCCTCTCTCCCCCTTGTCTTGACTCCTGTTCACACGCACACTTACAGCGCGCTGCTCCCGTGGCAAACCCAGCTCTCCCTTCACACCCACTACGTCAGGAACTTTACTGCTGGACTGGCACATTTTGGATGAGGGAGTGTGAGGCAATTACGTGTCAAGAGCATTTCAGACTCATAATTTTCCCAAACATATGGACATATGGGGAAAAGAACAACTTGTTACTTAACGGCTCTTTTGGATTTTGCAAGTGTGTATTTTCAACCGTCAGTTGTAGCACCTCGTGAATTCTGCACGGTACATATTTTTCCACAATATGGTGCTAAAATCATACATTTTACACTGCAGAAAAGCTGACTATATATACTGTAGTTACACATTATACTTTTGAAAATACCGTACCTCTACCAGATATTAAACCAGAAAATGGCAATTTTTTCCCAGAACAACGGCACCAGAGATTATTGAGATGCTCTGTAATACTTTTTGGTCTTGTTCCCCCAGCTAGGTGACACCGTTCTTCCTCTTTAGCTCCTTACCTGCAGGATGCATCCATACATTATACTTCTAGCACTTTTTTGATTGGAAGAAGCTTTCTACTGACTTCTGCTTACTGAGCAGAAGCATCATTTAATAACCTGTTGGGTAAGATTAACAGCTCAGAAGATGTTCATTTGATCTGTCTGCCTCAACTGAGTGGAGCCAATGCAGTCAAGGAGAGCTCTTAAGGAAATATTCGGGTTACAGGGAGACAATTGCACAGGTCCTCCAAAGGCTATAAATAACCCAGGAGCTGTTTTCATCCAGATTTTATTTGGCCCTGGCTCATGAAATACTGTAAATAGGTTCTGTTCACCGTGCTGCGATGCCATTTGAAGGGTTAGTTGAGAATGATTTACAAAGGCAGTAGCTTATATTCAGAGCTGTTCTTAATTGTGGTCTGGCTTGATAAAGCCACTGTCGCAAACATATTAGTTTCTTTACAGCTGGATCAAATGTATCAGGGGTTATATTTCAAGGAGGGAAAGGAAAGTATTTTAATTTGTTTTTGCTTCACTTTCAACAGGCCTTTATAACACCAGCGGCTATCCTGTGGTTGCCAAGTCCTGGCTGAGTATTCTACAGCATTTAAAACTCTCTGAGAGAAGTACAAGGCTGTGTAAAGCACGTACATGACAGGCAGAGTTTCCTTGGGGAATGTGCCTTATTTATGGAGGGTACTGAGAGGCATCCAGCTTTACATCCAAACCTCCCTCCAGAGGTTTTTTCCTCCTACATTACTAGGGAAGAGGGCAGAAAGAAATGGAACAAGAACCAAAAGCACTTGCTTCATAATCGGTTGCACTCCTCTCCCTCTCTCCCTCCCACTAATGCTTCTTCCTGACTGGGTTTAAAGCTGTGCCTGCCCCTACCCCAGGGAGTCCAGCCTTCTCTCTGAATCATGGAGGTGCTCTCCCACCACCACCACTGTCTCCTCTCCTCTGCTTCCCAGCCTGGCTGGTGGGTAGGGGTTGGTGTGAATGCAAACCCTAGAGCCTGCTGGCCACTCAGGCAGCTGCAAGTGCTCCCCGTGCTTCAGGGTTATATGCCAGTCTCTCACCAGCATCAGCAGCACAGAAGAAACGTGGACTGGGATTAAATGGTGCTTCTCATCAGGGCTATTACCTGCTGGCACGACACACTCCTAGCAGGACAAACCTTCCTGGTGATACTTAATACCTGAGAAGTGACCTACGTGATTTAATCTGTTGCATACCAAATGTGTCAAAAAGACATCAAAGAAATCCTTATCCTTAATCCTTGGCCAGGTCAGAGTCTCTTCCTGGTGAGGAGAGAAGGCCCAATGGTTTAGTAACATTCCCAAAAGGCAGAAGTTGAAGAATTAAGGACACTTGGAAATAGTGCATTTCTAGGTTGCACAGCTGCATGGTTTCCCTGTGAGAAAACCCTTGAGGCAGTCTCCAAGCATTCGCAGCCCTCTTGGGCCAGGTCGCACAGGTCCCTGTGGCTGGGACATGCATTTCTGACTTCTTCTCAGGTTGGTTGGCTGCAGAGCAAGCTCAGGCTGTGTGGGGCAAAGAGCTCGGCATGTATCCCAAAATGCCCTGGCCCCCTCTCCCTACCCACACCTTGTCTCTTCCTATGCACTGCTGCACATAATTTGCTACAAACAGCTATTCTCTTCCTCCTGGGCCCCAGGATCTTTAAGCCCTCCCTGTTGCTTTCCTCGTCTTTTCCCTCACCCCTTGCTGTGAAAAACCCCTTCCCCCACTGACCTGATGGCTTCTGGCTGCAGGAACTCGAGTAATTTGGCACTTGGCATGGTGGGGCCATGCTCTGCCAGA
Organism: Formicarius rufipectus; assembly: GCA_013399695.1. NCBI lineage: Eukaryota > Metazoa > Chordata > Aves > Passeriformes > Formicariidae > Formicarius > Formicarius rufipectus. The sequence goes on from VXAU01003159.1 coordinate 704,488, forward strand.
GGCTGAGCTTCACTTGTGGACTGAGGGTGGCCCCACACCAACAGGTGCCTTCCCGTGGCAGCAGGTGGCCAGGGCACGGCGTGCTGCTGGCAGGCACTTTGCTGTGACACTGGCCAGAGCGGGCTGGGAAGGGGCTGCCCTGATGGAGCTCAGGCAGCACCTGATACAGATGAATTATGGAGTCCATGCCCACAGTCACCTCCTCAGCCACTTCTTTAGGCCAGCTCCACTGAAACCCCAAGAACAACACTTCCTGACAGGAGCTGAGTATCTGATCTTCAGGGTGTACATTTGAAGAGTGCACACTACGTAACTAAATAACATTCACAAGCACACACACACCCCCCCTGCTACAGACACAGTTCTCAGGTGGCTGGCTGCCTGTCCTTAGTGAGCCTAGAGCATAGAGGACAAAGCTTTTCACCTTGCTCCAAATGCAGCAGGTACAATCAGAGGAGACTCTTGATACACAAACTGCAAAAAAATGAAGGCTACAAGATAAATGCTGCCACCACCAAAAAGAAAGAGGAAGACAGACCAGATTACAAATCTGGAACTGCAGCATTCTTGAAGCACAGGGCTGTTGGAATGTGGCCACTGCCTCTGTGGTAGTCCCTTGTCAACTCATGATCACACACTGGATCACACAAGATCCCCAGCTCCACATGAAGTCTGTACTGCTCGCTGTGTTCTCACTTAAAAGGCTCTACAACAGCACTCTGAAGTAAACTCTGGTGACTCTGCTGCCCTGCCACAGACAGCTGTGTACTGTATAGGTGTAACTGGATTCAAAAAATAGCCCTGAGGTGTATTTAGTGTTGCGTTTCATTTCTAGCAGCCACTTTCTATTTCTAAAAGGAATTAAAAAACACACGACTGTCTGGTACCTCACATATTCGAAACACATCGTACCTCGCGAGGCTTTAGTTCGCCTGTTAGAAAGCACCTACGCTGAGCCCAGCTCAGTAAGAACGACTCCAGGTCTCGTGTGCCATTCTTACAGGCAGCTATGCTTGGGAACAACTCTACAAGGATGGTGTCCAACAGGACTCCTCCCGGGCTGTGCTGGTGGGTCCAGTACATGGCTATACAGCTGCAGTCATGGGGTTCTTCTGCCTGGGATCCTGTTGCCTGTACTGGTACCGGTCTGGACTGGTCCCACGGTGCCGGACAATTTCATTGTAAGCTGGTGCTCGGTGGGACTGAGGAGGGGAAGGTGGCACGTCCTGCCGGAGAGGTCCTTTATGCTGGTTTGTGATGGGCTGGGCTGGATAATACTGGGGGTACCTCATTTCTGCCACTCTTGTGTCTGGTGCGCGGATGTGGTTCCCCTTAGATGGGTGGATAACAGGCTGCCCTCCTTGGTAGTAGGGAAGATCTCTCTCTTTGTACGTTACTCGTGGCCCTGTTAAATATTCTAGTGGTTCTGCAGGTCCACGCCTGAGGAGAAAAAAACATAGTAAAGCACATAAAAAGGCAGTCTACTAGCCCAGTGATACATTATTGTAGTTACAATCTATGTTTACTTTGGGAAAGGAAATGCCACCTCAAGCATGACAGGCCCCGATGAATCAAAAGAACTTCTGAAGGATAACAAGCCTCCCACCTGCGTGCTACAAAAGTCAGTAACATCCAGGACGCTGGAGGAAGGGTCCAGCACACACCACAGCCCTTTTACAATGGGGAAGCACTGGAGCCCTTCAGCTCCCAAAGTCAGCCTCCTGTGATCCATTTGCTATAATGGAAACAAAGATCCTTTAAACAATGCATGTTTGACTGAATCTTATCTAGCCTGAGGATAAACAGATGAGTTGGGTCTGCAAGTCTGCAAATCCCATAAGCTTTACATGCACAAATATTCGCGTTTTCCAAGCCATTTCCCACTATTCTCTCCTAACATGTCAGACTGTAAAACTTTCCAAACACCATAGCTGGAAAAACTGAAACTCCTGGAAGAAACACTAGGGATGTCAGGTTACAATACCTGTGTTTAATGGGCAAACTGCCAATGGGGTTTCAAAAAACCTGTGATCTAGAAGGCCTGATATTAACAACAGCCCTGTAACTTGTGTGCATCAGTATGGATCTGACATCCTCTCTTTCACGTGAAAAGCAACACGTGAACATGTCATCCCTGAGGACGTGCCATGGAGCCCTCTCTGTATCTTAATTTCATGATTTGCACTAATGAAGCATTGATATTTTTTCCTAGTACAACTTAACTTGTGATACTTTTGAAATGGCAAAAATAATTGTTCTCACAGACATGTCACTAGAGCATCCCCAAAAGTTCAACTCAATTAGGAATTTTTGCCTGTCTGACTGCAAATGTCTTTGCACTTTGGGCAAAGCCTCCCATCGAGAGCTTAAGGAGGATGACAGGATTTTGACCTAAAACAGGGGCTGAGAGTATAAATCAATTACACCTGCTCTGTGGCTTTGGAACTGAACTCATCAACTGTTTAAATATTCTTTGCATAGATTATTTAAAAAGTCATCATTCTAGTACAGCAGATCAGGTGTTCAAAATTTGTCAATGACTCTCTTATTCACACAGAGACTTCACAAGCACGCTCCTCCTTTCTAATCTGGGCTCCCAGACTCCACTGGAACTTGTTTAGCATGTAGTAAAACAAAACATGTGGTTTTCTGCTGCACTCATTTAAGCCCATGGGGTAAATCATGGACACAGGCAATGAACAAACATTATCTGCCTTGAAATGAACCTACAATTCTCCTCCTGGAATAACTTAATGCAAATGTTTCCTGTTTAAAATGGAAAGAGCAAAAGGAAGCATTCCAGGCCTTGGACTTTTAGGACCCTATGCTCCCCAGAGACTTTCTGCTTTAAAAACAGAACATTATAAAAGACAGGCACTCCCAGCTTCCCCCCCTCACCTCCTGGTGAGACAGTCCAGACAAAGTGCTGAAGGGCCTGAAGCCACCCTCTGAGATACTAAACCATTCTTAACTGCATGTATTGAGACAACTGCTGTCGCTGCTCACACACCTACGCTTTGCAACAAAGTCTAATTTCCACAAAAGGCCAAATTGCTGCTCCACATATTTCTACATGAAGGCTTGTGCACTAGTCAGTCCCATCACACTCAGCTTTAATTCCTCAGTGCATAAAAAGGTACTTCCAATCATAATAGCCTTTGCAACGGTAGGAACTGCTTTGTGTCAAGCAGCACAACAACAAGGACAAACGTCAAACCTACATACATCACCTTTTAATACAAGGATAATGCTCAAAATCCTGTACATTAGGTTTTATAAGATGCTCTCATCAGCAGCTATGATCAACCAAATTCTTGTGAATCACATTAACTGAAAAGCGAGGTAGCTTTTGGACAGAGCTCTAACTGCAAAACTGAATTACTCTAAAAAAACAATTTCAAGATTAATTGGTACCAAAACAATGGTTGAGAACAGGACTGAGCTACCAGAATCATGTACTGAGCCTTCAGTACACAGCTCATGCCTCAACTGACAAAAGAAGTTGCAAGGTACAGGGAAAAAGGAGAGATGCGTTTTGCCACCCAGCCAAAAGAGCAGTTTCCAGGAAAGTTCAGCCACTGCAGTTCGAGGAATCAGTGTGACACTGCTGCCACAGAGCTGCGACTGTGCAAAGGGTAGTGCATTCAGGCTGCTCTGACCTAGCACTGTGCAGTGAAGATGAGTCTGAGCAATCAGAGCGTGCCAGACATGAGAAATGGACCCAAGCTGCTTGAGCTTGTGCCATCGAGCCTCTAGTGGTGTTACCTATCCTACCAAACTAAATCCACTATCAGCTCACTTACAGTTAACACTGTCTGTGGTTGCATAGACAAACCATAGATGAAGATGTGGGAAGGGCAACATATTTCTTCAAAAAATAAAGAAACATTCAAATTGTGCACTCTCAGCACCCATTTCCCTTCTCTGAGGGTGAAATATCCAGAAGTGGTATCATTCTTGAGTGTCTTCCCCAGAGACAGGGGGAGCTGGAGGGAGAGGTTGTACACAGAGATCACGCTCCAATCTGTTTCAAGTGTATCCTTTAGGAAAGCCCCAGCAAGACAGAAGGTATGTGAGGGTTTTTAGCAGCCTTAGGGATAATCCGAGCAGTGATCAAACCAGTGATTACCAGAACTCTCACATGGGTAAAACTTTGGGAAGCACTGCTAACTGTCCAAAAGGCTGACCCTGGGCAGCATGACAGGGAAATTTCTCCAAAGGTATCTGCACCACACTCTCCAGCTCACGTCCCCATGTGATCCCAGGGAGTATTATATGTGCAGATACACAAGCTACAGTGACAACACTTTTCTTTCCTTTTATGAGCAGCACAGCATGTTGGAGATGAATTATTTCCAGAGGATTAATTCTTTCCCATCTACCAGCCATGCCTGGTGAAGTCCATTCTGAGGGAGCTACTCACAGTGCAACCAACCAGTCCGAGAAGTCTCTATGAACCTCTATCTGACAAGTCTAAAAACACAAGGAAAAATAGTCCTTCCCTCTCTAGGTGGGTCAAATTAACCATAAGAAACTCAATCTTTTTAAGGCCGAAGAAACAGCTACAGATACCAAGCTCTGGCTGTAGAAATGCTGTCACCATTAACAGTAAGTCTGGGACACTGGGGGCAGTTCCCAGAAGGAAGAGAAGTGCTCCAACACCCTTTTCACTTGATAGCCCATGGTGTAAAAGTATATGCTGTTGTTTATTCTTAAAGAAATTGCCATAACAACTCAAACCAAACACTTTCTACTTGGTAGCCCCTTCTAGATGCTGTGCTTGTTTATGCAAGACAGAAAACAAGTCCTGCCTTTTCACTTGGCAGACCCTGCCAACTCTGAGGAGGCCCTAATGAAATCCTTCTCCCCTCTCTCACTGTTTTTGTTGGCTCCTGATGAGTTCAGAGTTCACAGGGCCATATCACACCTCCCAAGTGACCCACAGTGTGCGGGTCAAACCAATAACCTCAAGTGAAAAATCAGTGACCCAGGGGAGTGATCAAAAATCCACAAATTGGGTCAAGCAGGTCCATCCACTCAAAAGGACCAGGCCAGGAGCGTGCCCTCTGAAAGGACATGCTGAGTAGGAGCTGCTCTGACCGTCAGCTGTTTTCCAGATTTTTGGCCAGTTGTTTGACCTGGGGATACAGTGCAACTAATGGTAGGCAGAAGGTAGGGAAGCTGACACAACATCCTGGGAAGGAACTGATCTCAAAAACTGGTTTTGCAGATAGTTCAGCTCTGCTGGCTCCTATTAGAAAGTGCATTATAGATGCAGATCCTGTTAAAAGCAGAAGCTGCTGCTGAAAGAAGCAATGGAAGGAAAAGAAGGACTAGCACCAGGTTCCAGAAAGGAGTGAAACTGGTAGGGCAATGTGAAAACACATTCCTCAAAAATGTCACTTAAAAAGTTTGTCTTATTGTGAGGATGCAAAATCTCACCTTCCCTTGCAGAGAAATTACAGTTCACACACACAGGTGGTTGCAAATGTGTTTCACCATATCATTTATATCTGGTTAGGAGCTCTACTGGTTTATCATCCAAAATGATTCATTAGTAACAACTGTGATCTATTTGGAACATTAAGAGCACAAAGTAACCTTGTCCAAAGAGAGCAGGTAACTTGTGACTGATGTTCAATTAACATGTTATTTTCTCTAAGCCTAAAGTAGTTTGTTTTTCTATCTCTGCATTATTTATCTTCCAAGCACAAAGAATATAAAATCTAATATTTTCTGTCTTTGCTGCAGAATTTTTAAGAGCTTCTGGGTTTATTTAAAACTGAGCCACAGGATTTGGAGTACTTAAGAAAGCCTTCTTTTACCCAAAATGTTATTTAGTCATTGAACAGCTATCTGTAGGCTTCAAAAAAACTAACTAAACACTTTTTGCTTTCTGCAGTTTTCCCTTTTTTTTTAAACTCCCGTTTCAGTAATTCTTCAGTTGTAGAAAAGCTTACAGAGTAGACTGGCCTAAATATCCAATGCTTCAAAAAACAATCAGGAAAAAAGTAATTAAATTTCAGGTTTACTGCATTTCATGGATAACCCCCATTTGCAGGTCACCTTTAACATCAGCCAGGAGACACATGCTTGGGCTATCTAAAAAGAAAGGAAAGCAGACTGATGGCCTCGCTGCTCGTGCTGTGCCCCATCACGTTGGGGGTTTGGATTTCATCATGACAAAGGGATTTTCTTCCATCTGTTCTACAGGGAGAGTCACAGAGGTCACCCTCTTAGTACCCAGTAAAAAGAGAGGAAGGGAATATTCCCCTCTTACATCACTGTCTCCTCCTTGCTGCTGAGGGAATATTTTGCAAGGGATATAATCTCACATGAAAAACTGCCTTCTTACTTTGTCAGGAAGTACTTCTGGAAATAAACTTCAAAGACAGCCACAGACTAAGTGGCAAATGGAAAGCCCCAATCTGGCTGCAGTCTCTTTCATGTGTAAGCAAGACACACAGAGACTCTGGGTGATGGCATCAGGCAGCTCAGGATGTGATTAAAGACAGGAGAAAGCAACAAGGTCCTATCTGGGTCCAAATCTCACTGAAGAACTCTATTGTATGCACTGTGATTGCATGCTGTTTGTTCTCAGCCAGGAGGATCTAGATACTTTTAAAGAAGAAAGGAGATGTTGATGTAAGAATTAAATTATGCAAGCAAACAATCTTACAGTATCAAATACATTACAGTGTCTTTATAAAGCTCTTCTCAACATACACTACAAACAGCTGGCTGAAAAGATCACGTAGTTCTTATTTCTCCAGTTAGTGTATTAAAGATACCACAGTGCTGTTTGTAGTCAGTGGCACTAAGAACTTCTGCTGCTTCATATTCAGTGTGCATACAACATAAAATAAATAAATGAAACTTTAAATCACTGCAGGTTTCAAAAAAATCACTGCACGGCTCTGAGCTTCATTAAAGTTTGTCTCTGTATCTTAATAGGTGAGATTCTACTGTAAAAAATATTATTTGCTATTTCAGACCAATACTTCCCACAGCCGATGAAGGAGTTTGCATTTAAAATCCACTGGGAATCAAATTTGGTATTTTAGCGCTGGGAAGAAAGTACAGAACAAGGAAGTGCTCAATGGCTGCTGTCTGTGAGAGAGGCTTGTACCTCTCAGAAGGCAGCAGATGTCTAGCAATGTCATACTAACCTCAAACACACCATACACAGATTATTTATGGGCTAAGCTGGTGGAGGTGTTTCCTTCTCCTGTTCTTTTATCAACAATACAAGGCTAAAAAATCAGATAACGTAAATGAATACAATCCCCAGCTCTCATGTAGCACATGCCATGCAGAGAGAGCTGTTTTTAGTTTGAGGACTGTGTTTGGAATTCCTTCAGTGTCAGGTTTCCAGTTACCAGACCCTCATCCCTGGGCCAGGCACGACTGCGGTTGGACTGGATTAGCAGAACACTCTGCAATGTGTATGACACAGCTTTGACTTCTATAGGCTTTGTAGACTCATAAAAATAATGATAATTTCATGACCTGCATTTTGAGGGTGGTGAGGTTGGTGAGTGGTGGGTGTAAGAGGGGAAAAAACCCTCTTTCCTTTTGAAAGAATTCCTGTTTGGTTTGGATTTGGAGAAGGAGGGATCCATGTAAGTTGGTTTCAAATTCAAGCAAGAGTACATTTCAGGTGCAATGCAGGCAGGCCTGATTCTCTTCCCTTGCATGCAGTTTTGCAAAATTTCACAGTGGAGCTAACTGGGCTGAACATAACAGCTTATATGCAGTTTCTCTCTCTCCCCAGCATTACAGCTTAAAATATTTAGAAACAAGCAGCTAAAGCACCACAATCCCAGAAGGTAAGTGCATAGATATGTTTGTATTACTGTAGTTGAAGTCTAGCCTTAAAGCAGCTGCAGAACTAAGTCCTTTATTGTTTGCAGAGGGTCACATTTTGAGAGGTGTTGGGCCCCAGCTGCTCCCTGAGCAGTTCTCAGCAATTGGAGACAATCAGATGTCACCCTTGCTTTTACATCTAGGACCAAGCATAAAATTTAGTCAGATACTAGCTTTCCATGCAGATAAGCAGACAGAAGAAACAACTCTAAGACAAGAAAACAGTGCCTGACAGTTTTAAAATCTTACCGTAAGATTATGTGAGACTTCTTACGGCAGCATGAACAATTTATTTTGCCTGCAAGCAAATAGATTGTTCTCAATCCTTAATGGAGCAAACTATGTCACAGATTGGTTAACATCAGAATTTACAGTGCCATTTAATTAAACTCCCTCCCATCAGCAACAAATCCATGAAACACTGTTGCTCCTTTGCTCCAGCATTAGTTTATTTTCCAGAGCAGATCTCAGACCAACTTCTGATAATCCAATGCTGCAGGCAAAGCTCCCCTTTCTTTCCTTCCCTAAATCCATCCTACAAATATAGGAATTGTGATAATCAGGATTAAACCCCTCGAATCAACAGCAACAAAACCCAAAATATGCTAGCTGGTGCTCTATAAATGCCCAATAAGCATTCAAAACAGCTAGTGCAATAATCCCTCCTGCTCAGTTCCTCACTTGTTTTGTTCATATGCTCTCAGGCATGGTACATCTCTTCTACCAGGAGGCATAAAATAAAGTAGCACCTATTGAACAAGACATCGTTATTCTGTGATCTCTTTGAGCTTAAAGGGATCTTAAGTAGATTGGTACTTTAAGTAGCGAGTCATTACAACATGTGTCATTTCATATGTTACTCATTATTCAACACAACATAATACCATGTGAGTCATTAACCTCTTGGCTTTGGTAACCTACTCTCAATGCTAAGCAGTCATGCTTGTTGCTCAGGAACTCCCATGCTCTGTCAGGGAGAGACCTGGCTGAGACTTTAAGGTCCCTTTGGTCTTTTGTTTTGCAGATCAGTGGGGGCCAAAAGCTCTTCCTACAGACTAAATGAGTTCTTGGCCTTTGGTCTCTTGAGTCACATTTCTGAGATGATGCAAGCCAAGTTATGTTGGAGGGGAGAAAATTTTTTAAAGGGCATATGCCCCTTCAGCCAGCAAGAGAAGTGAATGCTCAGGGTTCTCAGTTCAATGTAGCATTTCAATGAAAACACAAACTAAAACAAAAACTTACTGAATGCATGCAGAACTGCTACCACTGGGGCAAGATGCTGAAGTGAAAACTGTGCCATGGTAATATTCATACTGAGTTACTGTGCAGCAGCTCCAACCAACATGGGGACCTGCTGCCCCAGCCATGAGAAGAGCCAGCTACTTCCCTCAAGAGCAGGCAATCAATGAGAAGGGCGCGAGATGCAAAGGCAAGACTCCAACATGGGTCTCAGCACTGCAGCAGCCAGAAATACTATCTGGATCTCTTTGCCTCATCCTAACTTCTACTACAGGTCTTTGCTTTTTTGAAGGCGATCAGAGTAGAAATTAAAGGTTATGTGGTGGTACTGGAGCTTTTAATTTGATTTAAGAGAAATTCTGTTGCAATAGTCAAAATCTCTCTTCAGAAGGAATCAATCACACTTCAGAAGAGCTCCTCCCAAGCAGGGAAGCCTCAGCCTTCCGTCTGTCCATTCACAGCAATACTGCTAATCCACACTGATTTTGTGAAGTGCTTTCACAGATACACAGACCCAAATTCTACCCTGCTCTCACTTTTCACAAGAAATGAATTTAAAGCACAGTGACCATTCAGCTGTGCTGTTCAAATGATTTCCAACAAATAACAGAAGTCATTAAAAGAATCTTCCTAAATAATAACAACCTGGGCCCAGGTCTTTACTATTCAGCCACTGGGACTTTAACATGCTGTGTGATCTTTAGTGGGCTAGTAAAAACCTGTAAGAAGTGGTTATTAATGTTATTACCAAGCTCTTAGGCTTTTTTTTTTCTTTTTCTCTTAGAGCATCTCTCATTTACATTAAAGCATTCCTTGCAGCATTTTCTGCCACTGCCATGATGAAGCATGGCTGTCAGTTCTGCCTCCGATGGCACAAACAGGGTAGTAAAACCATACTTCAATAGACAAGGAAAATTACTTTTGAAACTGATTATAGCTGGCTATTTTTCCCTCCATTTTGTTTCTTTCAGGTCCAGACATTCTGTCATACTCACTGAGATGTGTCATTCCCTTTTTTCCCTTTAGCAACAAAGGGAAAGGCCAAGATCCAGAGAAGAAGGATGGCTACTTTTTTGGGAGTAGAGACACCCTAAAACCAAGCAGCTCTTATTTCTTTCTTCAGGCAGTATTTCAGTCCCCATTGTTCCCCTACCGCTCATGTACTGATTTGCTCCTACACAGCACAAACAACCTGTAAGAACATCCTCCCTCCCTGTATTTCCTTTTGTTAGAACTGTTCATTTCTATACAGGCACCAGATTATACATTTCCTGACTTGCCGCACTCCATTAACACTCTACTAACCACCTGTTTTCCAGCCAGCCATTAAACACCACCTTTCATAATTGAGATGTAAAGGCTCGGGGCATGACAAAGGGCTGAAGTTACAACTTTACAGCTGCATCTATAGAAGTGTGTAAATCTCCAGATTTGGATAGGCAAATCAGTCAATTAGACCTGCGTTCAGTCACAAACTTTGCGGGGGCTCTGACAGCAGATGTCCTGAAGCTGAGATTTAAATAACCAGGGTCAGACCCTCAATCCCACGGGGCTAGGAGAGACGGAAGCGTCCCACCCGGTGCCCAGAGAGCAGTAGCGCTGAGTGCAGCTGCTGTGACTCGCAGCCGGCCGCAAGCGCCCCGCGACCCAGCTGTGTTTGTGCTGGCTCCTTCCCTCGGAGCTTCTACAGTTACACCAACACCAACACCAGTGCAGCTGCGGCGAGCGGAGGCTCCTCGCTGGACATGCTCTACCTGCTGCCTGTCGTGGAGACAATCCTGGTTTTACTGCCCGGCATTTTCTGCCCGCCAACACGCGGGCTGCTCTCAAAGTGGGACCCACAAGTTGCAGGACTGAGCGCGGCTTCCCCCTGCGGCTGAGGAAACTTCACGTGGATGACCACGAGTCGCTGCTAGCCAGTTCAAAGCTGGCGAGATTTGGAGCTGCAGGCCACTGGCCTCTTTAGGGACACGGGGAGTAAGAGGTTAACCCAAGGGCCAGTGCCCCTGCATGAGTTATCTCCTTGTTGCCGTATTTAAAAACACTGTATGTAATTAACTGTTATCAGGTTGTTAAGCAGTGTGCTGAAACGTGAACTTATCATTCAATTGTTTCCTTTATTTACAAAGTCCCTGCCATTCTCTGGGGCAGCAGCCTAGGACAGGCTGTTGACTTGCTCTGATGAGGAGAGTTTAGTACACCCGATCCTGGGAGCAGAAGCAGATTCTGCAGAAGTGAGACACAGACGTGAATCTGCAAACATGCCCTCAAGCTACTCCGCAGAATAGCTATGCCTGAATGAGACACACACACACCCAGCAGCACCACCAAATACATCACTGTAAGGTTCCTTTGAGACTCGAACCACAGAGCACGGAGGAAATGCACAATACAGCTCCCAACTGCTTTATGGGCACAGGTGGAGTTTTTACTCCCTAAGTCTGCATTCCTGTAGCCCATGCACGCACCATGGGTTTAACCAGTATCTCCTCCTAGCCTGACTACAGTTCTCTTTGCTTTCTTCCCCAGCAGCACCAGCCCTGCTAATGCCACCAGGGAGTCCAAGATGAACGAGACACCATCAGAGCTATGCGATTTTGGCCATGCATTCCTGGTCTGGGGCAGCAGCACACACCCAGTAGGACTTACTAGCATAGTCCCTGGGCATGCAGCATCCTTTGCTCTTTGCGAACTGGTGCAATCATCAATATTCCAGACCTACATGCATCCCCCCAACACTTGTAACAAACAAGATATGTAGCTTCTAAACAAATTTCTTCTGTGCCATCTGCACACTGTGCTGCATGACAGATGACAAGATAAAATTTGCAACAGCAAAGTCCTTACAGCACAACAACCATTTAGAGAGAGCAAGTACAGCCTGTTGCAGCACCTCTATCAGCTTAGTTATGTATCTAGAACAGAAGACATCAGGATCCTGAAGCTGAAAGAGGAGAACACAGCAGAAGACAGAAAAGAAAACGCTTTATGGACACATCAAAACACTGCTTCCTTGGCAAAGCAATGCCCACAGCTGGGAATTAGTGATACCTTACAGAGGTGACAACACAGCAGTTGGAACACAGGGACAAAGTGGGATAAAGTGAGCCTTTGCATAGCACCACTTGGTATAGGCTTTAATTTCTTTTCAATGCTTACATACATGCTGTATCAAAGACTACCACGTGCAGTGGAATCTTACGTGCAAGACATGATACTGTTAGCAGCTTCAGCTGACATTACAATGAACAGAACCACGACTGGAGAGGCATCCCTACTCCACCCAGGAAGGCTACTATGTACCACCAGTGAGAAAAAGAGAAGCAATACTGCTTCCTGATTGGAAAATGGTGAGAACCTGGTAAAGATTCCAGATAGCATGTCTCAATTTGGCTGGGAGAAAAGATTTTAAATAAAATCACCCTCTTAACTCGAAACAATCTTTTACATAATGAATCAATCAATTATCTTTGCTCTAGTATGTTCAAATCAAGGTAATCATCATTGAAAATAACAACCAATTTATATAGCTCATTTAAAGCCACAGTAAGCTCGGCTGCTGCTTCACTAATGAACAATAAAGGTCACTACTATAATATCACTCTGAGTATTTTCAGATTGTGTGGTGTGATAGACTTAAAGTGGCATGTTCCTAAAAAAACATGAAGATACTTTGTAGAAGGAAGTAAAGATGGAAGTAGATCTGTGCTCTGCATAGATACCAGACTGAAAAGAGGGAATAAGTTTGATGCAATCAAACTTTGTGCCCAAGACTTAGCCAGTCTCAGCCAAAGCCTCTGGATGTCAATGAAAGCATCTCAGTGATCTTTGGATTAGACTCCTGTATAGGAGAATGGTATCTGAAAGGGGAGGAGAGGGCAGGGAGAGAATGAGACATCTGTGTCTCGGGATGAAGTCAGGAAGTTAAGGCCTGACAGGCTTAGACCTCAAATAAATAGCAGGAGTGCTAGATTTGGGCTGCTGAAATGTCTGTCTCCACATGGAAACACACCTTTTCAATTGTATCTTTCAGGTACTCAGAAAAAAAAAAGACTGACCAAAATGCTGTTAATTTATTTTTTACTTGAGTATTCATGATCTAGGGAAGGGTACATGTATGCAATTACTAAGAAACAAGACATTCTACCAGGTGAACAGCACCTCTGCTCCATGGATGTTACACCTACTCATTTTATGTATTAGTAGGTGGCAACTGGGGTGCTGGAGTGGACTCTGCCCTAATCTGCAGCATCACTGCCTATTACCAGATTATTACCAGAACCAGATGTTTCAGAGGAAGCTGCAATTAGTGGACAATTAACAGTCTGCATAGGTCTTACAACATAAAAGCAACCTCTCCTTTTCTCCTCAGATGTTAACTCAAACCAAAGCAACTATTGGTCTAAGTCTGGGTTTGCAGAAAGGTGCAGGTTTCAGAAACACACGACACTTGATGGCACTTCTGTACTTGGAAATGTTGATACAAAAACCCCAAACATGGTAATATTTAAGACAGATAGACCTACTATTTCAAACTCATAGGAATAAAGCACAATATAGCAGAAAGAGCCTGTGGTGAGTTGAAAATGATATATATTTCAAATCTCAGTGTTAAGTCTTTAATGCTGGCTTGGGCTCCTCTTTAAAAAAAAAAACGCATGCAATTCTACTTCCAGTAAAACAGCATATTTTTTAAAAGAACACTGCAACATTTCAAAGACCTCTCTTTTTAATGATTGAAAAGTAAAAGGGAGAAACTTCATACATATCAGGCAGCTACAATATAAACCATTACTCAAGAACAGCACTACAGTTTCTAAGTCAAAATAGCACAAAGCAGCAATACCAATGCAAAACTGTTGCTGTATCCTGAAGTCCCTTGACAAACTTATAAAACCTGTGATATAAACTAGTACAACTGAAAATGAAATGTCTAAAGAGAAAAAACCCAGGGTTAAAGGTTCTGTATTGATTTTTTCCCCTCATATTGGGATTAAAGTGATCTCAGCTGGAACCCAGAATTACAGAGGTAATTATAATTTCCATTCATATTTTTAGACTGTATACAAAGAAGTGTAATAATTTCCATCGTCCATTAAAACCAAAATGTTTCTGATGAAATCTCTGTAAGACCAAGTACCACTACAGTAATCTTTCAATACAAAGGCTTGCTTGAGATATTTGGTGACAAGAGAGAAGGGAGAGCTGTCACCCCTTCATACAAATAAATCAAACCAAAATGACACTAAGGTTGTTATTCCCCTCAATAATACTAAAGACATTCCAGGTTAAGATTACTAACAAGTCTTTTCAAAGAAAAAGTCAGCTTATTCATTAAATAATCTTTCTTGATATTATTTACACGGTATTTAACAAAAATAATTGCATTAAGGAGGCATTATTTAAGGCACACAAAGTGCAGAGAGTGAAAAATGAAATTTGTCCAAGTCCTATTGCCTGTCTGCCATCCTTCCTTCATGCTTTACAATGCCTGTTTAAGCCCAGGTTTCCTGGAGGCCTCTCAGAGCGAGCCAAATGACTGCTACTGAAAAGCAAAATTCAAGGTGAAGCAGGTGCTTAAGTGCTCTGATGGATCTGGGCCTAAAAATTCAAGTGTAAACCCCAGCTCAATTTCAACTGACTAATTGAATTTGCCTTTTTTTTCCTAAATTTTAAATTCCCTTCTGTTGCAAGCTGATCTGCTCTGTGCCTGCTGCCACACAGTGTGGTGCAGTCGGTGCCGCAGCACAGCCGGACCACCTCGCTGCTCCCACTGCTCCAGAGGGGCTGCAGCACACTGCCTGGTGATGCCATCCATACAGAAAATGCCCCAAACCAGCACTGGTATGTTCAGGCAGCCTATATTCAGCCTAATTCCCTAGTCAGTGAGAAACCTAGGTGCCTTCAGAGACCCCTACAAAGCTAATTAGAAGACTACCAGAAGTCTACGCACAGCGAAGTCGCATGGGTTTTCTGAGCAGGCTGCTGGGATCCTCAGAGCTTTTAACTGATTCTGGAAATCTTTGATTGCTGCATGTGTCGCTGTGAAGCGTGTTTGCTGTCTGAGGATCTTTGGAGGAAAGACTGTTACCATCCTTTTTTCTACCTGTTTTGTCCCAGCTATTGTGTTGGGTGGTTGAGTTCAGTTCCAGAATGTATCATTATTACCTCCTTAAAAAAGCAAAACAAAGGGAAAAACTGTGACCATACCATGCTGCTAAAAATACATTCTTTCTACACTGAAGACGTGTCAGGCCTCAGTAAACAAACATCTCTTTCCCTTAAAGCATAGTATCTCAGATTGAACAAAAATTCATAGCAAAAATGGTAAATGAGGGACCAAAACCTAGTGACATGAGGGTACATATAACAATACATCACCACCTAGATCCAAGCAAAAAGCCATTCACATGGATTTTCAACTGTGAAATCCTGCTGAGATTGGTTTTGCTTGCCAGATTTTGCCATGATCTACAATAGACTGCTCTCAAAGTATGAGATTCAAAGTATGAGTATTTCACCTGTAAAACAAGGGCTATTTTTCTTCCTTAAATGAAGAAAAGTACCAGCTTCTCAATATCCAAGGACCTCTGTTGTCTAGGGGTTTTGTTTCATAATCTGGGCTGGGTTTTGTTCACACATATCCTGCCCTCTGGATGCCAATTTCCAAAGTGCTGTCTCAGACTACCCAGTCCACAGATCCAATCTCCTTGCTGAATTACAACTGGGGTGGAACAAAAATGGCAGATAATTCACTTTCTATTAAAGTTAACACTCTCCTCCACTTGCTTCCCACGTGTATTATATAGTGGACATGTTTGCATGTTCTGCTCTATTTTTTCAGCTGTTGCAAGCACATAAGCTATCAATTACTCTCTGTGCAGAGAGAAGATGGTGATTTGAGGAACAGCTTCCAGTTTACATAACTCCTCACCTCATCACTGCTCAAACATTTAAATTAATGCTTTTGGGCAAGAGACCTGAAGCAGAAAGATTCCTTAGGTGCTCTCTCCCCTGCCATTTCCCTCCTCATTGTATGGTTAATCAGAGCAGCATAACTCTTTAAAACTAATATTTATTCAAACAGCTGTAGGATCCAATCTGCTTATGCAGAACGGAGCACAGAACCAGTGGAAGCCACAGCAATACCAGTCAGAAGCCAGCAGAAGGTATGAGTTCTGTCAATACCTCTATAGTCAGCCTAAGTTACATTGGGCAGACAAAATTTTTGAGTACAGCAAAGACACTCCCATCACTGTAAAGAAGTGATTAAGTTTATAACATATGCATTATGGTATTTAATATGTTTCCAAATTAAAGCTTGCTGAAAACCTGATTAGTGGCCTATGTGCTATTTAACACCAACCACATGCCTGCCTACAAAGTTTTGCTGGTGTGTTTCTGGCATAATCATAACATCTTTACCTGTGGTAAAGATGCACAATAGCTTATGTAGATTTTCCCAAATTAGCATCAACAAAAGAACAGTATCACTGTGCATCTTATGCTTTGTTTATGCCATATTTGAAAGAACCGTTCCAGTAGAAAATTTTGCACAGGTGATAAATGACAAAATGCTAATTTACATAACTATCAAATGCTAGAACAATGCAATCTTTTCCAAGCTTGGACATGAGGGAATGAATCTTGACTAAGAGGGTACCACAGGCATTTTAGGTCTATGCTTGCTCTTAACCAAGTTACTGGTCCCCAACCACTAGTGATCTGAACATTTGCAATTCTTAAAAAAACTTGAATTATGTTCATTTTTAAGGACCACTTTTACTTCTCTTATTTTTGTGATGATTGAATGGGCTGAAGAACAACACATAGAGCAGGCAAAATTACACATTCCTTTCACTAAGATCTCCAAAATCTGGATACTGGTAACACTGGTGGGCAAAAAACCCAGATAACCTAATGACAGTTTATCAAATTACTACTAGACTGACCCAGACAGCAAAGAAATCAAAGAATATGCTCTGACAGTGGCTGCAATTCAGTCTAAACCTACAGCTGACTGCAATAATTAGGAACATGACTATGGATTGCAGTGGTTCTGGACCAGGCTTGTTCTAGCTTCTACAACATTTCTAGTTGTTAATTAAGCGGGATCAACACATTCAAAGCACGACTTTCTAAAGCATCATGGTTGAAGAGCAACATAAAAGCCTCTGGTGAGTATATGAACAAAGAAATTTGGACAAAACCTTCTAGAATTTAGACTATTCTCCTGATATGTTTAAGACTTCTGTGCAGAGAAATTAAATGTCACCTACTTATGAAATGGAAGTAGTTTGGCTGCCATTTGTGTTGAAACATCTGCTCTAGCAACTGTTTTTACTATCAAATTCTTCAGTGACTTTCTTATTCCCAAATTAGATACCTCTTTCCTTTAATCATCAGTTTATATTAAAGCACTTTCCTCACAAGGCAGGGTTTCACCAAGGACAACAAACCAATGGCAGGTCTGCTTAAGGCACTGCCCTTTTGTTTCTGTGCAGCTCACATGCCCCCACTCTGATCCTCATTTCTTGGTGGGTGGCACACCGACTGCTCATGACTCTGTCCCCCACGTGTTTGTAAAAGAACACAGAAGTATATTTGAGGTCTTAAGATTTCACAGCCTGTCATTACCTTGCAGCATGCAATTAAGACTGTCCACACACAATTCACTTTTCTACTTCATCATCATAATTGCCCTTCCTCTTTCCTAAATGTGTACATAAGAATACCTACAACTGATCCACTCTAAATGTTGCTTGCTATTAGAAGCTTGAAATTTGCCATGGTGACAGTACAACTTCCTTGTTTTTTTTTAACATACTTTCTGTAGGGTGGTGTTTTGTTTTTTTTTTTCCTTTTTTTTCTTTTTTTTTTGTTTTGTTTTAAAATTTTTTTCTTAGCATGCTTTGCAAAGATTGGATGAAGACAAAGGAATTGGCTGAGAACTAATATGGAGAAGTAAGTGCAGTCTGCCTCTGAGCACAGGGTGCCATTGCAAAGCTGCTGTTTGCTCACAGGAACACAGCTGAGAAGTGACAGAACACATAGGAGCACAAGAGGCTCGCACACAACACTAAGAGCTGCAGGAAGCTCACTCAAAAATTCCTGATCCAACATCCTCAAAAATAATACATAATACCTGATACTGCTGGCTTTCTACCTTTCTCCTTTGTTAGCTGTTTTTCAAGCACATTTGCTGACAGCCACCTTTCAGCTGCACCTCCAGGTGTATTTACCAAGGGAAAGCCAAAGCCAAGAATGGCAGTGGACTTGTCTTACCTCACAGTGCACTTTCTCACCTTTGCAGCCCAGAGCTCGTATTTTTTTTTGATCAGTTCTGAATTATAAACCAACATAAGCAGCAGCATTTTTATTCCAAATATCCATACCTACAAAGCAGCCAGCTGAGCTTCTCAGTCAGTTGGTCTCCTGAGCAATTTCAATATCCATCTCAACAATGCAATGGATGCATTTGCATTTTGGAGCACACATCTTATTCCCCAGGTTTCACTCAGCACATCACTCTGTTGATGCATTCTATGGGATATATGCTTTTGGTTTTTAATTTAATCTTCTTTTTAATTTGCATTCACTTATCTTTTTTCCACAGATCCTTCATCTCAACCTAACCATTCTGTACTGACACTTCTTTCTTTCATTAATATTTTGTTCCCTAACAGTTGTTTTGTTCTTTTACTCACTGGAGGCATAGTTAATACAGCTTTCTTTTCTGTGGTAATGTCTCCATGACTTCATTAAATTTTATAATATTAATTCAAGTCCTTTTGTTCAAAGACAACATTTTCCTACATCTCCAGTATTTTAAAGCTGAATTTGGTGCCCTTAGTTTGAGTGGGAGGTCCTTATGCCTGATTATACACTAATATTCATACCAGATCCATATTTTCTGTAAATGTGACACTTGAAAGTATTTTTATTTACTCTGGATAGTATGTCCTTGCAAAAGACTGGCTGTTTAGTTTCAAAATATTAATTGACTTTTAAACTATTCCATATTGCATTAACTGGCTTTTTGCTATAAGCAGTTGACTGACTTATTAGGAAAATTGACAAACCCCATCCCTGTCTGCCTCCTTCTACACTTCCAAAGTATTCTTCTGGGACATCTGGCTTTTAGTGTGCTTTTCAAGCTATGTCCCAGTTGTTACAGACATTTTCTTTGGTCAATTTTCTTTTGTTATTCCCATGGAAGTTACAGAGGTGGTCTGCCGGCTGCAATCCGTGATTTGATGTCATGAACCTTGACCTTTCTGACTTTCTGAAGTATACTTTTTCAGTATTTAGACATACTTGGGCTTGGATAGAGGCACCATTTGAAATTCAAGTGGTATTGCTATTTCATTAGAAAGCTGGAGATATGTTTTACAACCAAATCTCCTTTCTTTTGTATTCAACACACAGATTTCTGAAACTGTGATCCTGTTTACCAATGTCTTCCCTCTGTTCAGTCAAATCTTAGAGACACAAACCTATTTTTTAGAAGGTCTATAGCACACTGACCCTTTCCCTACCTCCTCTGCTTTTAATGCCCGAAACTCTCCCTTGTAGAAGGCATACACAGGTTATTTATGAACTCTGCACATTTTTTGACAAATGTGTTTTGACACCATATATGGCAAAAAAAGCCTTCAGACCTCACCAACGACACTGAGGTGCCATTTGCACCATAGCACAGCACAGCAGAGTAACTGCATCGGAGAGGAAACAGCAAGTTGCAACAGAGCACTTCCAGCTTCCTGCTGCAGGTACCTATCGCAAACCTGCTGTCCTGTGTGGATTGGGACTGTCCTTCTTGAATACACTGAGTTCCCTGACATCTCTTACACACAGCAATCAGTTTTATTATCTTGCAGAGTTAAGAAAAGTTAGTTAAGCAAATCTTCAACTGTTTGAAATTGGATTTAAGCTAATCCTTTAATGAGCACATCAGCTTGGTTCCCAAGCTTGGGCTCTAACATGTGAGAATGATCTTTTTTTTCTTTGCCTGTATTTCATCTTGGCTGGTTTATTGCAACATATCCTCGAGGTCCTTGAGTAGGACCAGCATTTCCATTAAAATTGATTCTAAATTCACCTGCCAGCACTTAAAACCCAACTAAAACCATGAACATATTTCATTTATAATGAGATCACCACATTGGAAGATACAGACAGACAAGATTTTGCTGCATTTTCAATAAAAGCACAGCTGTCAAGATAAAAATCATATTTAAAAAATATCCCTGAGTTACCGATGCTACTTTAGTTGATTAAAACAGACGACAAAGTTAATAATCAAGTATACTGGAGAATATACTGTTAGAATATTATTTCTATTTCACATGACCAGGGTGATGAAATTAGGTGGGTCATTCATTTTTTCATTCAACTTAGTTCTAATCCTATTTAAGACTCCAAATTATCAAGTCTTAGTTTTGCAGTTATATCAGGAGAATATTAAAAAAGTATATGATTTAGCCAAAATATAAAAAAGACCACTTACAATTGGTTCTCAAATATTTGTCTTGACAATCTTACTCTAATCAATAGGAGAAATGAGGAAGATATAGACTCTGTTCAGCTACCTGGAACAACATAATATTTTCCTATGTCCCATCCTTCACTGGTTTCTACCCCTTTGAAGGGAAAATCATGGACATTACTAAAAATATTGTGTATTATATCATGCATCAAAAGTTAATAGGCTTGCTTTGTAGCTGTGTAACATATGTCCAATAACATGGTTTCACTGACAGACTAAAACTGGGGTGATTCTTGATGGGGCTGATAAATTATTTCACTGCCATTAAAGTTTTTTGGGACCCTCCCACCCTTTATGAGAATTTATCTGTAGATGCTGCTTTGAACCAGGTGAACAATGCTTCAATTTAAACAGTACTACAAGGCAGCAATGATGTTCACTGCAGTCTGCATCAGCATTGACACCCTCTGCCTACCATAAAGTGCAATTCTGGGCTAACAAAACAAAACAAACAAACAAAAAAAGGCAAATTCAGTAAATTCAGTAGATCCCTGTAATGAAGTCAGCTGAAGAGAGGAACAGGGCAAAACAGAGAGGCAGGACCAAGAAGGTTCTCTGGAAGATGACTTGGCAGAACAGCAGCTGTACTCCGGGACAGAGCAACACTGTCACTGAGAGCCACTGTGGCACCTCATGGCCCTCATCAGGGCAGACGGGTCAACATGAGACCCAAACCAGGACACCACATCCTTCAGCTGGTGGCTACAACCATGACTGCACTGCTGGGTCAATGCACAACAAACTCTTGGATGAGATGAAGCATACAATATACGAATGGGGACAGATTTTTTTCAACATGGGATGGAATAAGTTAAATCAAAGCGATTCAAAGCAAAAAAAAGAATTAATTGTAATTTAAACCAACAGGCAGGGAATTTTCATTTAAATAATTGATTTTAAACCTTGCTTTTTCATCTGTGGTCCTTGGCTAGTCAATTCCCAAAGGCTGAGAATGCTCTGACAAGTTGATTTACAGCTAATTACAGTCTGCACTAAAATTGTGATTCCTTTTTTGTTAACCAGGAGAATACACTATATACATATTTAAGTAATGTCAGTATATTAATTTCAGATTCTGCTAGACAATGGTGAATGATGAGCCTTATTTAATAGACAATTAACTTCTTCTTGTGATTTGTGTCAAGTCACTTTCAGATGATGTTTCTGGGATTCAATTAAATAACAGAAATCCTGCATTTTGAAATAAACTTGGTTAGTAAAACAAAGGCTGAAGTGTAAGAAGCAGCTAACGAGACCTGCTAAGTAATCCAGTCCTTATATTTGAGGAACCTTATCTCTTCATGACAAGGGTATTATCAAAACTTTGCTTTTGTTCCAAAGAGATGGAAATGTTTTTGACTCAACTCTAGAGGCTACATCATAAATTGACTGTAAGGGTACTCTGGGCCCTTGAGTCAATGCTGTTTTTTCATGCTCTATAGTGTAAGACCTAAGTGCTTAATCTATTTAATTTATTGAAAGGGAGGTTAAAAATACTCAAGAGGAGGCACTTTGCAGGCTTAGCTCTTGAAATCTAGTAGAAAAAATATTTACAATAGTATCTAGAAACTGAAATTGGGTAATGTCAGATTTAAAAAAAAGGCATAATCTCTTTAAACAGTAAAATAATTAACCCCTGAAGAATGTAATGAATTCTCCACAATGTGACATTCTAATTTCAGGTTAGATTCTTTTGTAAATACATTTATAAAAGTAATGCGACGGATCAAAATTGAAATTTAGTCTGATGCAGAAATGTAGAAGGGTTCAGGCAAGGTGATCAAAATTGTCCTTTCTGGTATCATACCTGGAAATGGAGAGTGTGCTGCTCTTAGCTATGGCCTTAAGAAGTGCAAGTTGCATGGTTCAATCTGAATTGAAGCCTCCAGCATGGCAAGCCTACCCACTGCCACAGTATGGCAGGGCTGGTTCCTTAACACACTTCCAAGAGTCCCAGTTTCACGGGACGTTTCAGACAGATATTCCTGTGAGCCAACTACCAGTTTGCTCAGTGGTCTCCTCCCAGCCACAGCAACGCAGCTGAAGCATCTACACAGCCTGAGCTCATTTTTCCACGCTAGCGGTTATTTTTTAATGCTCTTACACCCTTTCTGGCCCAACCCTTTTTCTTGACAAAAATGCATTCTTCAATAATATGAGGATTCCAGAGAAAGCTTGAAGAACTAGTTTCCCGTTGTAATCAGCACTTCTCGCTGGGAAGATGCCTGAGCTTTCCAATCTACACTCATCATGTCACCAGTGACTGTCACCATGCCGTCTCAGTGTCTGTCACTCTGCTTTCGGTCACAGCCAGCTCTTCCATCAACACAGAAAAGAACGTGTCCTCGAACATGAGATTTCTCCAAACAAGGCTGCCATTAGCAAGACTGTGATTTACATTAAGACAGAATTCCATAAAAGCAAGCTCAAAAATAAAACTGTGAGCAAACAGAGCAGCTTCAGCTTCGTATCTGTTCCATAGCTCCATCAGGAAAACATTCTAGATTACACTGAGAAAGTAGGCATTAAAAATAGTTTAAAAGATACAAATGTTTTTCTGGCTCCCACAGCCTGCCCTGCTCTTCTTCCCAAAACGAGAGGCTAAGAGGTACAAGAATCAAGCCATTTTCCTCCTAAACAGGAGGATTTACCATTGCTTAATACTACTACTCAGCACTACTTAGCTGTAGCCTCAGGGCAACACGTAAGCACTGAGTGCAAAGAACTGTATCTCTCTTGCAAAGCCTTCCATTCTGTCTTTCCCACTTTGTTGCGTTTCTGCAGACAGAACAGCACAAAGCAGTGAGAGATGAAGCCCTGCCACTCTCCTGCCACAGTCACTTATCATCTAATTCAGACGTTTGCCTCTGCAGACATTTCCAGAGCAAGTCTACAGGTTGGCATTATTTTACCTAGACACTTACCTCAGCTCGCCTCTCCTTAGGCCAGTCACATACAAAGCCTTCCTCCAAAGGCTGCTGCCTCCTGTTTGTAGCTGTTAATTAAACATGTAACCCTACACAAGAACAGATCCTCCACTCAAAGGCAAAAAGGGCGTCGCTGAGTTCGGCGAGACCAAGACACTGAATTTGCTGCTGCAACTACTAAAAAGGCTAAAAACTTGACAGCTGAATGCCTCAAATACGGTTAATACAGACTTATATCATCTGAATTTGGCCCATAATATACAGACTTAAATCAGCAGCCTCAGACAACACCAGAAAAAATATAAGAAAAAAACAAAGACACAATAATGTTTCAAAGCTTAGCTTTTTACAACCCAGCAGCAGGTATGTTCCGATGCTGCTGACAATCTGACTTCTCCCTCAAGCAGGATGCACACTTTTGCAAAGGGACGGGGCAGTGCCTAAGGGGCACCAAATATTCATAAAGTTATATGGTAGGTGAACATTCCTCCTCCTTGCCTCACGGGGAGGAAAACCAAAGCCCTCTTGCTCAATTTGTCTGTGCCCACGTACACTGGCATGAGCCCTGCTGGATTTCAGGTGAGCTGAAGTTTCTCTGTGTAGGTCCCAGTTACTCCTCACATAGCACAGATCCCCTCCTCCCTCCTCATCCTGTGAAACTGGATGCAGTCCAAGCGCTTTCCTTGTGTGTGCCACACCAGAGCAGCAGGCAAAGGTCATATCCTCCTGGATTCAACACAATATTGCAAAAGAATTCGTTTCCCAGCATCTACGACCCTTATCTGAAGCCTCTTTAAGTATCTCTTATTAAATTGGGCTTAAATGGCTAAGTATGCAGACAATTATATACCAAATGAGGCTCGTTGGTTTCACCACAGTGACAACAGGACAAAACAAGGAGTGCAATAATCCCAAGGGCCGGAAACAGTGAACTAATACTAAAATGTTGGTGAGAAGAAAGTTACTCTGTTGAGGAAATACGACCGCTGTATTTCTTTCTACATTCCCATTTCTTTCCCTTAATTTTTTTTAAATTAATGTTACCCATTACAGTAGTTTTCATGGATCCTCCACTGAGAAGAGGTTGGCAAATGGATGGTTTTTACCTGGATTCCTCTACGCTGCTGGGCAGTCAGCCATGAGAACAAAAGAAATCACTCATTTCCATTAGTGGCTGGCAATGAGACTGAATCCCCTTCTTCTGGATTTAGACTTTACTGTAGCAATCTAGTCATCTGTGACTGCCAGGGCTTAATTACTGCAGTAACATGAAACTGCAAAACTTACAAAACCTAAGTATATAAAAAAAGCAGCAGCTGATTGCTGGACTGCAGGCACGCCCAAGGGTGTGATGTCCCAGAGCTCTGCTCCTGCCAGGGTGGAAACCCTCTGGAGATGCCTCCGTGCAGCAGCGCCAGTGCTCGGGTCAGGAAGCACACACATCCCTGTTCAAGTGCAGGTCTTCTCCCTCTCCAGCAAAATCTCCTTAGGCACTGAGAGAAAAAGACTCTCTTCACACTGATCTTCAAAAGCTTAGTGAATATTTGGATGACTTCCTGAACAGGGAGGCCCAGCCAGATAAATACTCAAATCTGTCACAAGAGCTGGGGAGTTGTGTTTCCAGTAAGTTAAATGGAAGTTTGGGGAAGAACACAGTGAAATTCATGATTATGATACTCTTTTGGTCATCCCCACTTGAAGGAAATACTGGTGAAATAAAATCAATTTTGGGTGATGGAAGTCACTTCACCAGAAAATTTCTAACTCTTAAAAAAAAAAGGGTTGATTTTCTTAAAGGGAAAACAAATTAAAGGAAGACATGATACACAAATATGGAAATTGCTGTGGACAGTTACACAGGGAACCAATTATTACTTTACTCTTGCAATCCACAAGGAAGTACTCAACAAAATTGAAGTTTAAAATAAATAAAGAAGAGCATGCATAATTAAAGTACACCTAACCAACACGCAAAAATCACTGCTAAAAACTTGATAGGAAACAAGAGTGTTGGAAAACACAAAAAACATGGCTATTTACCCAGAAAAGTAAGGATATCCATAGTCAGACAGAAAACACATACAGACACATTGCTTTTAGAAAAACCAGATACTGCACAGGATGAATCTCCAGAAAAATGGTTAACAGAAATATAATTTGAAGGTAGAATCTAAAATGGAGACATACCTCTCAGTGACACCTTTGAATGTAAATAGCTCAGTGGAAAAAGAAAAAGCAGCAAAAAGAAACAATTCTCTTATTTCCTAAATGCCACCAGTCCTTCACAACAAAGAATCTCTTTTGCTTGTAAACAGCTATTTTTGCTTTGCTTTTACAAATTATCCTGCTTGTAGGTCCAGGAAGTGGACTGGGCAACCCCTCCGAGGACTTGCCCAGCCCTTTAATTCTAAAGGTGGGGTATTTTTCTATTTTTGTTTTCCCCTCACTGCTTCCCACTATCTCTTGTAGCATCCTCTCACTCCCCTTTCTGGTTTGCTTTATCTTACACTCCACTATTAGAACTCCCATAGAAACAGGACTGAAATCCCTGAAATGCTTCCTTTTTGTTATGCCCCACTGGTTTCAGACTAGAATTGCTCTTCATTGAGTTGATAAGGATTAAAAATTAAAAAAAGCCCTCAGAGAATTTACTTGCATTTCCACAGTGCTCGGTTAAAGCACAGAGATGTTCTGCTGGAATAGGACTGCTAGTCAGACAGCCCTTGCAGCAGCAGTGGGACCTCAGGAGCTGTGTTTGCTGTAGTGGAAGCTTTCCATAGCAGCACTCTGTCAGTGCCAGCTCGGATTATATCACTACAAACTCAGTCATTTATGCCCTGCTACGACCTGTTGTAACTCTTGCAGAGCCAGTTCCCTTAATGTCATGTTCCCTACCTGTGGATCATGACTCTTGCTGACATGTTCAATGAGAGACCTTTCTTTAAAAATTCAAAAGTCCAAATTAATAGCACAGTTATAAAGATGGTACTAAATCAGCAGCAAAAGGTGCCAAGTCCAAACTGCAGAATAATCTCTCACGTCAGAGCCGGACATCGGCCGTGGGCTGCTTTCCCCACCCATCGGAAGGAGGGTGAAGCAGAGTGTGTGTATGAGGCTTGGTGCTGTACCTGGGTAAGGATGCATACTGCCTTTCCATCCCCTCGAAGTGAAGATTGTATGAGCTCCCATCTGGACCTTTTCCAGGCACCTGTGGAGAGGAGAGTAATTAGAGATGAAGATCAATTATGCAGCCCAGCTACTAACAATGCATCTCAAAACGATAAGCAGAGAACACATGATGCTGAAACATGCCAAAATCAACAAAAGAAAGGCAGGGGCTCAAAGAAGCTCCAAATTGCATATATAATCTTATCACTGCTAACAAGAAAGGCTGTTGTATCAAAGAAGTGTTTAGAACAGGTACAATCTTCAGAGCCTTTCCCTCGTCTGCTCCCTAGCTGGGATACTCCCTCTCCTTCCCTGGCTGGCCTTCCTCCCAGAATTCAGTAACAGGAGGGCATAACCTAATTAAGCACACCCTTTCTGATTATGGCAGCATATCTACCCAAATCAAAGCTAACATCTTAGTCCCAAATTTGTTTTTTAACCCTCCACTTGTGTGTTTTGCTTAATTGCAGAATATGATACAAGCAGGTTTTCTTTCACTCTTAATACGAATCCAGACAGTGTCCCTAATGCCACTGCAAAGCCAAGCATGCTGCTGGGGGCTGAGAGCACCTGTGATGCCCTGGTGCCATTTCAGAAGCCAAACATCGGTGCACTCAGTGAAATGCCAGCTCACTGCTTGGTTTGTTTTCAAGATGGCAACTGGAGTTGGCCGGGGAGCACAATTCTGTCAGAAAGGCTCCAACCAGGGTACCAAACGCTGAACTTCAATGCTTTTAGCATACAGGAGCTCTCCCAATTTCACTCACTCAATGCCTGCTGATGGCCCGAAGTGTTAAGAGCCTTGTTAAAATGGAGCTATTAGTCTTTTCCTCCATAAATGGAGGAGGTTCTGACTGCCTTCAGTGTTTCCTACATTAGTCTGTATTCCTATTCCGGTGCTGCTAGAATCAGCAGTTTTATAAAGCAATATACTAAGAGGCCATTTAAAATCCCCTTTCCCTTTTACAGATTAATAGCAGAAAGGAAGATTTAATGCCTTTTCAAACATTTTTAACAATTCATTAAAAAGAAAGTAATACATCACATGAAGCTTTTGGCAAATGCCTGATTAAAAAAAAAAGGAGAAAACAAAAATTAACATGTTTTTTGCATTCTACAGGTTAGAGTACATTTTTGTCAGTCCTGTAATTTATGCACAATACACCATTTTCACTGAAGAGATGTATAAGCCTCTATAATGAGAGAGGTTGGGTGTTCAAATGTAGTTAAGTCTCATCTACCTTTACAAAGCATTTACATTACACAAGCCAAATCCAATGTAAAGAGAGGCAGTATCCTTTGGAGCTACTAGGCAGGCTTAGGAGTTACTCCAAACAAATATTTTTATGCACCTTGCCACTCACTGAACATCCAAGATATTCATAAATGAAAAAAACTATTTAGTACAGGCCTCTTGCCAGCTTTCCTTTTTCTGACTCAAAACAGAAAGGAGTCCTCGTGGAACTGCTGGTCACAAGAAATAACCACCTCTGATCTGAAATGACCCACGTGTTAGCAGGGCCTGACTTTGGATGAGAAAAAATAACAATAATTGCCCTACACATCAAAAAGAGGGCAGTAGGCTAAAGGGATCATTCATTCATTCATTTTTCCACCAGAAAAACTGACACACAGAGAGACTTTATAAAGACAGAGTCACTTAGGTGAAGAGTCACAGCCACTGTGGCTGTTCTTACACTGCTAATTTCATCAGGTTCATAATTTCCATTAATTTCCCAGGTACACTGGTGAGGAAAGAGCCTCCAGATTTCTGATGTTTTATGAAGAAGAATGAGGGGAAAAGAAATAAATGTATGATCTGGTTCACTCAGCATGAAAGGCATGTAGTATGTGGTCTAACTGTGTGGCTATGGATAGGTTATTAATTATGTGCAGCAGCAAATGTGTATGAGCCCAAGGATGTGCCTGGTAACTGTGCATTCAGAACCTCGTGAGAGTTTTCTGCACTCTCACACCTACCAGGAGTAACAGCAGCCAGGCAACGTGAAAAAACACAAATGGATTCATAACTGTGCCAGCACTGAGCAGCAATCCCCAAACTTATACCAGTCACCAAAAGTAAAAAATATTTACATCACAAGGCCTTTTTACAGCCTGAAAACTCCCCTTTTTTCATGGCTTTCTACAGACCAAATAGAAGGCAATACCCCCTGCCAGGTCTGTTTGTATATATGATTTGAGAGACAGTTACCATAGAAACACCCTGGTGGTGGATACACAATTTTGCTAATTTGGATCCATGGAGC
Source organism: Formicarius rufipectus (assembly GCA_013399695.1). Classification (NCBI taxonomy): domain Eukaryota; kingdom Metazoa; phylum Chordata; class Aves; order Passeriformes; family Formicariidae; genus Formicarius; species Formicarius rufipectus. The sequence continues at coordinate 733,503 of VXAU01003159.1, forward strand.
GGCTGAGTCTCCATACCCTATATAAAACCCCCAATGCACTGGAAAAGCATGCTCTGACTCTGCACAGCTAATTAAAGGCTCAGCCATTTCTTCTTCTTTCCCTTCTCCATCTGTCCATGTGAGAGTAAAAACGTATCATCTCCCAGCCCGGAGTGCCAAAATGGTGTCTGGAATAAAATACTACCCTGATGAAAGAGAAATTGTGAAAATAGAAACACCTCTTTCCTCGAAGTTATTTATGTTTCAGAGAGAGTCAAAGCAAAGGGTTCCTTTGCTGCCTTCTACAACAAACTAAGCTAAAAATTGGCACGAAAGGTACTAATAAGCAAGAGCAAAACACTCGAGCTTCTCCTCCTTTCCTGAAACAGGACATATGCTGGCCCTCAGGCCAGGTGCAGAGGTTTTAACCACACAGTTAATCATCACATCATATTTAGGCAAGCAAACAGTAACCTTATTATAAAAGGATTAAAACCTGGAAGTCCAAATGGACGGTGATCATGAGGTGGCCAGCAAGCCGTGGGAGCTGACAGAAGGTGCAGCACTTAGCGAGTCCCTATCAGAGGCCACTGGAAGAGCTTTTGAGCTCAACATCCCATTCAGTAGAGAGAACACCACAGCAGATGAAATACACATTTCACAAATGTATGGTAATGCACAACAGAAAGAATGATCCAAAACATGCTCCTGTATTTTTAGGGTTTAAATTAACGACATCAACTTAAATAAGCGCCATCATTATGAACAGTTCATCTCTTAGGAGCGGTCTCAACTAACAAGCAAAACATGAATATGCAAAAATAACGGGACAGAGATAAACACAGAAACAGCCATCATCCTATCAGTGCAATTACAAGAGCAGCACACTTAAATTGAGGAAAGGAAATGCTATCTTTATCAAAAAAACAACAACAAACAATTCATGAAACTTAACTGTTACAAAGTACTGGTGTGGTCAAACCCCCTGTGGAATGTAAAATTAATAAACTGGATATACATATGAAATAAAACAAGTAACATCCACTTAGCAGAAGATAGTAAAGCCTTTCACGAGTTGAAGAGAGGTAAAGCCTCCAAGAGCCTGCCATTCCCTGAATGGGAGAGCAGGCAGGGACCTGTGTACCAGCAGGTAATTCTCCTCATTGCCCCTTTGGGAATCCCAGTGAATTCTCCGAAGCACACAGCAGTGACCACAATGGAGACAAGGTACCAAACAAACTGGCAAGACACTGCATCGGTGAAAGTCAAGGCCTTCATGGTCAGGATTTTCTGTGTGCCATAGAGGTGTCTTTTCTACACAGGTAGTAACATTTTTGTTATACAAGTACATTTTTTAAAAAAGACCAAATCATTTCCACTAGCAAACCAGATTTCTGTGATAGAAAGGTTCCACTTCAGAAAAAATCCTCTAACACCTCTGCATCCTTAACTAAACCCCTGCCAGTTCCCAGCAGCAGAACCAGGCCAGGGGAAGTGCAGACCAAAGGGCGGTGTGGGCACTGTGCACTGCTCACCTCTCTCCAAGTCCACAGGCTTCAGCAAGGGACCAACCTGAAAGGCTTAAAGGCAGAGAAGAATGAGTGCAGGCTGGGGCCCCCTCCATCTCCCTAGATAAATGGAATCCATATTTTTATTAAAACAGAAAAGTGTAGGAACACAAATACTTTTGCATTTCACATGCAGATCCAAAACAGACAGGCAGAGAAAGCAACTGCACACAAAAAGATAAAACAAATGCAGTGCAGGTGGCAGTGCAAGCTATGTCCCTGGCAAACACAGTAACTGCAGGGCACTTCGAAGAGTTTTCTAACATGTGGAAGTGATAAGCTAGCAGAGAATAACTCTAACCTGCTAATTCTCCCTAGGATAAGGTCTCAGGAAAAGAATAAAAAGAGGTGATATGAACCTGCACTTGTAGATCAAGCCAGAAAAGATTATCTTAGAGCATTCAAATAGCTACAAATAAATTATAAGGCATAAGTAGAGTGTACCTGAAAGTAGGTGTCTTGAGTAAGCCTGCAATTTACCTACAGGAAAATTCTGGGGCTGTAGAATAACAATTCTTTACAGGAAGAGAAAGGATTTATTTAATCCTGAAGCTTGTGACTATCTTGAAAACTATACAGAAAACTGTGTGAGGCTGTGTTTTTCTCCCAGGAGATACTACATTTCATTCCCCCTCACCTGTCTTACACTGCCTTCCTCCTAGAGCATTTGTTAAAGGCTACATTACTAGCTGCTAGCAGGAAATCCTCCCTTGCCCCTTTCATAGGGATCAAGTTGTTAGGAGGATGGACAGCTGTTACAGTAACCACTAAAATAACCACTATAGGGATGTTTTTTGAAGTTTAAGCTTCATGAAACCAGAACTGATTTTTTCTTGTGCAACACAGCTCAAGGTGAGTTACCACACTGCAAACAGAAATCAGCAACAGCTGCTTGCCCCTACCAGCAGAATTCAGCAGGACAACGTGTTTGCATCTGGGGCTCTACCTCTTCTCACAGATTCCCACTGGACTCTGTGCTCCAGGTCTGTCATGAGCAAAGTTGGCACACTGAAGACCCAAGACCACAGGTACTGCTCATAAGGAAAAGAACAATATAGAGCCATTTTCATGGTGTCTGTCTTAGAAAGTTGTAGTTACTGTTCCCTCTCTTTCAGGTATTTGGAGCTGCAAATAGAAAACTTCATCATCTTTGCAGAGATCAATTTGTTAAAAAAAATCGTTTTAAAGCTTAACTAGCTATAGAAAAAACACAGCTGAGAGTCAGAAGTTTCCCACTGTTTAAAAAAGAGTAATACACAGTAGGCATTGCATTCAGGCTTATTAATTTTTCACATATATGCTAAACATCTCTGCCCTTTTGCTTTTAAACCCTTTGTTTTCCCCACTTCTGAACAATAAGCCTCCTCCATACATTTCAATTATCATTAAGATGAGAAAAATTAGGACTTGTGCTGCTCCCTAAATAGGTAGCAATAGTATAACTTCATCAAGCTTGATATGATTTTAGCTACACATTTGTGAATCCAGGGCAAAACACTGCTGACTCCACTTGAGTTATGCCTGACTTGTTTAAAATTATGGGAGATCAGGAAAAGCTTACAAAGACAGGCATCATGGGACTCCTAAGTTTTTCACTTACTCACTGGCTATGCCCAGGAAAGTCTTGTGCATTGTGGTTTTCTACCCATAAAAAATGGCATGATACTTACACTGTTTTTTGTATGTCTGATGTGCACTTTAAGACAGAAGCCACCCCAGGAAGGCTGCAGAATGAGGCTTGTGCTCTGCCATCACCCAAGTGCTTTGAAAATGCCACCCAGTTTTTGCCTGAAAGTCTGTGTATAAACATGACACATAGAACTGCTGCATTGCTTAGTACATTTTTCAATAGTCTTGTGATCATCTGTTAAAGGACTTGATTCAGATGCTGCTTTGACCTCTGTTCTCAAAGCTCTTCTTTTGTCTGTAAGCGTTTCTAATCACATGGGTTGAGATTCAGCATGCCAAAAAGAGCCATGGTATAACGGAATTTGCCCTTTAACCTTCAGGTCTCCCCTCTGCTGAGACACAGTTGGTTTTTGTTTTCAATTAAGTGAACACTGAAGAAAAACGGAGCGGTAAAAGTGGATTTGTTCCCCACCCTGGTCTCAATGTTTCATACACAGGTGAAGCATCAACATTCACCCATTTATGTTTTGCATTTCAACAGTCTGCCTGGTTCTGGGGATGGCAAGCGACATTTAAGACCACAGTTTGACTCGCTAACACTTTCTTTAGCTGTTAAAACAGGTGGGGTGATGTAAGGCAGTGAACTGGATGTTCTACATGAAATGGAGGAAGTTGATAGATGGGTCTTCTTAATTCTTTACTGCTGTGATATCCTCATTATCCCATCCTCAAAGACCTCCAGCCTTTCCACAGAAGACGTTTTACTCCATCCAGCTTTTTTATGTTTTGCATCAAAAGGTAAAAATTAAAAATTCTGCCAATGTCCATGATTCAAAAGAATTTTCCTGATGTTTTCCTTACATACACAAAGAGGGATATATTTTGCTTTCCTGGTTTTGCAATGAAAGTTGAAACAGTGATTTTGCGTTATTATAACACTCATCATTTCTCCCTCTAATTTGGATGGTTTTTAATAAAGCTCCATTGATTCCACTGAAAGAAATCCCTCCTGGCAAAGGCAGAACACACACGCTGATTGCTAAATATGCAGCAATTATCATATTCAGCAGCGCACTTTAATATCTTATTTATAGATGTATCTATCTATAATTTGCTTTAATTAAGTTGCATTGATTTTAATGGCAGAAGCAGTCCTCAAAGAAGTGTTTAATGCTATATGAGCCCATCGGTACTGCTTTACCATTGTCTGGATATAAGACAGCACCTTTAATACTTCCTTTTGATATTCTTAGTGGTGCTTTTCTTCACTAAGTGGCTGCAATGGCAAACCAAGATGATGTGCCACAAGGACCCTCAGAACTACCTCCACCACTGAAGAAAGAGAGCACTTCCAACTTCCTTGTTACAAACTTGCTCACAGGTCAGTTTCCAAGAATAAGGAAGGACGCAATATCTTCCCAGCGGGTCCTGTGACACCTTGTGTTCCTGTTCCTGCTCCATTTTACAGATGTCTTGGGAGTATAATTGTTAGCAGTTCTCAAACCACGGTCCAATGTCTTCAAGTTTGTTTTGGGTAGTGTGGCAACTAAGTAAAGCTTTTTTTATTTTCATGTCTACAGAAAACAGAGGGTAAATAATCTTGGAAGGTGAATCAATAGATGGCTACAGTTGTCAGCTCACATCCCAATCACCATGTCACAGTCTTGCAGACTCTTTAAGTTCTATTTTCTGGACCCTGTCCCAGGGAATGTTGAGCTTTCTCTCAGTTAAGCACACACTCACTTTAAGCATTTTATATCTAGTTTTGAGATTATTCCAAAGAACACCTGATGCTGTGAGAACTGTGATTGAGTTTGTCAAAAAACATGTTGAAGAACAAAAAGAAGGTATCACTCAGTAGGAGAGTCTCACAGCCTTGGTTTCCACCAGGTACCACCACATACCTTGGCCCTGATTCAGGAAAGCATGATAAATACTGATGAGGGGGGGTTTGTTTTGATTTCAATACCATTTGATTCCTCTTGGAGGAATTCCCAAAGCTAACATACACCTGCATCTCTCTCAGTGGCTCTCTCTCTTTTCTTGGGTCAAAGTACACAGGAAAAACATATCTCTATATCCTGAACATGTCTTCACATACTTGAATGCAGCATTCTAGCAATGATTTTGGGATCTCCATCACTGAAGTGACTCTGTAAGACATTACTAGTTAATATAATTTGAGACTCTGAGAGACTACTGGAGTAGCTTTATAACATTACATATGCAGATATTAATGTATCATTCACTGTTAGTATTTTTTTAAAGTGAAAAGTAAGTGTTGGCTTTTAAAATCACTGCCTTTTGGAATCTATCAGCACTAATTTTATATGAATTGTTCGTGATAAAATGCAAGGGCATGATCTCAAAGGAAAAGCACCAAAGTAGCTATGCAAGTACATTTTCAGTTTCTGGTCATCATTTTTCATTCACTGATTATTGCTTAAGTGTTGATTAATAGTTATGTTCATGCTGCTAGAATGCATTTCCCTTGGATGAGAAAAACATCCTTGTCCAAAGGAAAAAAAAGATAGTAACCAAACCATCCTTCCTCTTCCCCATAAGAAAGGCATACACTCCAGAGTCACTGATGATCTTTGTTTTGCGGCTGAGTAGGTTTGAAAATTTTCACTTAGAAAATCAGCTGTATGCAATCAGAACACTATTTTGGTTGGTCAGATTGCAAGGCAATTAAAGACTCCCCTTCTGACTGTCCCTCTAGACACGTATATACTCATGTGCACACACAAATGTACGTACTTAGAGTCACTGTCCCTTCTCCCTGCGCAGTGAACACCAGGAACACTGGAAACTGCAGCGTTCCATGCTGGAATTAAGCAGGGCTGATTATCTCAGGATTTACTTTTCCTCCTCAGTAATGCTCTACCTCTTGTTCAAGGAGGTGAAACTAATGGTTTAGATTTAGAAGGAGCGGAAAATTCTCTATAAAGGCAATAGACTGAGGGAAATACAAACACAGATGGGAAGTTTAAAAGGGAAACAGGCTGTTCCCATAACAGTTTAAAAACATGGCAATTGCCTTAGCTTAGTACAAAACAAGCTCTCAGCATTTACTGTATCTTGAAACACCAGGGAGAGAGAAAACAGCAAAGATGGAGGTGAAGCCAAAACTGCCAATTGTTTTGCACAGCCCCACAAATACTCTGCTTTCTGAACCCTCGCTCCACGATTCCTCAATCCCTGGTGCTGGAGGACTATGGTTCCCTGTGACCATGCAAAATGAGATCATTTCCTGGCCTGTGTCTGTCTCTGTGGGTGGCTTCTTTTTCCATTAGTCGTAGAATATGTTTTGGTTAATTCTATCTCTTAATTGTCTTTAATGAGCACCAGATTTGCGACACCCTCACTTGCAAACCTATTCTCAAAGTGGAGGCAAACAGAGGCCTTTGAGTTGAGAGAAAAATCTTAAAAGCAGCAAAACAAAAAGCCCACAGCACCCATCAGCAGTGATTCTTTCCAGTTACAAGGTGGCGTTTCAATTGCTCTTCCCCTGAACCAGGCCATTGTAATTAATCTCGTCCCAGCCACTAAAGAGAATAACTTAACCTGTCATGGAGATACACTTGTGAGGCAACACACAGCACACATACCTGGGAATACGTTTCTAGAACAGTTCTCCCGTAGTTATCCAACAATACTGCGCATAATTCCTCCCCCCACCATGAAACCAGTCCTCTGCCTTAGCCTGTTTGAAACTAAGCTGCTTCTTGTTCCTCTGAGTCTTGCATTCTTTGCTTCTTTTCTCACTGTAATTAGTTTACAAGACTACTTATCCAGATGATTACTGCTTTTAAATGACAGTCATCTTTTCTTTTGCTCCAGTTCATTGTTGTGTATCATTTTGTCTTGCTATCTGAATACCCAGTTCTCTAAAGCATTTTCTCATTATGTTATCTCCTGATATAAGGCATTTTGAAATACTTCATGAGAGACACTGTATGAAGTAAATTGAATTGAATTTTCTCTCAAAGTCAGGGGCTTTCAAGCATCTTTCTCTAGCTAAGTCAGCAGAGTTCTTGGCACCAATGCCAGGGTGTAATGGCCACGCTCTGCAGCCCAGCTATGAGCTTGTGTTCTTTTTAGGGAAAATGAAATGGCAGTGTCAGTACCTGGAAAGCAAAGAGGGGACAGATCAATATTTCCATTTATGATGAGGATGGCAAAATGAAAATGACTGGTGTATTTTTGAGGTTTTTAATGCACACATTGAGATAATCCTATTTTGCTGGGTCTACCTACATCTGGTGTGGGTATTGAATGTGCATGCAGGGGGTATATGCACGTGTACATCAGGGAAGAAAGGAGGGAGGGAAAGGGGAAATAGCAGGGCATGGAACTAAATTGCAGAGTAAGTAGTGGAAACAGACAGTGAAAAGTTTCCTGCAGGCGGGCAGCTTCACAGGGAGAGTGAGCCTTTCATTGTCTATAAAATCATGCCTTGCTGGAGGTCCTGAAGAGTAGAAGGGGTAGCACCTAGAGCAGTAAATCTCTCACTGTTGTATTACTGCATTCTATGCAGTTAGCTACTGTACAAACCAACATGCTGCTTCAAGAAAAGAAAAGGAGGAAAAATGGGGAAAATGACCAAAGGGGAGAGGAGGAAGATGGTAATAAAATTGGAAAACAACCCCCTGCCACAGCTCTCCCTGAGAACACTTCACATCAAAGAAAAACTCCAGAGTAAATTGTCACGGAGTTAAAAGTTAACCTCAACTCCTTCCATTGTGACTTGACACCACTATGGAACAGTTCTCCTAGAATTTGAATGGTTAGTCTGTGGCACAGGGTATTAAATCCACCTTAATCCTATTAAACATAGATGCCAATAAAGAGAGGCACTCTCTCAATGGCATCGTGACAAAAGCTCTCCACACTGCAAATTCAATATGGTTAACAAAAAAAAAAAAATCCCAAACCTGGATTAATACTGAGCAAACAACATCAGCATAAGCAGGCTTTGAGAGAGGAATTGCTTTCCATATGCTATGGCATCAGGTTCCTCCGGATCTTCAGATACCAGTCTGTAAATGTTACAGACATTGTTTCTCCTGCTTGCAACTGCTGTTGGGTGGTGACCTTCCTTGCTTGCTGATACCAATTTAGCAGTTGGTATGGTTTTTCTGTGATTTGGTACTGTCTGTTGTTTGCTGGTACCAGATGGATACCAGATGGGTAACTGTGGGCAATGGTTCCTCTGTGTTCCAGTCCCAAAAATCACTGCCTATAGGGTCAGTCTTGTCAGTTGACTCCTAAATGGCACTTCAAAGCAGCATTCTGAAAAACCTCAACATCTGTTCCTTACTCCTAATGACCTTAAAAAAATGTTGCAGACATACTTTCCTTTAGCCAGGAGTTACTGTGCGTCTGCAGGAAAAATACAACCTTACAGATGCTCCCAGCCATCAAACTCACTCCTTGCTAATGGCACCTCCAGAAGCCACCACCTCAACTCTGCAAGCCAGCACCAAGTGTGAAGTACAATCAATACATTATTCTTTTCTGTGGTAGCTCCACAATGTAGGAGTTCAGAGATATTTGAAGGCATTTTTCAAAACAGTACTTTCAGCAGTGAAGTGAAAGAACAAGAAAACAACAACAAAAAAGTGCCTGTGAAAGGCAGCAGAGATACCTGAGGGCTAAGTATAAACCGTGGAGGGAAAGCAAGGAAAGAGAAGGTGATGGAAGAGATCTGCTAAGTATTAATTTGTTGATTGGTCTTTCAAAATGTTGACCTAGTTGTCAAACTATATAGACAGGACCTGAAAAGACAGTTAATGGTGTTGAATACTGCCTATTGCAGCTCCCTCCTCTGTTATTCCATATGACTGCTTCTGTTTCTGAGATGGGAAAAAAAGTTTATTTAGGACAGTACAGAAGCATTTCAGTAAATTCTCTGTACGTGCTACAGCAGAATGCTGTCTACAGAAAAACACAGCTGACATCAAAGCATGTTCCCCACCCCCTGTCTTGCTTCATGGAGAAGTTATGATAAACAGGTTATGTGTTCCCTAAGTTACCATGGAAACTCATTCTTTTCAGGCCATCATTTGCAAAGGTAAAATTTGCATTAAAATGTGATGGAATTTGATTTTGTGCATGTGTGTGTGAAACTCAAGTGGGGTCATGCTACCACACAGTATAGCTATTATTTCAAACCCAGGAGCATACACTTAAGAGAGAGATCTATTAATCCATGTAAACACCTCAGTGACCAAATTACAGTTTAATTGCTAACTTGACAGGTATCTCCCTAGCAAATTAAGAGAAATACATTGAAAATTAGCTTCAAACGCAGATGTAAATGTTCATACTGATCCACTGGTGGGTACCACTAGATAGCATTTTGCTAAATTCCCCCATAATCATTCCACAGGAAAGATTGAATTTAGATTGTCAGAATGAGTTTGTTTTGAGGATGGCAGACCAGGGATGGAAGGCATAGGCAAAAATTATAAATTATAAATCAAATATAAATTATAATTCAAATTATAAATTTTTATCTTATCTGGAATGAGTTATCATCAAATTACAACCTACAGAATATAATTTGATGTAACCTTGCTTACTGCAATACATGAAACTCTCGAATCTCCTCAGAATCTAAATCCAAATGACTCACCAATGTTTTGAATCACATCATAACCTCAAAGTCAAAATTTCACTCTAGGTATCTGCTACTCTGATTTTTCTTGGAATACTTGATGGTGTAAATCATCCACCCACCTGGGTCCAGGTTCCTTAAGAGCCACTGCCATTACTTGTTGCCATGGTATTCCTAACACAGAAGTGCATTATTTGCAATAGTAATTTTGACAATCATTATACCAGCCTACCAAGAAAACAGATGAATAGACTAAACCTGGAAGAATCTTACAATCAGTGACCAGACTGGATTTTAGAAGAGATACCAGTATTTGTCCTCTTGCTCAGTTGTACACATTCACAACTGACATGCTCAATGTGATATACTGCTTTAAGAAATCTGTGCTACTCTGGGACACTGTCACATGTCATCTGTTCTGAACAGCAGGACCCCCTTGGAGGCAGCAGGGTCAGAACTCATATTTCTGCTTGCAAGGCGGACATTCCAATAACACCTGGATTACAGAAGACTCAATATCTCCTAGGATACAGGACTTATGGCATACAGTTCAGCTGGAATGACTCTACTTAATACTGGACAACATGACACTTAACACAGCAGTCAGGCCATTTGATGAGGAAAATGCAGCAAAAATACAGACAGCAGTATGTGCTGCTCTTGCTTTCTTACTGTTTAATGTCAAAAACACTTGTTCAGCCTCAAAAAAACTTGATTAATGTCTCAAAAATACAAAAAAAATTAAAATCAAAATCAGTCCTTTGGATTAGGTCATACAGTGCCATTCTGCACTGGGAAATTTCTGCTTAAAAATTCAATTCACTAAACAAAGCAAGAACATTAAAAAAGTTTTAAAAAAACCAAATGCAAACAAAGATTAAACAGATTACTAACTTTTGCAAAACTTCTCAGATCTCAGCAGGTTTGATAGAAGGAATGTGTTCTGGTTGGATTCCGTATTGAGCAAGAAAGAAGACTCCTTTTTCCAAGTGCTTTTAAGGGCCAGACCTAGGGCTGAAAGTTAAAGAGAGCTGGCCTTGAGCAGAACAAAGTTATGTACAGCACCAGCCTTACAGGCTAAATGGAGTTCTCTTTTTCCATATTTTTTACTTTATTTGAATGCAGTCTAGATATTAGATTAGCATCTGCACTACAGACCTTAGACTGGGAACTAATAAAGTTATCCACTCAATCTCTCCATGTCTGAGTCACTGACTTTCTTTTTCATTTTAAATAATTATAACAATGTCGCCTGTTTGTTGAGAAAAATAGAGCCTTTATATATTCACAGATAATTGCTTATACCCAGAATCCAGTGATACATACTAATTACTTTTCACACCTTGGCTGTGAAGAAATCTTGAACTTCTTAGTGTTTTTTAACTACAACACAACAACGTAGCCAGAGCAGTGGCACCCTGACTGCTGAAAACTGTGCCTAGGATGGAATTTAACAAGCGGTTCTGCTAATGTCTTTTGCAGTGAGGAATTTTAGCAAAACTCAAGAAGATCCAAGGCCTCCACCTCAGATCTTGTGCTGCAATAATGAGAATTGCTGCACAGATATACAGCAGAAGAACTCAATCCAGAAATCAAAAGTAATCAAAAGTCCATTATTTCAGATGGCTTTTGCCACATACTTAACTATAACAAATACAAGATCTGTGCTCTGTAACAGCCTCAATGACACAGTTGTATTACTTGACCCAGCTTCTTTTAAGCTCGACCCTGTTCTGCACACACTGGGCAATCGTTGCTGTTTGCCTCACTGAGGTCATTCTACTTTCCCTGATGTTTAATGGACAAATTTTGCAGTCCTTTTTCCAAACCGCTCTCTATTTTAGCAGGATGTTATCCCTAGCAGGCAGAGTTGGACAGTGACCAGCATCTTTAGGAAAGGGGGTGCTGTCTGGGACAACAGTAGCCAGACAATTCTTTGGATCATTGGTATTTTTAAGGGAAAAGATTTCTTTTTAATCAGTAACACACTGAACATGAACATGACCCAGGGAGATTAAACTGTAAGAATTGAAAAAAGAAGTCAACTATGTCAGCAACTATTTGATAAATGCACCAGATAACTTGCAATAAAGGCCAAAGCATGTGCCTAAGAACGGGTCAGGTTTGAGGCCCAGTTTCAGGTCTGACCCAATAAATACGTAAGTGCATACTTAGCTTCAGACATGAATTTCAGTGGCATTACAGACTTGTCTTGTGATTAAAAAATGAGAGCTGCAGTAACTGGGGCCCCTTTCCAGAAGTTGAAGCAGGCCTCTTAGTAATGGCCTGAGGAAGAGGAGGTCAATTTTAAAAGGAAACCTTCTTTCCCTCCTCCCTTGTAGTCGGACCGGTCAGCAGCTGTATTTGATTCTACAGTGTGCGGGGCACTGAGCTGCCAGGGGTTGGGACCGAGCTGGCACGGAGAGGTATGTACCACTGAGCCTGGGAAAGGGAAGGCACAAAGAGCAAATACTGGCTTTAGCAACCCCAAGGGCTAAGGCTCCATGTTAAAATCCCAGTCCTCTTCCAACTTCCCCACATGATTTGAGAGTGAGCACCCATGCTCAGGGCAAGTGGCCACACAGTGCCCTCGCTATAGAGTGATCAGCAAGTAGACAGAAACCTGATAAAGCCTATACCAGCAGAAGCTTGTCAAAACTGAAGCAAATTACAAAGACCCAGCTACTGTGCTACCCACAACTGCAGTCAAGTCAGACTGCAGCCCAGCTCCACAAAAGCCTGTTCCTGTGCCCACTTTCTGTGCCCATTTGGCTGTGCCCCATGGCATACAAGCTGCAGAGCTGTGGGCTCTGCACAAATGTAGTAACTGTTCTCCACACTAAACACCACGGATTACCTGTTCATGAATTCCCCTTGTCACTATAATTACCAGCTGGAGATTTGTGTATTGCCTCCCTTAACATATTGGCAAATTAGGCAAAATACATACAATGGAACACCTCTAGGGCCCTTCATATCCTATCAAAATGATCCATGGCAGCTGTCATGATCTCCATGATGCCCCACTCAAGTTCTCCGTTTGGGCAACATCAGAAGAACCTATCCTAACTGCAAGAGACATGATTGCTGGCACATGTGTTAGTTTGTAATCTCTCAGTGCTGTGAGCCTGCAAGGATGGCCACAGCCTGGCAGCACTGCATGTTTTTCTCTGATTTCCTTCAACTACTTGTATGAAATAAGAGAAATGCTTAATATTTGTTCTCCTCAGAATCACCTCCCTGCACTGGAAAACAACAAAAAGCAGCTGTGTGATGAGGCACCTTGTGGAATAGATGCCATGATATATTTCTGGACTTCACACAACATTGTAGGGGTATAAACAGTACCAGTGGGCTTTGGTAAGACAAATATGGCACCAGAACTGTTGCCCCTGGTAAATAAGTGCATGTACATAGTGCATGCATGAAGACATGAGCATTTCAGGCTCCCCTCTGGTTCAGGTAATCTGTGCCAAATCCAACCTTTGTGTAAGTAGGAATGACTCCAAAGAAGTTATAGGAGTCACTCTTTATTACTAGTATTAATGGAATTGAATTTGGCTCTCCTTGCATGTGCCATTTGGAATAGTTTATTTCTCACATGAGGTTTGGCAGGGATTTCTCCCAAATAATTTCCCTCCAAAACTACCCCCAAAAGCCGGCCTGTAAATTTCAAAATCGCTCTGCTTGGTTTGGATAGCTCTGTAGAATACACCCCAAACTGAAATCTTCATTACACAGAGATAGTAGTGACCATAAAAAGTTCTTGATTAGTGAGTTAATCATAAAACCTAATAAAATAGTTTGCATACGCAATATTCTAACAACAAATACTTCCAACCCATGTTTTTCAAAGCAGCTATATTTTAAGTAACTTATTGTCCTTTTACTTTATATTTTTTTTAATGCAATGTTTTCTACTAGTAGTCTATGGACTCAAAGTCTGGAATTTGCATCAGTTTCTGCTATATGGTTTCAAATAGTACATAAATTGTCAGCTTCTCCCATTGCGCTAGGAGACAGGAATGTTACTATTCTAGAAGTTGGAATTCTGGTTTCTAACCATGGTCCAACACAAACGTTTGTGTGTTTTGGGAACCTAACCTATTTGAAACGCAACATCCTGAACCTGGAATTAATTGATCATGAAAAGTACGAACAGCTCCTTATTCATCCTGAAGCAAGCGCAGAACCCTTTGACACATTATGGAAAAATAATGCAGTTATTACTGCTCCTTTCTTTGTTCTGGTTGATTTTTAGGCCTGGAGCCCTGCCAGGCACACAATAAAGTACTTGGCCTTTAACATACACAGGCATGATTCTTCTTTCATACTCTCAACCCAGAACTGACAAAACTCAGTACAGTACAGATCTGTTTCAATTGCAATGTTCACATCTAGTTTCCAGAGACAGGTTTTCTTATATCTTCAGACTATTTACAAGCTTGCAAATCTGATCTTCAAATAAGGAGATGGCTTTTAGAACCAGTTAACACAAGGCTTGGTACAGTGAAGCTGATGTGGTCACAGACAGGTTAAGAACTATTTGCAGTGTGGCCACTATTACATGCAATCCTTCAACATACATTAAAAAGATAAAGTTTCAAGGATTTACTGCCACCCTGAAGGGAAGAACTGATGTTTTAAGTAACTGGATTTGTACAAAGTCTGTAAGGCAATCCAAGTAAATCCTCAAATAGATGATTAATTCCTCATTATTTAAATGCCCTTAAATACAAGTACAGATGCTAACTGCACAGCTTTGTCTTGACAGCTCCTTAGCTATTTCTTATGATCTGCTATTAGGCTGTGACTCTAAAGCTCCGAAAAAGAGTGCTTGTGAATAAGCCCTTCAACTCCTACAGAGACTAAATTCTTGCAGCTTATTGCTTACATAGTTCTCTCAGGGTCTGACTGATACCGCAGCTATGATAATAGTACATAAACATCATCTGCCTCAGTCAACAGAGCTGCACAGGATTAGGTTTGTATTGGATAGGTTCATGAGTACTTTGAGTATCTGATGTCCCACTAAGACACGAGCATGTATCCACATGCCTAAACTCTTTTTTTGCGCCGATACATCCTAATACACCCTAGCTGTCAGAAAATTTTAGGGTAATCTCACATTACACCGACAACAATAGGCATTAATTTTCCTAGACAATATTCATAGTTATCATCAAACTGTCCTTTGGTTAACTAGCTGAGGCTTACTTTAAGCCTTGTGATCGACCCTACAGAACTTCTTTTATTATTTATCCTGGTTATAAACCTGAAAAGAGGGGGTGGGAGATGTGGGGCGGGGGCAAGTCCAAAGGATGCAAAACTCCGCAACAAACGGAAGCACAATGGAACTGGAAAAGAATTTCAAAGGATCTGGCTTTATAGCACAGACAGTGCTATATACATGCATCTGTTTATGGAGACTGAATTATTCAGTTTCTTACAAAAAGAAAAGGAACAGGCTGTGGGGAAGACAGAGCGGGATGAAGGTGCAAGAGAGCAAGAATTCATCCAGCAACAGATGAGAAGAACAGAGACGAATTGGAAAATGGATGCAGGGGGGAGGAATGGATGAGAGAATAGCAGGCCTATTTAAAATGAATTTTTGACCTTATTTTTAAAACATTTATGGATCCCAATTGCCTGTCATGAGATCATTTTCCCTTACAATGCTAGCTTTTCAGATGGCTCTGCACGTTAACTTGATTTATCCCACTTAAAAAAAGTAGATTGTTAGAAATACCCCTTCTATTAGAAATTCTGTCCCATTACAGTGTCAGCTAAAGGCCACTTGTCAATGTCAGCTTTATCAGATAGAAATTTGCCTCATGAGTTCTCAGACACTATTTTGGAGAACAAGACCCGGGGTCCATTTTTGAGGCTCCTGATTTGCGATGGGATAGTGTCTTCTCAAATTATCCTCTGTTTTTCCCAATGTATCTGCATGTTTCATGAGATGGTGGGAAGTGATTACAGCAGCTGCTCTACATTAGAGAAACATCTTATAGGAAAGTTGGCTTAGGTAAAACAGTTGACTGAGAAAAGCAAGGAAAGAACTAATTGAGTCTTAAAAACATATCGAGAGACCCAGTATGTCTTTTCCAGCTGCAGCTTCCCTGGTGCCATAACCTCCTGTGGGAAGGAGGAAAACTTATACCAGAAGGTTTTTCTCCTCAGGTGTTGGTTGACTCTTTAAAGAAAGACCTGACATCCTGAAGATTAGAGTAAGTTTGTATTTATTCAGTTATGCAATTAGTCATCATCATTGATGAGTAAAGGTGGAAAAAGAATCAGCTGCTGTTCAATCTGCATTACCACAGTACTGCTGAGGGTCAGCAGCCTGACGTGGGAATGATGGCTTTGCTTAAAAAAATATCTTGAGGACTCTCCTGGCAAGATGTTTTGAGGCATTTGTTTTCTGCTTAGTATTTTGATTCTATTTTTGTTCCTTCCTTTCTGTCCCAATAGACTGATGTAACCAAAGTATTTTAAGGGTAAAACTTCATCTAAGAATAACAAATTTCAGACACAAGTCAAAAGAGAGCAAGCTGTGGCTGCAATATTTTCCAGACTAAAAGCCACTGCCTATGAAAGCAAGGCTGGATGGATCAATGGCTGATATTGTTGCAGTGAAGAGACTAGAAGTCTTTGAAATTTATAAACCACTTCAACAAGAACTGTTGCAGCAACAAACTTCAGAATATTAATGCCCTCAAGGTAAACTCTGCTTTTGAGATGACTGCCATTCCTCACAACAGAAACATTTAAAAATATTCTGCATTGTAAGGACAAAAAACAATAAGCCTGGTGCCACTATTATTAATCATTTCAAGATTGAGATACTTTAAGCACCCTTTCAGGTGCTCTGATTAAGGACAACGTGCCTCACAGGAAAAGCAAAGCTTTGGAAATCAGTTATCTCTGGGCATTATACCTAATAGGAAAGGCTTAGAAAGGATTACCTAGAAGAAACCTTTGTGAATCTTGTGAAACTACACTGGACCATAAATCTCAGCGTCCTCTGAGGATCAATAAAGCTTTATCAGTTTCAGATAAGAAGCAGAAATTCTTAGGCTGCTGAAGAGGTACCATTGACCCAGTCTGAGGGTGTCAGGACACTTATCACAACACAGAATTCCCACATAAAGACACACTTGATGCATATTCTTATTTTAGTTTACAAAGGCAATTTAGAAAAAGAATAGCAGCTACATTGGCTCCCAAATTTGGTTCACCAAATGTAAGGCCGTAGATTAAAGTAAACTGCTCTAAGAGAAGAATTATTTTGCTGAAGATGACACTTTTGGTAATTGAATCAGAGTAATATATACAACAACAGTTTTGGAGTTAATGAACAAATATATATGATAATTTATGTAAAAACTCCCCTTTCAACTCTATATTTCTGTGTGATTGTAATAAAGTCTAGTCTTGCTTAGGATTTTTTTGACTACAACCCTAATCATTGCAGATTTTACTTCAGTATTCACACGGCTAGTTTGGAGCATAAAACCCAACAACGTTAGTTCAAACTTCAGATGTATATAGATTATTGAGATTTTAACATAATTCTCTTTTTTAAACTAAAATCTCAATTTTAGCATAAACTGCATTTTGTCAAAGTTACAGTTTTGAATGCTGGTTGATTATACTTCTAAAGAGACAGAGTCCAACTCTGAAGTCTGCTTAGGAGGAGCTCCTGAGTACCCAGAGACTACAGTTGTTGCATTTATTTAAAATTTTGACATCTGGCACTGTTGATTTAATTTCTGATTCTACCACGGTTTATAGGTTACTCTTCAACAGAGGGGTAGATAATATGTCTCTGTGTAGCACGAGTCCTAGATGTAAAACAGGGAATTCAGCATGCCTGTAACAGCTCTGTAGTGTTGTGGAATATTTTAAGATATTTTGATGGGTGAGGAGCAAATTACTGTATTTTTCACTCTGTAGACGTTACAGAGGCTGTATCATGGCCAGATTGGTACTGTCCAGTGTGAAGAAAGAAGGGCAGGAGTATACATGCCTCTCTTTTCTCCCTCTCACTTTGCAGCTAAGCACAGTGAGAGTCTGCTCTTCTAACATCCTTGTTAACCCAGAGAATCCCTGGATGAACTTCCAGAGCATCATAAATCCTGCTGAAAAGCCCTGATGCTACCAAATGTGACAAAGTTTGGCAGTGATTCTGTATCTTGGACCTAAAGACAGGAAACCTGGGCCTAAATCAAACACATCAAACAGACACGGTGATTTTAGCCAAGTTCTTGTTATTAACATTTCCTTTGGTGGGCTGGCATTAAGAATTTCTCCATTTCTACGGACCTCCCAAATTCATGTAAAGCTGATGCAGGATTTCTGGGAAACACAAACAAATCAGCACCTTCTGCTAAGCCTGAATGCTGCAAAAGCACTTTGCATGCCATTGCGGCCCTACCCAGCGCTGGTCGTAGTCAGACAGCTGCGTTCTTCCTTCGTCATCCTCGTAGAAAGGCAAACCTTCTCTCCTGGCCTGGTGGTATTCCTTCCGTAACCTCTGGATGCGATCGGCATTCCCACTACCTGTGCAGCCACTAACAAAAAAACAAACAACCAAACAACAAATTAAATAAAACTCCTATGAACACGTCTCTAACAACAGGTAAACACATAGAATTGCCAGACCTGAGACACATGGGTTATGTTTCATTCTCCTGACTTGCATAGTGCCCACTGGCCCATATCACCCTTGTTTTTTGCTTTCTTATATTAATAAAGCTGCTAATTGTGAACTTGATCCCTGTTTTTAAAAAAGGCTGTCCCTGTCCAAAGAACGTAACAATTCCAGTACAAGAGACAACAGATGGATGCAGACAGATGGGGGAGCATAAGAAAACTTTTAACATTCCTATGAGCAGCTATAAATGGCTATCATATTTTAATAATAATGATGATGATGATGATAAGCTGACAAAAAAAAAAGTTTCCTTTTGCTCCCACACTAAATGTGGAATTTCCCTAAAATTAAATTTGTTCACGGTAAAGAATAAACTATTATTAACAGAGAAGCACAGAAAGAAGTTTTATATCATAAAAATACAAACTACTTCCTGATTACACACAGAACTCAAATATCAGCCGTGAAAATACAGGGGAGGCAAGAGAGATGGGAAAGCACACTATTAAATCTTGACACCATCTTTTTAAAGCGGTAATTAAACAGTAATCCACTTAGTAATCCACAAAGACTCACTTGTATGCTGAATGCTTACACTGCAAACCGCTGTGGTAAAGCTGGTGAAGTTGCTTAGTTTACCAAGTTAAATACATGCCTTTCTGTGGGCTTTGACCCTGGTAAGCCTTCTAAAACCTTAGAGCTGGACTTGTACAACTGTGGAAGCTCAAGCTATAATCTAGAAATATTAAATGAAATCTTGAAAATGGCTAAGAATTCAAAAAACTTTGATTATATTTAAAACGAATAAATTAAAAGTTTCCTACAGCTATTTCCAGCCCTGCTCTAGTCAGCACTGGGGTGAATACTGATTGTATGGCTCGGTGGCCTTTATGGGCATTCATGAGAAATTGTCATACAATTAATTTGTGGTTGCTCCCAAACTCAAACCATTGTTATTGCAGCACATCATATATTCTCTTAATCTACAACCTTTACTCTGCCTCACCTACAGTGGACTACAGAGATAGAGATTTATTCACATAAGCACAGACTCAGTGGAGCATCTTGCCAGAATCTAGGGAAGCCTTTTATGGGATTGTCATAGCAAACTGAATTTGGACAGCACATAAAAAATACTGGACATAAACCTAACAGTTCAATAATAATTAGTTTCTAGTATCTCTCAGCAATCTAGACTGGTTGGAAATTAATTACCAATGAAGGGACATTCCATGTAGACTGCAAATGCAACTAAACATGCAGTCAGGATTGAAAAAGTTTACTTGCAGCATCAGTATGTTTCCATGAAAAATCAAATCACTTGCCTTTCCTGGGTCCTAAGTTATCCATCCACTCTACGAAGTCCCAGAGGTTTCAAGCTTCTCTGGCTGACTTACTGAAGTCTTTCAGAGCATACAAAATTTTCCTCATGGTCTGCCAAGGCAGTGCAGAAAGCTTGCACAAACTCTGAGGACTACTGAAAAAAAAAAAAAGTGTATTCCCTTTTCCCATCTATTCCTTCCACAGATAAATGCCTCTACTCCTTGTATGAACTCCTGTCAAATAGTGGAGAACCATTTCCAGTTTGCAAAACACTGAAACTGAGGTGTAGCTAATGGGGACTATCACTGAGAACAGCAAAGCTTGGTCCACAGCTCATGAGCAGTACAGTACCTGTGAAATCCCCGGATTTCATTTGTGAGTACAGATAAAGCATTTAATTAGGGCTGCTAACATACAGATAAAGCCCAAAGTATTGTCCCAGTTGCTTCGACATCATCATTGCCCAAAACAGCACTGGTTGAGAGGGAAACACAGGCTGAAATACAGGCAACAAGTCTAGCTTGATTCCAGTCAATCTGACTCCCTGTAGCTCTCTGCAAGCTGTATTAGCACCTGCCACCAGTGGCCTAATGGCCACATACCCACTTTTTACCTCCAAGTATTTTGTCTGAAGAGGTAATCTGAAAGTACCACATAGGTTGGTTCCCCCCTGACCCTTCCCACTTTTTAAACAAAATCTGAGACTGACGCACAGTCACAGCAGCCAGTGCTCCACTGCCTGCAGATCTGCTGTAGGTGAACTTCCTTCTGCTGAAACCCACTGAGCCAGCAAGTGGAAGTGGTGCTGCAGAGTTCAAGCTGATTATATATATTAGAAGACAGGGCCTGATATATTATGTTTTAGCAAACCTCTGCCACGCTGTATTAAAGTACAAACCCTAACCATGAGAATGAGTAGGAACGTTTGAATGAAAGATAGCAGCACATGGAAAGCTATCCATCTGGATTAGTGTGAAAACACAAGCATAATCTCTGTGGAACCAAGCAGCTCCGTGAAGTCTGATTTCCTGTGCTTCTCTCCTGTGGGTTCTCTAGTGTCTGATAATGGTTCACACGGCAGCATTTCTCCCCAGCAAGAGCATTCATCTGGGCCTCTCTAGCAGGCTGCTTATTTTCACGAAACTTAGTGTTCCAGTATCTGTGGAACATCAGGTCACCAGTCAAGTCTGGTCAAAACGGGCCAGCAGTTTCAGAATTTGTTAGAAAGGTGAGGACAATGGGTTACAAGAGGCTTGGTCAGTGTACCCACTTCACTTTTCAGGACACAGCTCAAGCTCCACAGTTCTTTTTTTTTTCTTTTCTCCACCACAGTTTATAGGCACAAATGTGAAAGACATTGGCTTTTGAAAGAGCTGCATACTAGCTTACCATGAAAGTTTTACCCACTCCTGGGTAAAGTGAGATAAATATGATGCCCTGTGCAATCCTCATGAAACAGTTCTGAATTTCAAGTTGGCTCCTGACAATTATGTGAATATATGAACCACATTCAAACTCACCAGATGAATTCAATCAGCACTGTGCAAATATCGCATACATAATCTATTAGTTTACCCAAAGAAACTGAAGCATTGAATTCAAACAGAATGAAGTCATCAGTAATAAAAAAAAGAAACTGATAAGGCAATATTAAAAAAAAAACCAAACACAATATTCCAAGATTTGCAGAGAAGATCATACATTGACTGTAAACTATTCTTCCATCTGCCTATAAATACATAATTAAAAAATATTGGTTTGATCAGATAGCAGTTCTCAGACAAGGAAACAGCAGATGAATACCAGTTCGAATGTTTCAGATGGATGAGTATTTATACTGAAAAGGAATCTGAATGTACAGAAGAAATATAAAAACAATACCCCAATCAAAGCCAGTTCATATTAAGGACACTTACTGAAGCTTTCAGCAAGCCTAGAGAGTACAGCAGACAGGTTTCTTTCACAGTAGCTTTGCATTTGGTGCAGCGTTCCCTCCTTGAGGCGATACCAGTATTACAGTCCTCACCACAGGTACAGTTGTGTGCACACTCCCTTCCCTGACACGGCTCCACTACTCGCTCTATGCCCTTCAGAGAACCAGGCAACAACCACACCCACACCATCCCTCCACCAACACAACCTTCAATCTACCCACGGACCTCTCTGTGTCACAACAAGACTGACACACAACTGTCCACTCTGCATTCTGTGACTGATTTCAGAACGATTTCCTAAAATTGGGCTACATGTAAGGAGATTGATTCAGAAACAGGTGATACGGCAAGTTTTAAAATAATGCCATAGTGAGGGAATAAATCTGTGAGAAACTACAAAAAGAGGTGAGCGAAGACTCAGGTGCTGATTTCAAACAACAGTAACAAAACCTGTCCAAAATCCCAAGCCATAAACAATCTTAAGAGAAGTTCAACAGTTCTTCAAATAAGCTGCACACACTGTAAGGGGTATTTTTTGTGAAGGAAAAAAAAAATCTGACAGGAACATTCAAAAGAGGAAAAAGCACATTCCTGTCAGCCATTCTGTAGTTTTAGATACAGCCCTTAAAACTAATGCTTTCTTCTAACCTGAGACAAAGAAAAACAAAGTCTGAGTGATCACCCTAACCCAGGCTGCTGGGGCTGTACTACCAACTACAGAAATGACCATCAGAAACCACCATCATCTGGCCTGTGCCTGCACCTCTCAGTAGCACTGTGCAGGTTCCACCTTGCCCACTGTGGATGCAAAGGGACTTGCAATGAAACAGCCCCTCAAGGGATACAGTTGGAACAGGCAACACAAGACAAAAAGGAAACCATCATGAGGCACACAATGTTCAAGCCATCTCTGACATTATGTAAAATATGACTGTGAAATTTCATCCCATCGTCACTAAAGAGATAGATGAACAAGCAGTATAGCAAGAACATTTTATATCCAGTATGACAGACAAGTTATTTTTTCCAAAGAATCAAAATACCATAATCAGTGTGTAATAGGTATGGCACAGGTTTTGCACAATAAAATCTCCTCTCTGTTATTCTTCTGAGTTGCTAATCAGGACTTCCATCATTCATGTTAAAAAGACAATTTTAACTTAGTGATTTCTTGCTACAGCTTTCTTGATAATACAATATTAAAAACAAGTGTTGCACATAGAGAGTAAGATGAACCACTTAAAGCTGTATATAAACGTATATTTAAGCAGGCAATAAACATTAGAAACATTTTGGTTCCCGTGGTTTTCCTAAACAAATTAATATTGCACAGGGCTTTTTTGCCAGCCACTTCTTTCACCCAGCTGTCAGCCCCTAAGCAAACAACTGGTGCTTTCTAGTTAAAACAAAATAAATATACAAAAAAAAAAAAGAAAAGAAAAGAAAAGAAAAGAAAAGAAAAGAAAAGAAAAGAAAAGAAAAGAAAAGAAAAGAAAAGAAAAGAAAAGAAAAGAAAAGAAAAATTCTTCTTTTAGAGAATTTTCCATTAACAAACACATTCAAGACAAAATGTGTTTCACAGAGTCTAGAGAATGGACAATCTTCCATTCACAATCCGATGTAAAACAAACTAATTTTACATACTGAAAGGAACACAGTGGTCTACAAAGATGTACAGTATAAGGGACTCCAACAGAGCATGCAAGAATATCTTTAACTTAGGATAAAACTTTCATTTTTAAGTTGTAACAAATAAATATTTGAGCAAGTTACTCTTTCAGTTCCAGCCCTTGTCTTTCTACCCTGAAGTATTACATTGCTTATGAAGATATTCCTGCAACCTCAGTAGTAAGAAGGAATAAAAAGAATGGTGGGAAGTGATAAAATAAAATCAATTATAAGAACATAATTCCAAAATATTTCAGTTTTCATCTTTGTCACCACCAAGAGAAAGCTACTTTAAAGAGAAATGAACATTTATTGTTTTCATATGCACTCGAGTAAAGGAATGGTACTGTTAGGAAAGCCTCATCAGAAATAAATCCCTGGCTGACACCACTGATACTGCCATGCAGGTTCTGGAATCACCCCTGATGTTCACTCAAAGCCAGCCTGCATTTTGGCTACACTTGATTTGGACACTTGTACGAAGCCACTGGTAGGATGACTTTGAGCCCTGTTCCACTTAGACAGACTATCTGAGAAGGTCTGCATAGATGGGTGGACACGAGAAGCATTGGATGGATCTGGTTCTCTCTACATACATAAATACATAAAAAGAATCATAAATAAACTGCAGGAAAACAAATGACACTGAAGAAGCTATTTATGTGTATTTGAGT
The DNA here is from genome assembly GCA_013399695.1 of Formicarius rufipectus. NCBI lineage: Eukaryota > Metazoa > Chordata > Aves > Passeriformes > Formicariidae > Formicarius > Formicarius rufipectus. Next base: position 757,559 of record VXAU01003159.1, read on the forward strand.
TTATTTGAACCTATATATTGAAGACCCCAGAATCTTAATCAGCTTTACAATATTTTAAAAAATCATAAATGTGCTTCAGTGGAACATAAGTTGCCACCTTTCAATTCTAGGCTAACATAAAAGCAGTACAATCACTTCTGTCCAAAAGGTCAAAGCCTCCTAGGGCAGCACATGACTACCATTTGTCTGGATGTAAATTGAGTCCTATTGACCCTGTAGCATCGCTTCTGACCTCTTGACATTAGGAGCTTAGTGGAAAGAGAGAAGATGATATTCTCAGGTTCCTACAGACTCATTAGGAAGAAAGAAGGAAAGAGAACCTTGCATGATATGAATTAGCAGTGTCATTAACCTTTTCTTTCCCCAAATAGCCCATAATATGTTTATAGTAGCCTCACAAGAACCATTTGAAGATGGAGACCAACAGATTTGTATCACTTTCAGTTCTTCTAAACTGTTTATAAAGTTTCTCTCAGTGGCTTGACACAAAGCATCCTTTCATGTGTCCCTCTCTTCGCAAGACACACACCACCTTTTCCTGTTAGTCATGGCAGATGGCCTAGACATTCAAATGAGCATCATCTTTTCAAACCAGGCCACTTCTCATCTCCATTACTCTCCTTTGTAACTTATAGTTGACTACAGCTGGCCAGAAATAACAGGAGGTACAGCCTAATTTGTTGTTTTATGGAAACAAAATTGGCACGCCGAGGCTTGACTTCACTGTAAGCAGATATGGTATGTGCTACTCTAACAGAAACAGGTCATTTGCAATCAAGTAGAAAGAAAAGTAAAAAAGGCAGCCATTTTCTTGTTTGAAGCCAGATTGTCATCTTTATTTTAAAGAAAGGACTCTCCACCTCTTTTCTCTGCTCAGTGTATTGTACCTCATCAAAGAAGGCAATCACCAGCTTTTAACTAATAATAAAAAAGATGCCTTTACAGTTGAGGCTGGTTAATGGCAATGTCTGTTTCTGGCATGGGACCAATTTACTGCTGTCTTGTTGATCTGAGATGTGCACTTGTCTCTGAAGGGCTAGAAAAGCAGGGAGATTAGGGACTCAGCTGCTGACAACAACCAAACTCTCTATAAACAATACACAATGAAAATAATGAAAACCAGATTTTCCTGGTATTTTCAGTAGCCTCTAGACAATGCAACAGTTTCTGGTTTCTTCACTAAAGATGATATCAATTATGCCTTTTATCCATCATGCAGAAGTCACATGTGAGGCATAATTGAAGGCCTTCTCTCCAAGGTAATTTCATCTGGATTTACATGGCAAAGTACTTAAATTGCCTTTTTTTTTGGCACTTCATATTACAACACAGCTTGGGAAGGGGTATTTTACTTTACTGATGTAAAGCAGCTGGCATATGTACAATAGATAGGTCACATCAACACAGAGCAGATTTTCAACCCTCCAAACCCCATTTACAGCAGCTTTAACAATTCAACAAAGCAAACGCTGAATGCTAAACTCTTGTATAGAAATGTAACTCTATTTCTTAATGGCCAGCACACCTGCCTGCCACTGGCAGCTAGGATTTTTCTCTTGCAGGCTACTGCTTTTTGCAGTAAGTTTATTAAACTTATCGCTGAAACTGAAATAATAAGTGCTTTATGGACTTCCAATGAATTAGCCATTCAAGAGTCCCTCAGGAATTTCCTTTACCACACACAAAGCAAAAGCAGGAGGGAGAGAAGGTGACAGTTCTGTGCAATCTTAATTTCTGTGCTCCCTTGAGAGAAAAGAATCAAGGATCTAAGGACTGGCTCACAGTAGCTGCTGCTGCCCATGTTCTAAAACATATTTTGTTGAAAACTACAAAGCCAGATTAACTACCAGTTTTCTCCCAGAAATTACCTCTCCACGTTTCACACTAGAGACTGTATCATCCTGCCCTTGGTTGCACACATGACAATCTACACCACTGTCAAAGTGGCAGCAACTAATCCTCTGTGTGGTTTGGTTTTTTTAATACTTGGCCTAGGTAGGAAACTCAACCTCAACTAAAAAAAGAAAAAAAAAAANTGCAAAGCATCAGGGAAAAGCACAGATCTCAGAGCCAAGACACATCCAACTACAAAGTTGGCTTTTTTTTGGTGTTTTTAATGAATGGTCACTACGAGGATAACATTAATCCAGCAATAAGACTTTTACGGGAAAAAAATACAAATGCAATTTATCTTTTTTAACTGTCAGTTGCATTTCTAAAGCCTTAAAGGCTGTAGCTTCCAGCGGCCTTTTGTCTTTCTGCCATGGCAGGAATATCTTGGACAGCTGTAAGAGCTTTGCAAGCTATCTTTCTCAAAATCCATTAGCTAATTCAAGGAACCTAATTAGAGCTGCCATTTTGATGGAGCATATTGAATGCTCTGTATAAACTGGTAACACCATCAATGTTTATTAAAAATTGCAAGAACCAAAGCTCTCTGTTCCATATAAATATTAATGGACAGATACACAATACTTATTGAAATATAGACGGCATTATGACCACAGAAATACACACAGGTATACTTATAACCCAGTGTGATGCATTTATTCACAAAGGCTAAAGTACAGAAGCAAAACCTAGGGACAATTTTACACAAACTGTTGAAAATTGACCGGCTTCCATTTACACTATCCTTATGTGCATTAAGGGAAGCAAAGCACAGTAAAGATGATTTGTTTCTTGTGTTTTTCCTGAGTAGTGTGCTGACAATTTGGAGTGCATTTTGAGCTTACCTCAAGAATGCACTCCAGCTGGAACCATTTTATAGCTCCTCTTAAACCACCCACTCCAATCACCGTACTTTGTAGACATTTACACGTATTCCAGTACTATCCTGTTTAAGGGCATCCAAAGATTCAAAGGGAATTTGCACTGTAGAGTTAAACCTCAAATTCTGCTGTAGACAGCAACAAAATTGGTGAAAGGAGCCAGACATCTGGAGCAAGGCTCTCCTACTTTCTGCTGCGTAAAACCCAACTATAAGGAAAAATAACTCATGGACAACGATGCAACACATGAAATACTGACCATTCTAAGAACATATCAGAGATCTAATTAGGTTAGGCTGTACAAGCATATGCCTTTGGCTGCAGAAATAAAAAGTTTTCTGGCTACTTCACAGCTTTGTTTTCAACTTGATACATCATAAATGGAACTGCAGAAAACCTCATATGTTACCATTTCAATCTGACGCACACTTTCATAGGCATCTAACAGTGCCTGGATTCTATTTATATGTACAACTAAATATACGTGCACAGAAAAATCAGCAGATTTGCTGGAGAAAGACAGCAGATGTTCTTATTAAGCCACTGGCACATGCAAGGTGAAGCATGTAAGCCTTATACGGAAAGCATTTAATGTTCCAACTACATGCTAAAGAAAAGCAATGACAACAAATGAAATTATTTGTACCAGACCCTACTAGCTGAAAGTGCAAGGCACAGCACAATGGAAGCACTGTTGAGCATGCCTGAATGACTCTTACAACACATGGCACTTCTCGCAGAGGGGCATCATCCATACCCACCCTTCAGAACATCCTATCTCCAATATAATGATCCAAAGTTCACTTATTCAGAATATATATGAAAATGACATGTGAAACATTTAACAGATGTGCAAGAGAAACAGGCTTAATTGTGTTTCCTACACTGTAATAGTGCAAGGGGCTAAAAATTTTATGACAATCTTACCATGGGGAGAACCCTGAAGGTAAATTCAATTTGATTCTCTGATAGGGCAGTATTTCCAAACTACGACTGAGATTTGAGCAGTTTCACAGGAACAGACTCAAAAATCAAAACATCAGTTACCACTACCTTCTCTCAGGAATTATATACGGCAAATTTAGCTTGTGGATATTGCTCAACAAAAACCCTGCCAGATGCTCAAGCGGTAGATGGATTTTTGCAAAGTTCTGCTGCCTTCAAGGCCACCCTGTCTTCTCTTCCAGCAGTGCTCCTCCTTGGGCACCCCTCCCCTGTGCAGCTGGGCTCCTCAGAGCACAGTTGTTTTGTTCGCACTCTCAGAGACTGGGGAGTTCACATTCCTTCAACTTGCTTTCATCACAAGCTCCAGAGTGTCAGAATTAAACTCTTTATAAGCCAAACTGCATTTTGGAGAAGTATTTCTGAACTTAAGGGCCTAAAGTTAGCAGTATAACTTTATTATTTTGTATTATGTATGGAAGCTCCTGGACTTCCAAAGATGCACTGTTTTTCTAGCTCCTTCATCTTACAGCTGCAGATCCACTGCACCTCTGATGGGAAATTACTCCCACTTTCCCACTTAGAGAAGACAGGTCTAAATTTCAGGTGTTTAAGATTGAAGGTAAGCACTACTCTTTCTTAGTAATTGAAAAATGTTAAATTAAAACGGAAAAAATGAAGTACTGAAATCGTCCCACTACACAGAACCATTACTTGGCACACATTCCCGGGAAAGGAAGAGCAAGCCTATCTCTCTGCATTTGTCTGGGAAGTCCCAAAAATGCTAAAGCCCATATTCTTGTTCAGGTCTATCTCTGTCTCTGTGCAATTATTCTCATATGGTTTAAACTGCCATGTTTAGAGACACACCTCACAAATCCTTTCGCATCTGTTTTTGTCTTGCTGCCTCAATTCCCGGTTCTCACTCTGATGTCAGTTTTTCCCTTCATCCCTTTCAGCCAAGGATGCCGACTTCCTCCACCCATTACTGGCATTCCACACCAGCAAATCTCTGCCCCACAGACAGCTCTAGCACAGAAACACCTCTCCTGATGCACACAGGCCAGCACTTCTCCTTCCAGCAGTCGAGTCCCATCTCGCAGGAGCACTTCCATTCTGTGCTGGTTCAAGTGAGTGTGCTCGTACATGAACAGAGCATCAGACTTGGAAACTTCTCTCTACTCTGAAGCACTCACATGTTGTCCACAACTACAGCCTGACCTGGCACTCCCCTTTATTCTCCCCATCCTCTAGCTGCTCCAGCCTCTCCTTTGTTCCTGTTTTTGTCCTTTCCCTCCATGGCATTCTTTTAGCATTTTGCATTCAAATCAGCTCACCTTCCTCCTCCATTGAAGGGAGAGTGTAAGTGTATGGGAACACTGATCATGGCACCTCATCCTTCATTCCTGCAACAGGAATCTCTCCGGTCCCCGCAGCCTGGAGAACCTACTACTGGAAAAACATGTACAGGCTCTGGCAGTTCAGGACAAGCACTTTTGGTGAAGTTAGCAGCCAAGTTTCTATCATATGTGTGGGAAGTACTCTAAATCTTATAACTTAGTCAAATTGTCACTGTTCAAGGGGTGGCAAGAGGCACAGTCTGGTATAAGACTAGGCTGCATTCCCTTCCAAAATATAGACCCCATTCCAGCGTATGGAAAGACTACAAATTCTTGTTGAAAGAACAAATACTGCTTCTTTTTACTTTTTGCACAGACAAAACAACCCCTTGTCTTCTCCTTCCAGACCCCTCCAAACAGCTGTCATCATATTTCATAAAAATTCAGCTTTCAGCACTCCTCCTACACAGGCATTTTCAACCCAAATGGTTGAAGGTTGGCTATTAACAGGTAGAAATACAGTTTTCTAAAGGAAGCTGATCCAGCAACTCCCCTCACACAACTGGCACAGCCCGGGTTTCCATGGCTGTCCCCCTCCTTGCCCTACAGGACTGCATGCTCCCTGATCCAGTGGCTTGGCAGCATGTTCCTGAAGGCAGCGTGGAGCTGGCTTGCTCCTGGCATCTGTGGGATGAGCACTCCTTAACAACAACCACAACACCTTTGAGAGTACAGCCTGGTAAGCACATAGTACTCCTGCATGTGCTCCAGACTAAGCTGTAGTCAGCTTAATTAGAAACTTAATTGATGAGTGCTACTTCCTTCACTTGTCCATTAAGATAAGTACAGCACATGGACATTTCAACCCATCAAAGAAGAGAAAACGCATTAATTTTGGTTTTCTTAGAGCTGTTAATAAATCTGACACTGTCTGGCAGTTTGCTTCATTTCCTACCATTTGACAGATACTGTGATCACAAGTTACAGAAGATGTTTTTCCTCTGAAATTATCACTCTGGTAATATAAGCCAGAAGGAAACTTTATCAAGATACCAAGAAGCTGGGTATCAGTTTTATTTTTAACTTTATGTGGCTGGTTTGTGAATATCTCAATGTGATAAAAAAATTAAAAATCATACACACACAGAGACACATTACAAATGACTGTATTACAGCAAATAATCACACCGTGTATTTATCACTAAAAGCCAGTATTCCTCTCATATAATCAGGTTGGCTCCACTTAGACCCCTTTACTGTAAGAGCTCCTGCAACTGTTTTCTTCCTCTTTCTCTCTCTCAAATTGACATTTGTATGGAATCAAGAAAAATCTTCCTTAATAATTTTTCATTACTAATGGCTTTTTTTGGTATGTGTATTTGAGAGGAGGGAAGGCAAAGGGCAGGAAAAAGGAGCTTTAAGTGCTCTGCAAATTATCCTCCTGAATCTGGGCCTCATAAATCCTATCAAATGTTGTATTTCATCAATAGGCTGGAAAAGCTTTTTTCTCTGCAATGATGAAGCCCGGGTTTAAAATTTATAGTTTCATTTTAGAAATGGACTATAAAAAGAGTCTGACTTGGCTGTCCATCAACTGTAGCTGACATGAGCAAGTTAGGTGTGGACTTTAAAAGTGTTATATGTATTTTTTATTTATTATACATGTACATACATACATATAGATATATGAGGACATGTATATCACTGTTGGTTTGTGTGTGCATAAATACGCATCTGGGTTTTTTAAAAAAAAAAATTGTCATAAAAAACCATTTTGTTTCAGTGCAAGAGGATCTGAGATATTCAGCAGATTAGATTGTGAAGTGATAAAAGTGTCCAGAGCAGAGTTGGCTCAAAGATCTGCAACAACACAAGCAAATTGCATTTTGCTGCCCAAATGATCGAGATAAAGTATTTTAATTTGTTCTCATTCGTGGGGTGGCAAAATGCAATTCAGCAATGGCAGAGCAAGGTTCAGAGGGAGGCCGGGAAGATTTCAGTCGGCTGTTGGGAGTAAACAGGAGGAGGGCAGGCAAGGGCCAAAAGGTTTTAGGTGGGGGAAGACAATTAACAAAGGGCTGAGAGATTGCGGAAGAGGGGGTGCACAGCTTCTGCACCTCTCAGGCTTGGAAAGGGAAAAAAGAAGACAGACTCCTCTGTCTCTGTGCTGTTCTACCTCTACTCCCGTTCCACAAACCCTGGAAACAATTCTGATTTCACAAAGAGCTGCTCCTACTTGCCCTCCTCCACTGCCTGTGGTAGGAGAGCACTGAGATTATGGCTCCTATTCCTGCTGCCACCACTGATGGGAGCCATGTGGGTGCCACAGCTGTCCTCTAAGAGCCCAAAAGCTTCCTCTGGCAGCCACAGCAGCTTCCTCAGATGGAGGAGGACATAGTCTGTGTGTGCTGCTGAAACACCCCCTGCTCTCCTCCCTCACCACCAGAGCTGGAGGTCTGCAGCCAGTAACTACTGCTTAGTTCCCCCTATGTTTAAAAGCAGTCTTAAGGATAACACTTTCAATAAAAGCATTAGTGCTACCCAAAATCCTCATACTTGTAAAAAGAAACTACACTTAAAATAAAACTCAGATAAATAAAGTGGCATATCTGCAGTTGGAGAAAATGAAGTTCCATTCTGGATGTAGGGGAGCCCACCTCTCTCCATCTGCTACTAAAAAATGTAATTTTGTAACTCAAAGAATTAATGATGGATTATGTGAAAACAGCAAATCAGATTGTGCTGTTGAGGCATTATATGAACTAAACAGAAGAGTAGTTAATCTGAATCACATGTGGGATGGCTATTATTGTGTGTTGCCATCGTTGCTGCCGAGTCTGGCTGTAAAGCTGGTTTTGGTGGCAACACGCAAAAAAATCTGAACGTCCTGTTCCTCATTATAAACGAGGAGAAATCTCACCCTGGGGAACATGGTCAAAGCCGACAAGTGACTGCTACAGGAAAGGCTGGGCCAGGGGAGTGGTTAATGGTAAAGGCATTCTGAGGCAAGACCAAGAAACCAAATACCTCCTTCCACCACCTCTATTTGGTAACATGAACATGATGACTAAATGAACCCATCATCAATGCCTGGGGCATCAATGCCTCCTCCTGTTGGGAGGACGTTGGCCAAGGTTCCTGTCGCTGGGGACAGCAGGGGCAGTGCAGGACCCAGCCCAGCTCCCCCAACACATCCACTACAGGGGCTCACTGCGGTCAGCAATGGCACAACCAAGGGATGATCACTCATTTGGTATGACCCAGCAGGGAAGCAGGTGGGGGAAGTACCACCCATGCACATTTTGCAAATCAAAATGTGTTTTGTTTCCAGTGCTAAGATTCCACTCTTAGTATACAAAATACATGGTGCTTACACCAGTCTGTGAAAATGAGGGGAGCTGAAACTGCCTGTATTTCAAAAAGAAAGATATTTGTATTAATGAATGGTAACTATCAAATCTTGAGCTACAGATGGTGTATCTCTGGAATTCTACATTTTTTACTGAAAGGTGGCATTTAGTAGTGTCACATCACATGAGCAGAAGTTACTTAAAAAGAGAATCTTGAACTCTTTCAGATTCATACAAGTTAACCTCATTTAACAGTGAAATTCAGGACACTAAGCCAATACTCACATGGCAGCATTTTCAAACAAAAATGCACTCATCCCACAGGAAATCAAGAACATTTCTAGCAGCACATTTTTTCTCATAGTGTTCTGTATGTTTCTCCTTGAAGGTTTCAAAATAACCAAGCAATTCAACTTTCCCTGTAACTCTTGGATTTTTTCAAACTTGAATTAATTCTTCTACACATAAACACCTTTCTGCCAGTCTGCAGTGAGAAGCTCCTGTCACTGTTCAAATCCTTAACTTTTTCCTTCTAAAATATTTTAATCTGCTTTTCCCCTCCCACCAAAGGATGCTTTTGTTTATTTTTGTTATTCCTTTTTCTTTCCTTCTCTCCTTATTTTCTCACTTCTTCCCCCAGACTCCCGCTTTCCATTTTTGTTTTCTATTTCCCTTGAGCCTTACTAAACCCTGACCTGTTTACAGATAACAACTAACAGAGCTTAAGGGCTAATGTTTTACCTTCTCACCATTCTGTATCAGGCTGCAGTCATCAGTAAATAGAATTCATCATCATCAATGGATTTTCAGTGACATGCACTGTATTTGCTCAGATAATGGCCCGATATATTGCCTTTGAAATGAGGGTGTGACCACTACTTAGGGATATTCTCAGGAGTCAGTAATTGGCATTGCTGCAGGACATGTTCGCTTCATGCTTTGAAGGCAGGCCGGCAGAAATGCAAGCTTTGAAGTTTTGGGTTTTTCTGGAGGGTACTGTGCTCTCAGGACACACCAATATTAACCTAAACACATCACTTTTGGATTGCTGCAGGTCACTTGCTGGTTGGTTTGGACCACAGGGAAGAACTGGCATATGCTGCTTCTGAAAGGTCAGACAAATCCATGAGGGTACAGATCTTTCCAAATTCGTAGTGAGGGCCAGACTGAACAACGTAGGCTGGAGTGGCCTTGCTCCAACTTCTGACAGATATCTTTCTCATCTGCCGACAGTTTTGAGATAGCCTTCAAATCTTTAAGACTGTCTCAGGAACACCTGCAGACAAAACACCACTGCAACATCCCCACCAGAGATACAACTCGCCTTGTAACAGGCTCAGCAGAGATGTGTAATGAAAAGACAGTCCTGTTCTGATACACAGGAGAGCCACAGAAGCAGTAAGAGCAGGTGGGGGAGCACAAGATAATATGGAAACAATACCGGTCTGCAGGATGCCTGGCAGTGCCACTGCATGTTTTAGGAAGGAGGTAAATGTAACATGCCTGGCCAGGTTGCAAAGACAGCCTCAATGGTGTTTAAGGTCACTACAGACAAAATAATTTTTTTTTTTTTTTAATTAGAAGGACTGACAATCTGATAGAGCTACTGGACAAACAGGACCAAGCCACTTTGGTGTCCAGTAATTGTTAAAAGTGTGCACAGAATATGCCCACAAAATTACTATTTCCAGTGTAGGATAAATATCCCTTCACTTCCCTGGTCCTCACCTTTACAAGCTTGCCAATCAAACACAAATGTGGATCACATCCCTCAGTCCTGGAGCAACAGATAGATGGGTATGCTGCATCCAAATCCAGTTCTATACACTCATCCCACTAGAGAGAGGAAAGCAAACCAGCCCACCAAGATCTGGGAGGAGGAAAGATCGCTTCCATCTGCTGTGTTTTTTCTGCAATGGTCAAAGTTTTAACCCCACAGATAACCCCCATCATTAACTAGCACACTGACCATAAGATTTTTCCTTCATTCATTTTTCTGCATTCAAGTATATCCTCTATTAATGCACAAAATTACCCTTCTCTCCCCCCCATCTAAATCACTGCTCCCCACGGGACAGCCATTAAAATTGATTCATGAATACACTACATTTACAGGCAAAAGTGGAAACAGAGAAAACCTCTCCCCATCATGTCGCTCTCCAGGAAGGACTTTAAGACACATTAAACAAAGAATTCTCATATCTTCTGACATGCAACTTAGAGATCTGAATGTGATTTTCAGTCTTGCTTCATTACAGAAGACATGGTCCTTAAAATAGGCAGTTTGCTTTGGCCAGTAATGTTTAAGGCTTTAGCTTTAAGTGTTGTTTTCTGTAGATTGCACAGTGCATCAGGCAGCTTCCCTCCCTCCAGTCCTGCCCAACCCCAGCTGCAGCAGTGAAGACACCTAAAGGATTCAGGCAGCTGGAGAAAATGTAAAACCCCAGCTCTTGGGCCTCATCTGTGTTTCCCTCCTTTCACTCCCGAACATACATCTGGATTTGACAAAGTCATGCTTATCAGATAGATCAGGAGATAGTCTCCTATCTGTGCTGTGATGCAGAATTAGGTCAGAAGAGCATTTGGCCAGCTTGCATTTTGCTGTTTAATCCTACATAAGTAGTTGTGGAGACAGCAATAAAAGACAAATTATCACACTAACCAAATTCTGCACCCCCTAATCGTGGTCAGTTTTCTGACCTTGCGAGGAAAATGAAATAAAAATCACACATTACTACTGTTTAAGTGCATATTCCAATACCATTAATTTATGAGGATACAGATGAGGCCAGGAGGCAAGTTTATTTTATGAAAATATATAATGTTTCAAGGCAAACTAAATGTTACAAAAATAAAGTCTGAAGAACAGTAGTTCTCAACTTTTAAGCTGTCTTCTGTGATGCCATAGCTAAGTCTTCCAGCTGGCCACACCAGATGGCCACTTTGGCCACCACCAGAACAGCAGTCTGGAAAAAAGTGCCCTACAGCTCTGCCTCAGCATCTTGGCTGGAATATACTCTGAGGCAGCAGGTCTGTACTCACAGCTCAGAGATATTCCCAGTGCACTTGCTTAAGAGTTCTTAAAATTTGTGAGATTAAAGCCAAATGTTTGGTCCAATAGAGGTCAAGGAAAATAACAGAATGTTGGTTACTAGTTTTTAAATGTTAATCATTGTTATTCACACTAAAACCTCATTGCACTAAAAACAACCAGTCCTCACACCAGCATACAGTATGAAGATCTGCTCAAAAACAGTGTGTGTGTATATATATAAATATATATATAAATAAAGGCATTTATATATATCTATATCTATAAAGGCATTTTCTCTTAAGCAGTGGGTAAGTTCAGCTGCAGATGATTCCAGCAGCTACATACAATTTTTGTTTCAGGGAAGCTGTACAACCATTCCTCCTCTTACATACAACTGTACAAATCGGTGTGTTAGTGATGCCTTTGCAAAGAGGGTTTGACAACAATAGAGAGGCCCCAGCTTGCTAAATAAGAAGTGACAACTCCATTTGAAAGCTGTCTCTGGATGTGTTTTATGTGCAGAAATTATCTGTGACAGTTCAGATCAAAATAGAGTTTTCATTTCATGTGGGAGGTAAATGGACGATAGAATGGGTTACTTTAAATGGTACAGTCTAGTCCAATTAATGTTTCAGACTTTTCCATATTCTGCGCTCTAAACTTCGGGGTAAAAAAAAAAGCAAAACTCATTTTGTCAATAGCATGATGCAAAGAACAGACCAAAGGGTAATAAAAGTGGTTAACAAAAACAGTCATGCAGAAATATGGCAGAAAAGATCAAGTTACAGTAACCTGGCTGTGAAACTAATAAGTATAAAACAGAAAAGAAAATATCACTTCATTCTTTCAGGGAGAATCAGGCAGGTGAACCAATTCTGATTTCCTATCTCAATCAACAGAGATTTTGCCACTTACTTTGGTGGAAACAGGACTTCAATATCAGTCTTCTTTCTGAGCAGCAGGCACAAACTCACATACCTTCATTTGCTTTTCAGATTGTGGAACATAAATTTACAATTTCTAGCTTATGTAACTATACAAATAACACAACTTGTACTTTAAAAAAATGTCAGATCCAAACTGTTCACATTTGTTACCTGCAAATCAATCAGTTGTCTTGTGGCCCATTTTAAAGAAACATGTTTTCTTAAAGGTCTAGAACCACTGCTGTGATACTCAAGCATAACAGTAGCTCTGATGGGAGCTGTGCTGATACAGTGCCTGTAGCTTTCTAACAATCTTTTTCAAAGTCAGTGTGGAAACCAGCAGTTCATGCATGACTTTTTAAATGTACGTACAAAGTGCTGTTAGTAGAAAAGGTATGGACACACAAGTAAATGATCTCATCTCAAACAAGGGCCCACGAGCCTTACATAATCTATTTTGTTTATGCCACACTTTAAACAATGCATATTTTGATCGTTTCTGAGAAACAGCATTTTTCTTGGCACGATTTTCAATATCCACCCACTTGGAAGAGCAGGTGTCTTTGTGTATCATTGCTCAACCCTGGGAATAAAGAAAACATTTTAAAACCATGTTAAAATTCTTTCCTTAAAGTCAAGAGACATTAAGGTTCCATGGGCATTACAGAAGAACAGACCACTATAAATGCACTGAGCTAGTAGAAACACTGAGACCAATAATTCAGAAGATATGAGACCTCAGTACCTCTACTGGCCAAAGACTGAGCACTGGTAATCTTGTTCCTCAGAGGCAAGTTTTAACACAAAAGAGAAATTAACATCTATCTATGCACTAGGGTCTTGAAAGGAAAAACAACAGAACAATGAAGCTGCTCAGACATCTGGTATATTTGCCACAGATAATAGTAATGAGATAGCAGGCAGAGTGTAGAATAAATGCAAAAAGGTACAAAAGAATACTGTTATTTCAGAAGCCACACAGACATGTAAAAAATACCAGTACTCAGACTAATGAGTCTAAATTTTGGAAGGAATTCTCAAGCACTTATCATGTTTAGATTGATGATCTATTTGTAACAGCATTCAAAGAAAGATCATGAGACTTCTACCTATTCAGTTTTGGAGCCAGAACATGTCACTAAGTGCAAGAGACTTTTCAAGCTCTGTAGTAAGGAGGTCCAAGAATCATCCCTGATGCGGACAGTGGTATTTACAGAGAAAAGGAGGAAAAGATCAATCCCTTCCCCCTAGTCTCCTTTACTCTCCCTCTCTGAAGCAGCTGATGCTTAAACATTGCCATTGTACACAGAGGCATGAAGTAATTGTCTCTTGGTTTTCTGTTTGTGTGTTTTTTGTTTTGTTTTGTTTGTTTTTTTTGGTTTGTGCTTTGCTTTTCAAATCAGGGACAGCAAAAGATGCTAAAGGAAAAAAACAATACCTTATTCAGGTGAAGGACTACAGATACTTGTCATGTGTGTACTACCAATCAATAACAATTAGGAACAGGTTTATTGCTCTGATGCTGTTCCCCAACCCTCCTCCTCAACCTCACACCCTCTTGCCATGTTATGGAAGTATCTGCTGACACATAAAGCAGGGGTTGCAGCACCAGAAGGTCTCCTCTGTCATTATCCCAAAGCAGAGCAGAAGCAGCCCAGGTCCCCTGGTTTGCAGCACACTTACAGCCCACAAGTGCTCAATTAAAGTAATTCTTTCAGACAATTACTGAGCATTATGGTGACTCAGGCATAGAAAATAGCTGCCCTCTCCCCACCTCACCACAAGACTGACCACATTTTGAACGTGCTTTCATTCCTCTGAAGGTGCATGGCTGCTTATTTTTCAATTTCCAAGCCACGTACAACACTTGCATTAGAAACATGTTCTGTGCTTAAACTTACACGCCAGTCTCAAAATAATTGTTTTACATGCATTTATGTAAATACCGTATCGATCATTTACGGTTTAGTCCCATTTACAAGGTAATAACCGTATCCAGGACTAAGTAGGCATCTAAGCCTAAGGGCAGAAGTGTTTATAACAGATAAACTCACAGCTGAAGGACATGTTCTAGCTAGTACTGGTTTGAGAAGAAATGCCCCTAAGATACTATTATGCTGGAAAATTTTATGTAAGATTAAAATTAAGTAATTGAAGGAATTAAACCATAAATATAGGTCAAAGACTGAATGATAAAATGTTGTTTGAAATTTTAAAACATTAGTTGTCTCTTTCATCTTTCTCCTTATTGCTTCCAAGTCACTGGAGGGAGAGGGCTAACAACCTTCCACAGTGCATGGTCAACAGAGGACTGTGACACTGCAAAACTGTCACACTGACCTCCTGGTACACAAGTAGGAAACTGAAGAGACATGAAAAGGGGAAAAATAAGAAAACATTTATTTCTCTATATTATATTTATTTCAGCTTTAGCACTTTCTAGACGTATCCCACACCCACTCCTCTTGTGTATATAATTTTATCATGAGCTGTTTCTTTGGTCTTCCCCACTTCAGTTTGGTGGAAAGAAAAAAATGAAGGTACCTGTTTTACAGGCAACTGAAGAGTATAAAATCTTTCATGCAATCACTCTCCACTGCTTTCTAAAAATTGCCTCCAGAAATCAAGGACAAGTTAGAGATAAAAAGAGATAACTAGCATGGCTATCTGAAGCAACATCATCTTCTCATGTCCTTCTGCCCTAATGAAAGATCTCACTTTTCTCTCCTGTGCAGACCACAATGTAGTTTAGGACAAGTTAATTATTTAATTTTCTATGAGAGTCTAACACCATGCTCCACAAAACAGTCACAATTCTCTTAGCCCATCCCAAGATCAATACTGATACCTTGATCAATGTCAACAAATGCTCTGCTGCTGCATGACCTGCCAGAGAAGCTGCTCCTTAGCCACAGTACACATGGAGTCCAGGTGGTGCCGGGTCTCCTCATGGGAACATAAGGACAGTCACTGAGGTTCAGAGTATACACCAACTTAACTACATCAGAAGACTTGGGCTGATGAAAAAATAAACTATTTCTTGGCTTGCTGTGACCCCTTGGATTACTGTCTATGCCAGTGGACTTGTGATCACGGATTGAAAAACAGCACATTTTAGAGGTTGTCATCGACTGTACGCTCTGCACAGCTGTCAGACAATAATCACAATTATTCTCTTTTTATTCAGCATCCTGTTGCCTATTAAGTCATTTCCATCACATCTCATCAGTCCTCCCAATATTTTTGCTAGCACAATATTGAGTGATTTTCAGCTTTTGAAACAGCATCAGTTTTTACAGTTTTCTGCTAACCAAAAGACCTGGTTCATGCTTTTGCCTATACCTTCTGTCAACAATGCTGCCTACTAAGTGCTTGGGTAACCTTTTGCCCCTGGCATCTTGACACAAGCAGGGAACAAGGTTGTTGAATCAGTGTACAGTAAGAATTCCCTACATCTTATGAATGTGTAGAGATGACAGCAGTTTCCACTGTAAGGTTTCCACTACACAGTTAAGCTGTGTGAGCACCTTACAGAGCAAAGCACTTTCCCTGGACATGAGCAGTCATACTGGCAAACCATACCAGTACTGTTCCTGGTGGCAGCATAACCTGGCACTGCTGGTAGGTCTGAGGTGTGCCCCATGGTTCCCTGTGCTGCAGGGAAAGCACTTTTCCTGGTGATCTAAGAAAGCCAAGAGTATTTATTTTGAGAATGTACAATAAATTGTGGGATGCTGCTTGAAGACTCTCAGGACTCTGTTACGTTCCTCTCTGCTTAATGGGGAGGAGGGCTGGAGATTGCTTTACCTGTAACTCAGAGGAACCTGTCAGCACAGGTCCCAATGACCTTAGATAGCCTCAAACAGAAGTGAAGACACTGAAAAGAATTCTCATGGCTCCAGTCAGTCTATGTCCATTTTCCCTGTCACATTTCTTCATTCTTACTAGACAGGTATCACAACACTTAACTGGAGCTACTCAGCATTTTGAAGCAGTCCAGTGAAAACCTTTTTTATTTCCTTTTTCAAACTTCACCCTCTGTCCATACTTTCAGACTTTGGGCAAATGATTCTTTGTGTCCCACTAAGCTTCGACTATTTTTTTAACAATAGTTTGATCAGTAATTTATCCAATGAAGTGAAAAGTCAAAATAGAGCTTGCTGTGAGCTCATGTTCATCACCTGGAGTCTGAGGATGCTAACATACATGAACTGGACGGTGCTGCTCATGTCCAAACTCTTCCACCTCCAGAAAAGACAGATTCATAATATTCACAGACTTAAAAGTCTAGCACAACAAAATCCCATGCCCTCATCTTCTGGTCAGTTTTACCAAACCAAGCTTATCTCTACAATGAAAAGAATCCCTTTGTCCCATTTAACTAGCAGCAGCTAAGAAAAAACCTTAGCAGAGGATTTTTTTGAGAGCCATAGTTTTGGATAGAGTGTGAGCTACCTGAGGTCAGCAACCTAGATTCATCTTACAGTGGGCTGCACAGCAAAGCTTGCACAAGGCCAGGTCACCAGGGTTTTCTCTGAACTACTTACATATCCAGAAGCTAGGAGATCATATGGCAAAATGACTATGTCAAGAAGCTGGGGGAGAAAACAGGAGACGGTTAATAAAAGGAGTGGGAACTGGGATGAGCGAAAGGGAAAACAAAAGAAAAACAAATAGTTTCTTGGCAAAGGACTTGCTGGAAGGACAAACCTCAGAACTGTGAGCAGCATAATGACCTTCTGCTTATTTCTCTTCAGTCAGGAAAATGGGATTAGGTTCACATTCATCATTTAACCAGAACTGCAGTACAGAATGAACCTGACTGAAACATACTATTTTCTTTCCTTCTCTCTTTTTTTTTTTTTCCCCTTAGCTACAGCAACTCTGTAAGGCTAATGATAGGGCCAAAGAGACTCATCCGGACAGAAGACAACCTGGAGCAATGCAAAGCTGGGTATTTTGAAAACCCTGAAGTGTATCAAGTAAAACAGACTACTGGAGAGTAGTGGGAAAACAAAACCACATCAGACTTAATCATGTCCTTTACACTTTAATTAAAATAAGATTTAGCAATTTTATTTAAGATTACCAAATTCTCAGAGGAAATGCATTTCTCTGTCTGTATTGCTACCAGACAACTGTTAACTAGGAAGAAGAAAACACAGTACACAATGCTACATCCATCCATCCATACTGTGCATCCAGTAATGTAGACCTCTTTGTTCAAGGAAAATGTGCAGTTACACTGCTTGCCTATTAAATGAAAATGCCAAATGCTATTAGGGTTTGTACTTTCAGTATGGAAGTGAGCGGCTTATAAACAAGATTTTAACAGCTTCTCTTTTGAACAACTCAGTTTAATTAATCTTCAGTCATTAACCATTCATTTTAAATGCCACTTAAAAAATCTTAATTTTGCACATTATCAGCTGGTTCACAAATAGCCATCTATGGGCAGAACTGTAAGATCTTCCTCTCTCCTTCTTGAAGCTTACAAGCCATATAGTCAATTCTGGCTTCTTAATTAACCACACACATATTAGGATTTAAAATTAAATGGTGGTTTGTTAAAAAAAACCACCATGCAGAGAAAAGTTAATACAAACATCATTCTGCTGCCGGTTAAAGAAGCAAGTGTAAGGTTTTGGTCAAACAACACCCTGCATAAGATGGAATTTAGCATTTCTTGCTCACACTAGGAAATACACTATGGCAGGAACACATGAAAGACCATATGATTTCATTCCAGCTGCATGGACAACCTCATTTTGTCTTTATTTGTACATTTAAGAGGCTGACAACACCATCTGCATTTTACTCTGTATGCTCTGGTATGGTCTCATCTTCCAGTAACAGACCTGGCTTTCTCTCCAGGGACCTATCTTTTGCACTTGCATCCAAATGGCTGAAAGAATGGGACATTACTAATAAATGTGCAGAATTAACGTAAAATAATTCCATACAGTAATATATCACATAAGAAAAGACAGGGCTGGAGGGGAAAAAAACCAACACAAACCTGAATGCTTAACACAGCTGCCAAAGCTCAGACTCACCAGCATCTGCAGCAGGATGGTCACAAGGGAGTTGTGGGAGTGCAGTATGTAAAATTTTACACATCTGTCAATAAGTGAGGTGATCCAAATGCAAACCCTAGCAGGCAGGATGCACACAGGCAGATTTGTGACTATTCCTGACAGAATTTGTTTCTGCTGAAGAATGCATGGCCTCGAACAAGCCTGCACACATTACATGGCAGCAGCAGCAGTCTGACAACTTCCTTCTGCTTCGACACGCTCTAAAATGGTCAAGGTCACCTGACTTCCATGAAATCTGGGGTTTCCATGAGAAGTGAATGATTGGGCTCAGGTCCCAAAGTTGGAAGATCTGGATGACGGGTTCCTGGGAAGTAGCACAGTGAACTCTAACTATAAAGAAGTATAGCTTGAATGTTTCCAGGAGATTTTTATTTATTTAATGATATTAGTGGGAAATACACCCAAGGCTTGTTTAAACAAGTCCCAGGTGGTCCAGTTACTCCATGTTTCCCCTAGTTAGCACAGTGAGCATGCAGCACCCATTCATCCTTTCTGAAGAAGAAAATTGCCAAAAACACAGTACAGGTTTAACTCCAAATGGCACAACCTACACTCCTGTGGAACTGGGGCCAAAGGGGTTTCTGGATTGCCCTGCTCCCATGAGCAGGACAGCTCTACTGAGAGCCTCCAGAAACCACAGAAACTGCTCTGTACTTGCCAGTGCCAGTCTGAATTTAACTGTTGCCAGAAGTCTGTCAGCCAAGATGGACAGTAAGTTGCCATAAATTAAAAGTTTCTGATTTTATCATTCTGGGAACTGTGACTGGAACGCAGCCAAAGGTTTGGAAGGCCCTGTGGTATGTTTCAGAAAGAATAAATTCCAGAGGAATCAGAGGAGAGTCTTAGGGAATGTAGAGTATTATAGGACAGGGAAACAGCATAGATGATTCTAGGACACCAAGCAGAAGAGGCTATAAGGTAAGAGAGACTACACACCTCGCTTGTAATTGCCACACTTTGCAAATCAAAATATTCCAATGCATGATGACAATTTCCTTTCCACAGTAACACCAGGTACAGTGGCAAAGGGCACATAGGTACTACACAGCCTCATTCCATTTCCACAATGCCTCCATGAGATCCATATTAAACAATAATCATTCCTGAGTAAAGCACCATCCATTCCTACAGCAGTGGATTGCTTTTATGCTGGTCAGTGACAAAAGGTGTTGTAAGTGGATGCACAATGCCCACAGTGCTCTGAGCTGAGAATAAGAAAACTTCAGTTTCTGGCTTATGAGACATATAGGACTAAGTAACATATCTGGGCAACCCTATCTTCCTCTTTTTGAACAAATCCTTTCCTGTGCCGCTCTGGATTCCAATGGCCTTGGAGTGAGCAGGACGGGAATGCCCAAAAGACAAGCATTTACCCTTTAAGTAAAAAATGCTCCCTCTGCTAAATTTCAGAAGTCCAGACCTTTCTTATTCTCTCAGGCTTATACAAAGCTTACATTTGTCACTGGTTCCTCAAGACATGCACAGCAATTTAATCCTGTAGAGGGACAGGCTGACTGCTCGGTCTTGCCCCTCTCTGTCATGACTGTGGCCAGTTCTAAGAGTGGGAAGTGAGGGACATGGGGTTGCACACAGATGGGTTTCAGCTTCCCATTTTCAACTTTGTATGCTGCTGGATTGAGCATCCTGAAAGGGTACAAGTTGCCATAAGCAAGCTTTCACCCTAAAATAAGGAAGATCCATTTTTTGATTACTTTAGTAACATTGTAGAAATTAAGATTTTATACAGTGAGACCCAACACAGCACCTTCAAAAAGAAATAAAAAAAGGCTGCATCAGATCGAGGCTTTGGACTCTACTCCTATGTAATAAAACAGTGCCAGTTTTTTATTAGTACTTTTTTTTAAACTGCAGCAAGATACAGCTCTGAATCTATTCTTGCTAAACAAAGGAAAACTGCATTCCTTTTTGTCAGACCAGCACTTTGAAATTCCCCACGATAAGACACACAAATAAATGAAGAATTATATTTGGCAATGAGTTTGGCATCAGACTTTCAATGTTTCATAGTTCTGGGCTGAGAAAATAAGTTGAGCAAAGTCTCTAGAACCTTTCCAGAGATGTACTTGGAGTGTTTGGATATACTTGACAGCACCATCTTCATGGGAAGAAAAAAGAGGAAATTGTTTATTCAGAATGTGAGAAAGGGTTACACCGTGTGACACGCCTGACATTTAAGTGATAATAGTGTTGTGCATCTGCTCCTTTGGCTTTGGTCTGACACCTAGGCTCTGCCACGGTGCAACTTAGCACTGTCATGGCACAGCCTTGATGACTAAACTCCGAGATGTGACTTGCCACCCTCTTGAGGAACATATGGGCCCCTGATCACACAGCCTCTGCCGCAGGCTGGGGAGCATACAGCGTCTCAGGCAGAGACCCTGCGAGTTCCCCAGCTGCACAAGGTGGCTGTGCAGGCTGCACCAGCCTTAGGGATGCCATTTGCATTACAGAAAATTGTGGCTAATTAGAAATAAACAGAAAAATGCTTGATTTACAAAGAAAAGTGTGATTCTGCCAGCTAATTTTTTTCCACTCCAACTTAACATTCACAGAATACACTGATCATGCTAATGCTTTCGCTATATTCATTAATAAGGACAATTTACATTTATATAGCACCTCTCTTAGTTAAGAATTTCAAAGCTTTCAGCAAAATATACACAAAAAATTACTTCTATTTCACTGAATATAGTCATCGTTGGAATGAAAATCAACA
Organism: Formicarius rufipectus; assembly: GCA_013399695.1. Classification (NCBI taxonomy): domain Eukaryota; kingdom Metazoa; phylum Chordata; class Aves; order Passeriformes; family Formicariidae; genus Formicarius; species Formicarius rufipectus. The sequence continues at coordinate 778,757 of VXAU01003159.1, forward strand.
ATTGTGAAACAGTGCAGAAGAACGTTACACAACAGTTGCAAATAAGACACAAAGCAAACCCCCCAAAAACCCAAAGCAAAAAGCCCCTGAGATGCCAGATGCAAGTGGAACTAAATGGGATATTAGTACATAAACAGCAGTGTAAATCAGGTTTGTGTGTGCCCTGAGGAGCAGTGTTGGAGGCAGCAAACATACTTCATAATGATTAAAGCAACAGACCTCATACATGTGCAGCCTATTGCTTTTCTGCATACTGAGGGACATCCTCAGAGTAAACTGGGAATCTACTGCCAAGAATGAACCAGGAACACTCAGTGGACTCTGGTGATGAGAAAAGGGAAAGTAAGTGTATGCAAATTGCAAACAGCTCTTCTCTGACCAGCAAAGTGAGCTTCATACTTTACAAATAGCCTCCAACTTCCAAAAGGCATTAATTATGCTAATACACTGTTCTGCAAAAATAATAAAAGATAAAAATTAACTTCTTGTTTCAAATGATGAGTTTGAATTCTCTATCATAATGACACATAACTGAAATTCTCAGACCAAAATGAAGTCATCTATTCTCTCTGTGTTCAAATTCCCCTTCTGCCCCTAACCCCATTTACTTTAGTCACTGATCAGGTCTCCACACACTATATTACAACTTGAGTCATGAGTGGGAGAAAAAGCCATCCATCTGAAGTAAAATTAATGGCAAAACTTTGAGAGAAAGGATTCATGTATTAGCAAGACCAATGCATAAGCATTTACATGACAAATATGCTGATAAATGTTCAGCCTTACAAACACAAAATAAGTATGGTTGATCTTATAAGCATCCATTATAGCCCTTTTCCATCATTTAGAGAGAGACAAGGTAGTTTTCATAACTGATCCTTGGAAGCAGCTTGTTTTTTTAAATTAACATGTTATCCAGGGATTTTTCTTTCCATATCTCTTTCTCCTTTCAATACTCTCCCTCTAGCACAGAGAAGTTTCCTTGCCTGAAGTTGCCACTTTATTCAGCAACTGCTGGCTGAGACCTCACGACCCACTGCATAAATTCACACAGAATTATTCATGTTTGGCTCATTTCTGCCGGTGAATAACAACACCATTTTGTCTGTCAGACAAAGAAAAGAAACATTGAAAAAATTAACAAAGGCCACTTAGTAAGAATCCCACATTTCCTAATTTCTTCCTAATCTGGTTAAACAGCTGCTACAAGACTGAGAAATTCAACAAAGCAAAGTTGTTGGGGACTGTTGATCTTTCAGTACAGAATCAACACAGATGGAACAGCCTCTCAACACGACTTCTGATCATGGGCTCAGCTATGAGGTAACTTCCCTGGCCTGGTAGATGATTCGGTTTTAGTTTTTCATGAGTTACTACGTTATCATGCAATTAGAGCTAAATCCACACTGAGATCCAGGATCCCAACACGAAATCCAAAGTTGGTTAGGACTTCAACCTTGTCCCCATAGCAAGTCAAGATTGTAGTGTAGTCAAAACCACAATTCAATTAAGTAAAAGAGGCCAGAACGAAAGACTTGAGCATTTCTTTTTGCTGCATGGAAAGACAACCTATAGACCACACTTGAAAACTGATGATGTTTTTAAAATGTAAAGCTATAAAGTCCCATTAAAACTGAAATTATGGAGCAACTTTTATAACAATGTCTTACTCCAGCTGAGTTACAACTGTATGTATGTATATTTGAAAGGTACACAAACCTGAATTTAGGCCACCTCCTGCTGGAAATTCCGAGATCTTGGTTTATTTAGTACAAACTCAGTTTCTGATCCCTTTACTACATGCAACTTTTGTGTGACTCCAGTGACAACCACCTTAAGACTTACCTAGTACAGTGAAACCCACTAGCTGGCAAAAACGTGGGTATCACTACCCCTTATTTCATGCTGTAGAGGAAGAGTTAATAATATAGAAGAAAAAAAACCAGCACTTGCATTATGTTTGGAAAAAACTCTACCATATTGGATTTAGATGAAGAAGAGAGAGATACTTGGCCCATTCCCTGCTACAAACTCAGATTTATGTCAGAAGTGTTTTATTACTATTTATAACAATGACTCAATAGACATTTTTAAAGTACTAGATGCCACAAACTGGAAACATTCCTGTATCTGTGCTGACATATTTCTCCAGAATTAACGAGTGTGGTATTACATAGCACAGATTGAGGCTATGGGTAGACACTACAGATTGTAACATGAACTCAAAGCATCCACAGTTCCTTAAGTCCCCCATGTCTGTCCTCTGTGAGCTCTTCTTTTCATGTAGACTTGTATATCTTGCTCACACACTCATACATTGATTTGAAAAAGCCAACACTGATATATTAATGCCATAATAGTAATGAAGTCTAATGTTCTTTTAGCCCTAAATTCCAGAAGCAACCAATTTTAAAACCATCATAATGGTGGGTACATCATCAACTCAAAGGAATTTCTGTTTTCCTTTTAACCCAGGAAAAAACTTGACCATCTTTCTTTAATGCTGGAAGCTTGACAGTAAAGATTAAAAATTGTTCTTTCCTTCCCACTTAGTTATTGGAAAGACCATGAAAGGCAATCAGTCTTGTGAAGCCACACTCCACAGTGTGCATAAAAACGCTATGATTCCCAGTCCTCTCCCCAAACTAATTGAAAGTGTGTAGTATCACACAGCTGGGAAAAACTAAACCATAAACATATGCAATATATCATGCTATCATAAAAAACCTGTTACTAATAGACACTTGATGATCAGCAGGATCAAAAGGGATCTGAAAACTGAGATTATTTCTGCTGCAGGGTAAGAACTTTTCCTGATTGAAGGAGGGAAAAACACTCTCTCAGCACTACAGCAATTGGACTGGAGTCAGTTCACTCATTCTGTTTGTGAAATATGGACTTTTCTTTAATGATTTCTGTTTGACTGCTGCCTTGCTCAGATGCTCTGGGGTTACTGCTGCAGCAAATCATGGTTTTGGTTAAGAGGAAATCCATTGCTTTCTAGTCAGTAAATACAGGGGCTTGGGGCACACGAACAGTTCCATGTCTGATCCCCCTACCCAAGTCCAGACTCCCTCCCCACCAAGTTACCATTTTTTGTAATGCCAGGTGGCAATATTACCTGTCACCAGAAATCTGTGGGTAGTGCTGCTTGTTTATTTTTGCATATAGTCCTTCCAAATGCTCCCTCTCCATTGGTCCTGAAGGAGAATCACGTGGATATACAAAGGTTTCTGCTACTGCTGGTGATGATGGCCTGTAGATGCTTGCTGATGGATAAGCCTCTCGGAAGTGGTTTACTCTGGCATAGTTTGGATCCACCTCATCATCATCAATGTCAGGTCCTCCAGGACCAGTAGAATAATCACTCAGGCCTCTCAGTTGCTTTTGCCGTAACTCCTGATGCTTTGCACCAATCCTAACAATGAAAAATAAAGAACAAATACACAACAGTAACCATCACACAAATTTGAAACACCAACTCTGAACTCAGTTGTTTGAAGCTTTCAGTACCACGTGAAACCGGTGCCAGAGAAAACAGAATGATGCATGCAGCAATTTTGTTCATCTTCAGCAATCAGCTTTGTAACCAAAGTTGGTCATCGTTCTGATGAAAAAAAAATTAATGCTGAATATAGTGTGGCTTTTCACAAATGTGCATGCATGAACATAGACAGGTTTAATTCTACACCTACCTTCCACTGTGCAGTTGAATACTACTAAACCAACCCTGAAACTTTTAATCTAAATTAGCAAGTAAAATTTTTACTGTCCCTTGGTTACTTGACCCACCTAGATTCTCCTAAATACATTACCTCGTGAAAAGTGGATTAAATGTGAATGGAAATGGAGAGATGGCACAGTTATCTCAAATCAAAGGACCACAATTAATTTCCTGAAGATTTAATTTTTTAAAAAAATTTATTTTGGCTACATAAATGTGGAAATCATGTCTTATTATATAGGGGCTAGGGACAAAGTAAAACAGCAAAGAAATTAATAGAAACTTGAGAGAAATTAATTGGTACATATAAGTGAATTAAAGACTGTTACTGGCAGTATTCCACTGTGATAAAGCCCTAAGTGGTATTACAAAATGCTGCTGCTAATCAGAGCCATTGTGCAATCTCTTTGGAATAGTAAAACATATTCAGGTAAATTTCAACCTAAGATGATATTCAGTGATTCAACATTCATGCTGGAGTTAAAAAAAAAAGGTACAGCAAGGCTCTCTGAGCTCTTCTGTTACTGCTCAGCTACTCTTCAACACAGTGTAATTAAGTGCAGAGAGATGGATCTGGCAGAATGCTGACCACAGCATGCAATAAAGAGCATTTACAGAAAATAATGGAGCATGGCAGAAGACACAAGAACAGAAGAAACAGAGATGAAATGCCTGACAGAAGTCAATGTTTGCTGTTGACTGTATCTGGAAGTACAACAGCAGCACAGAAAGAACAGTATAATTTGAATGACAAGAGTATAAGTGAAAGGGGTCTAGCAGACTTGGTTACCCCAGCAAAGATTAATGGCCTCAGGACTCTGCATACTGAAAAATAAAGATGTTATGGAGAAAGTCTTTAAAAGGCATGGAGAAAAAGGATCCCTAAAGAAGCAGACGAGCACACTAGGAGCCTCTGTCTGACAGAGAGGAGCTCTAAAATGCAGAATGGGATGCATACTGGTTATTTTCTTTCATCAGAATCGTTATCATGAAAATAAATGCTAATAGTTTTCAAATAATTTGTAGTTAAAAAGGTTCACAGTTACTTCTAATGAGAACTTCATGCCTTTCTACACATATACTCAAGTACATCAATGTGTATCATGCATGCTTTCCGGTTACACACCTCCATTAACCGTGCTAGGACACACCTAGAGGTGACGCTAGTTTTTAACACTTAAAATGTAATCATATTTTATAGCGGCACGGAGTCTGCACATATATAACACAGTCCTTGACAGTCAGGAGGGTGCCACTCTGCCTTCCCTCGGTGAAGCAGATGACCTTTCTCCTCTGTAGCACTCAGATACCGGGTGCTCCACCTTGAGTCCTGTGTGCAGCTCTGGGTGCCTCAATGTAAAAGGGACATCAAAGTGTTAATTAGAGTGTGTCCAGAGGAGGGAAACCAAGATGATGAAAGGCCTTGAGGGCAAGACTTAGGACGGGCGGCTGAGGTCACTTGGTTTGTTTACCTTGGAGAAGGGAAAGCTAAGGGGTGACCTCTTCACAGTCTACAACTTCCTCACGGCAGCAGAGCGAGACATGCTGGTCTCCTCTCTCTGGTGACCAGCAATAGGACACGAGGGAATGGTATGAAGATGCATCAGGCAAAGACAAGACTGGACATCAGAAAGAGATTCTCACTGAGAGGGTGGTTGATCACTCGGACAGGCTCCACAAGGAAGTGGCCACAGCACCAAGTCTGTCAGAATTCAAAGAGTGACTGGATGATGCTCCTAAGTTATGTCATAGGTTTTGTTTGTAGTCCTGTGAGGAGCAGGAAGTTGGACTAAATGATCCTTATTGGTCCTTCCAACTTGTGATATTCTGTAACTCTACCAAGTATTGTACTGTAAGAATGCAAGAACCATGAGAGAGAATAATATCTTACTAACACATCATTACAGGCCAGTTAGTTAATTTTATTTCATTAAAACAACATTAAAAATACTCACAAAGTCTTAGTGTAATTTACTACAGTGGTGTTACAGATGAAAGGATGACAAGAAGAAATATGCTACAATGTGTCTATACCCTCAACACCTCTCAGGCTTCTGCACTGAGGCTTCCTAAGAATTTCTTTATTCTTCCTGGAGCTTCCCTTCCCTGCACAATCACCTCCTCCCCCTGTAATCTTCATTGCACTTCTCTTTTGCTTCAGGTTTTCATGCCACACACACTCCCTATTTTGCACTGTAGAAGTGACTTGGGTCAGAAAAGCACTATGCTCAAGAGAAACCTCACTCAGGCTGAGGCGGTGTCTTGAAGAAGTCACAGACTTCAAAACAAGTAATAGTGATTTTGTACAATTTTGACCCTGTCTACATGGGAGATTCCATTGGAGAATCTTATGGAGGGTATGTGATAAATTCAGTTAGTAAGACATGTATTCTCACAGTTTACTGCCAAGTGCACTGGCTTAACTGGCCGATGGCTTCTTGGGATGGTGGAAGTTTAATGGCATTTGCAGAAGAATGGAACATACAACTTACTATTTGTAAAGCTAGTGGTGACACTGGTATAGACCTTGGCAAGGAAATGCCTTTATTCCAAATGCAACAGACAATGGCATGGGGAGAAAGTCAACACTAAGGAGCTGCACATGGAAGGAGAAACTAAGAAGTAATGGCCAGCTTGCATTTCCACCTAAACCTCAAACCACTGCTAGCAAATGAGCAAGTTAGAGAGCAGCTGAAAGTGGGCAAGGATGGAATAAAGACAAAAGATTATGCAGTAGAGGGTGGTAGAGTGAGCAGGCCTGCCCGTGTCCACGAGTGAAACACCACATTCACCATTCACATAAAGGAATCTGGGCCAAAGTTATTGCTTGGCCCTTTCACATGAAAACAAACATTTCCAGGCAGTTCACTGTCCCAGGGCACTTGCAGTACAAGGAAAGGGCTGGATTTCCATTGCAAAAAAAGCTTTAGACATCAGTGAAGCACGTAGTGACATTTACACTTAAGTTTTCCATCCTTTATAAATAGAAGCACTTCAAGAGAAAACCTCTTGCAGAAGGATTAATATTATACATGTCCCACGTGGGATTATGTCAGAAATGTAGAAACAAAGACATTGTCTTTGTTTAGTACAAATGACGAGTGTTGGCTCCTGCACCCAGAGTCCAGTACTGCCCAAACTGTCAGTTCAGTAATAGTCCTTGCCATAGACATCCTGCTGCTCTTCTACTAAAATGTATTAAGCATGGAATGCTGTTGCTGTCTTTCAGATTAACTGAAAAAGCATCAAATATTCTTAAAACCCTGGGAAACTGTGGAGTACTTCACCCTCAGTTACTGACAGAGGAAGCCTAACCACAGTATTCAGTGCAGGAATATATCATAAGAGGTAAAAGTTTTATGGCACACATGGGTACATACACACATGGTACACAGGCAGAAAAATGGGAGGACACTATTTCAAGGAATACTTTCATCACACATCAGTGCAGAAAGCATGGCACCCAGTCCTGAGAGGAGTCACAGCAGTTTCTCAGAAAATGACAATCCCTAATGTTCTTTGGACCTGTACATCACCCGTCCCCTAGGTATTTAAGACCTCTTTGAAAGCAAGTGTAGTGCAGCACATCAGCAACACACAAATCTTGCTTTCATGTCTGACAGTAAGAGTAATTTGTCCTGCTATCAATACTGGTATATTCTGCCCAACAAAAGCTGGAATTAGGTCACCACAATTTTCTTTTGTTCCTGTAAATAAGCCTAGCTTCTTCAACTTCTCCTTCTGAATGCAATCTTCAATTGCTGCCAGTATTACAAGTCAAATCTTCTCAAGAACAATTATTTCTGTTCTATATTATACAGACTGGTCAATATCAGGTTATGTGAAATTCTTCATGATCAATGTTTCTTCTTTTCAATAAATCTATTATAATTACATTAATATTTCTTGTTTTCCTTTTACTCTTCCACACAAATCTATAAAATTTGCTTGATGATATCTTTTTCATATCAGTCCAAATGTTCAAACTCAGGGAAACAAACTATCCGATGGCTGTTTTTTCTTTCTTTCTATTTACCTGTCCTTCCATGTATTCTTGTATGTTTTCCACCTTTGGAATTTTTTCACATTTTTGTGAAGCTTTGAATTTCCTCACTGTATTTCAGCATCATGTTTTCACACAGTTTTAAATCAATCTTTTCCCTAGTATATCCCAGTAGGTGCCCAGGAATTCTTTACTGAGAAAAGAAAGTGCTGTTCCTTCCATCACTCCTATAAGGCTATGCCAACTCTACTAAGCAGGCTACTTCTGCTTTATCCTGCTCTAGTCATTCACCACTTCTGCATCTCCCTCTGCGACTCTCCTTATCTGAAAAGCAGAATCTTTACTCCCCATCACACACACACACACAAATCTTCCAAATTAACACAGCTATAATTCTAAGCAGCTCATTGAACAATTACTACAAGAGACCCCCACACTTGAAGCACAGGATGGGTCTGGTTAAACAACTGGTGCAGATTCGTGACTAAAGATAAAATGTCACTCAGCACTGCAATGCTGGCAGTGAAACCAGAGATGAGGAGAGGTACAGATCACCATCTGAACAATTCAGTGTGGCACTAAAGTTTCTACAAACTTCCTGATGAGGGAAAGGGAAAAGAAAAACCAACCAGAATAAAGGGAAGTTGGATATATTTCCTTTTGGTATCCCGTATCAATCCTGTTTGCTCCCTTCCACCACCTGAACACTGTGCTCTCCACTAAATTCACTGCACAACTGCACCAACTTCCCTTAGCTGTGTTTCTGTAAAAACAGAGCCTTGGCATAGAAGCAGCCAGAGGGCAAGCAACACAAGTGTTGCATCAATAAATGCCTTTTTTCTTCCTCCTTGTCACTCATCTTTTTCTCAATAGTATCCAAACATGTATCCTACCCTAACATATCTCTACAGCAAATAATTTCAGAAAAATATATAATTGGATAAAATATATAACCTCAGTAGAACTGCAGGCAACATTTTCAAAGCATTGTTGCATTTGTAGAAGTCAAATGAAGACAGGATCTACATACCTACTGCACTTCTGAAAACGGGCCATGGTGTTTCGAAAACACATCTCTACACCTCACATCCTGTTCAGTAGCACACCCTCCAGGGCTATAAGTCAAGGAATGCTCTCATTTATCCCTCAAACAATCCTCCCATCTGACATATCTACACAAACCACACACGGTGACTTCTCATGTACTAAGACATGAAAAAATGCATAAACCCAGAGTGCAGCAGCCAGGGAAGGGTTAACAATCCAAGCAGCTTCTTCCAGCTGCAGCTCAGACACACGATTGAGTTACTCTGGCTTAACAAGTTATTGTGTTTCTGCCGAGCTACTGTCAATGACCACATATGTATTCACCGCCTGCGACAAACACAATGTAAAACGCTTCAGCCTGACATCGGTGACAGAGACACTGACAGGCAAAAGCTGGATTAAAAGACTGCACATACACAGAGTGAAGCAGCTGCAGGAGGGGATGTGAATTATCTCAAGAAAACTCCAGAAGCGCGGAGCAGAAGTGACTCTTGGAGAAGGCCCAGAAATGCCTTTGCAAATGGAATGAGAGGGCTAGGAAAATCTGTAAGAGACACTTCTCAACTCTTAGCCCTGCAGCTGGAAGCTGGGTGGGTGGGTTGCAAGTGGGTAACAAGAAAATGCTGAAGCTTCTAAGACTCTGTAAAAATTAACATACGGGACTTTGATGTTACCAGCACCAAGGAGGTCATTAAAAGTTGTGGAACCCAAAGATGGCCTTCAATAAGAAACAAACAGCAAGACACTGGCTGCAGCCCAACCTGCAGTTCTGGAGGCCCAACCAGCCCTGGCTGAAAAGGAGCTTTGCACAGTGAGTCACAAGCTCACAAGTGTCACCTTGGGCCAGGACAAAACATGAAGCCCTCCTGACTATGTCACCTCCAGGGTACCTGCTGCCCAGCAGGACACACGAGAAGTGGCACTGACAGCTCTGGGATCTGAGCACAGCACAAATCCTGCATGTGGCAAGCTCTGCCCATGGGCTCTCTGACTCTGAGAGCTGCAAGGCTGCACTTAGAACAGTGGAGCAGAGGGACAATCACACCAAACAAGCCCACAACAAAAAACACCATCTTTCCTGAGGTGCTTGAACGATGCCCTTGCACTCCCCATGAACTCTGGATTATCCTGTTTCTTCTGACCATGCACTGACCATGTGCTTAGTACTGAGCAAAGAACAAAGAATGATATGCTTTGAACCCCAAGGTGTCTGCCTAAGTAGTCAAACACAGCACCGAAAACGCAGCTGCTAACCAAAACATTATATTTCACAAAGGGACGTTGTTTATACTTCAGATGAACACAGCAGCATTTCTTGTATGGTGGATTAAAAGTAACAGACCTTGTGCAAGCACAAACAGGTACACAAATGAACAAGATGCTAAGTCAGTGAAAGATGTTCCTGGGGGAGAAATAACAAGCAAAGACAAAATGTGTAACAGAAATAGGGCCATAGGTATAGTAGGATAATTTGAGTTCTTTCTGCAATAAGAATAGCAGAATAAAAGCAGGTAAGCAAGTGTGCATACAATCAGTTTGAGGTATATGTAAATTTGAGAGAGGACCTGATCCTTTTAAGTCTTTTTGTGATGACTGAGAAGCTAAACATTCTTCCACTGAGTTGGTTGTTCCTCGAGAACTGCAAAATAAAAGCTGCTTCACTGCTTTCTTCCCCACTCATGTGACTCTCCCTGAGATCTACATACTGCAGAGATTACTCAATTTACATCTGATGTACTATCTGCTTTTGTGTCTCAGTTACCTAATTCATAGATACACTGAGTAACAGGTCTAGAGGGTAGAAGCCTACTTCTGTAGGAGGTCACTTTGATTTCCACTGAATTTAATGTTTTAATTCCTTTTTAGCTGCTAGCAAAATATATTTTGGTAATTAAAATCTTGGTTTTTTGATTCATTTACATAATAGTGGACTGAATACATCTTGCCTTCAGATATTCATAAGCCATAATCAGTGATGGGAATGGCTATATTTCAACTGAATATCTGAGGAGATCTTTCAGTACAGTGCTTTTTTTTTTATTTCATAATCATTTTTCAGACAGACATGGTCTATAACAACATCAACAATCCCATTCAAACCTGCATCTTTTATTAGGAAAAGCCCTCATTTTTAGTTTTTCAAGCATCATCACCACCTAAAAAACCCCTAGGAGCAGGCAAGTCTCATAGCTAAAAAAGGTAAATCCACCTCTTGCCAGTAAATTGAGGACAGCTCATATGGACTCATCAAGAATCAAAAAGTATCTAATTCATATTATCTTTCAGGGTATTCTACTAGAGGCATAGTTGTCAGAAACATCTTTCCCATAAGCTATGCAAGTGTTTCTTCATTCCAGCTCATTCTATTGTGCTGGATTTGAACAGATAATTAGTATCTGTAATTGTAAACAAGAACAGAAATAAAAAAAGGCAAGCCACAAATTCAAGGGAGTAAGAGAGACTAACTCGGGATAGTGAGATAGATCTTGTAACAGCATTAACTGCCCCAACAATAGAAAACCACCAGGGCATAAAATATTGCCTGTTCTAGATAACTATCTCATACCTGTAAAAATACTGAACTGACCAGAGAAGCTGCCTTTGGAGGGCTGTAAGTAAAGAAAGGGAGAACAGAAAAACCTAAAAAAGGAGATAGAGCTACACTGACCTTAAAATTTAAGATTATGACAAACTGAAGATGAAACATAGCCCTTTCATTCCACAAAGTGCAAAGCCTGAGCTTTGGATAGACAAGACTGAGGTCTTAATGTTCTTCCATTTATTTCAGAGGTGACAAGGAGTGATTACCACCTCACACAGGATCCTGCCCTCTAAAGAAAATCCTGGCTCTAATGAGGTCAGTGTGTTTTCTCCCACACTGTGAACTTCAACAGAAACAGGATTTTACCTTTGCTGTTAAATCAGGAAATTTTTCTGCCTCTCTTCTGTCCACATTAGTTGTACACTGGGTGAAATGCAGTGGATTACAGAAAGCCAACTATCAGAAAAGCCAAGTATATTATAGTCTGTATTTTACTGCATTATGCAATTTTCGTTACTCACAACTATCTTGGAGATACTATTTTGAAGTGACAATATCAGTAAAATTTAGGTTGTAAGGAACCCTCTGAAGGTCATTCTGCTCAATCTCCTGCTGAAAGCAAGGTTGAATGCATGGTTGCTCGGTCTCTTGTCAACAGGATGTTCCTTGTTTTGTGACCATGTGGATTAGAGAGTGGAAACATTCCAGGTTTGTCAAAATTACTCTCACATCGTTCACCTGAGATGTTCTGATGTCTTTAGGGGCTCCTCCTGCAAAACTGCCTCCAGTCCGCAGGGATTTGCAGCCCATAGGTAGATTGCAGGCCCAGTGCCCAGCACTGATTTAAGGAAATTCTCAGGCTGCTGCCATTTGTACTTATCCATGACAAAGGTAAGTAAGGTGCTGTGCTGGTCATATCTGAGTCCCTTCTGTGAACTTTAGCTCATTCTGGAACAAATAATCGTGAAAAGAGAATCAAAACAACACAATACTCTTGGAAAGTAAGACTTAACTTTGCTTATATTTGTCATTAGGAACTTAATGTCAGGAATACACACAACACCAATTGCAGTCAAAGCCACATATTCATCTCTCCAACAGAGACATCAAACAAATTATTTCAGAGAAGTTCATCAGATAAACAGCAAACAGGTACAAAGTAACCACAGTATATCTGCAGAAAAACTCTGAGGAGACAGAGACATCCATCTATGAACTTAGCAGTGAACTTACTATTGATCTTACTATATGAACTACTATTATATGAACTTACTATCTATGAACTTACTAGTCACTTACCAGTGACTAGCTCAGCTCCAGCAATTGCTGTGGTAGGTATCAGTCAAAACCACTGAGGATTGTTAACACTGTCTTGAGAAGAATACCAGAGACACTGTAATGACCATGGGAAGGCACAACATTGACTTAACACCTTGTGAAGAGCCCACATTCACAACCACAGAGAGTAACACAGCTCAGGACAGAGCCAGGAAGACTGGCAGCTACTGAGTCGCCAGGGCTGCCTCCTTCAGTTAAGTGGGTATTCTTGGAACATCTCCTGCATAGATATTCGTAGCTTCGCTTGCTAGTGAAACCTCATGAGTTCACACAACCATCCCTGCAACTGCATAAACATTATGCCTTCACTGGAATGAAATCCTAGTAGTAGAAGGAGCAAGCCCAGCTTCATACAATACAATATTCCATGCACATTTCTTTATTCTAAACTTACGACATTGAACCTGGCACCTATCGAACAGAATCTCTCCATACAAGAACAGGAACAGTCTCCATCTGTTAGTCTGGGATTCACAGGTTGTTTCTAATTAACAGTCCTTGATTAGAAAGCAAAACTCAGCTTTGACTGAGCAGTCAAAGCTTTAAGACTTTCAGGTATTTTGGTTTAAGATCACTATGGAGATTTGCACATGCAAACAGATTTCCTGCCTGTCTATCCCCATGAGTCGCATTCTCATTTTTATCCTGTAGTAGCTAAAAGAGTCTGAGAACAGGAATTCTGTGCTGTGGCACTACTTCAAAGTGCATGCCAAAGATTTATGATAGACTGTCATAAATCTCAAATGGAAGGGCAAGTAATGAAATGCAGCTTCCAAGTAATTCTTATGCCCTTATTGATTTTGGAGTGGGCAAGAGCTGACCTACATTCAGTACTGCATCAAAGAAATCCCTAGGCCAGCATAGCCTGCCTCCTAGAAAGCACTCCATTACTCTGGTTGGCCAGTACCCTGGCCAGTTTCACTTCATTAGTCTGGCCAGTCCAAGTTTGTAACAGCAGCATTCCTGGTTTGCAGAACCAAAAAAGCCACCAAGTAATAAAATTCTGATATATACAGAAAAGAACCACTCATTGGCCCCTCTAACCAAGACAGAACCAGGCCATTGCTCCTGAGCTGTTCTGACCTTTTAGGTGGGCAGGTGGCACAGCTTGTGAAAATGGGTCCCCAGAGTAAACCAGTGCCTTGATGAAGGGCAAACCAAGGGCACTAAATGGCTTGAATGAGAATTTGTGTGCTAACCGTTTAAGGGCAGAGCTATGACACCTAGAAAGTGCTATTTCCATCAGTCTGCAACACCTGGAACCATCATAAATAAAGAAAAAGGTCAATTCCATGTGCCATTCTGCTATTAGTTCTTAATCTGGGACAATCTGGGATCAACTATAGACCTAATATTGTCTTAAAAATGCACTCCAGCAGTGGAAAAGCCACACAAGGCAGGTCAAAAATTGCTGTTTGGGTCTAAATGCTACAACACAACCTGTGAAAGGCAGGTGAGACCCATCTACCTCAGCTACTCATAACCAAACATAAATCTCCCAGTGTTCTGTGGTAAGCTTTTATTACATGTTCTGGTATGCAGAACAGCAGCAGATCTAAAATGAGAATCATTCAGAATCAATGGGATGGGATTAATCTGTCCTCCTGTCCAGTGCAAGCACTGCCACAGTAATAAACAGAAATCTGATAACTTCATACTGTCAGCACAAAATGAAACTATGACCTTGACCTGTGCAACAGCATCCAGTAATTTTTTCATAACTTCAACATACCATACTACACAGCTATGATCTAATAAGAATCTAAAAGTAATTAACTGGAATTTTTGAAAACTGAAGCCTTAATCAAATACGTATTCTTATCAGGGTTGCAAGCCAGCAATAAATTGGGACATTTAAAAAACTGGGATCCAATCCAATCCGTGATCTGATCAGGGTTCAATGGTTATAATAAATTGGGAGTATTAAAACTGGGATCACATCCAACACTTTATTTTGTCTAAACCGCAGGACCTAGCTGTGCTGCAAAGTCAGGAATACTCAATGAACAGATACACCATGTTGGATTAACCCTTAATAAATAATGATGCACAAGCTCAGGAGTTCCAAAAACATGTGGTTTAGCACAGAGCTTAATGGTGACAATAGTAATTACCAACATTTATCAGGGATCAATATGAACTATAAACAGCCATAATAATGCTTTTAGACTTGGCAAGTGCAATACACAAGAACAAAAGCTACATGGTGTTGGCAACAGTGTGTGCATGTATGAGCGTGCCCTAAGATGTACTATGCATTTAAAAAAATCATACTTTGATTTTTTCAACAGTCTGAATTTCAACTTTTGATTCAAATCAATTTGGCTTTTCTACCATAATGTCATGAGTGCAGCTATGGCTTTCATTTTGATTTCCAGTAACATACATATTGTTTGTAATTAAATATAATGCATCAAATGCTGACTGAACAGGAATGAAGTTTCACTCCCAAGTACTCTCTGTCATATAAGTGGACTCTAAATGTTTTTATTTCTGTAAGATGCATTCCCTTTGCAGGGATCTTGCAGCTGCAAAATTAAACCTCTGTTTGCCAAATATAAAAAACATATGTATTGATTTTTTTAACTATGGGAACAGACAACAAGCAACAGAGCTGATAAGATGAGAGAAATGCTCTTCAGTTGCTGGAAGGTTTCTGAAAAGCAAACTCAGTCTTCAATATAAAAACTGAAACCATTTAATTCTATTCAAATTTGAGATACACTGTAACTTTAGCATTCAGTTTAGACATTCAGAAAGCAAGGGCCAAAAGTTCCTTCTGCTTCTCTAACACTCTACTCAAGCTTTAATACTATTAAAAAAAATTCCTCAGTTAATTCCAGTGAGGATGACAAAACCAAGACTGATCTAACAAAACAACAAACTACTCCCCCCAAACAGGTGCAGATGATTATTTTTTACACTGGCTGCCTTCTTATTAACCAACTCTTATGCTACTTTTAAAAATTATCCCATTTTCAACACAGCACTTCATTTTGTAAATTTTATTCTAATGTCAAGTAATTGTTCAGTTCTACTGGAAGAAAGACTTAGGGTCTTAGCAGGAATATTCCAGTAAAATAATACTAAACAGGACAAAATAGTTTTCTTTTAATTGACAGACAAATGCAAATGTATTTGCATTTGAAAGGCAAACAAATTATTATGCGTAGAACTCAAGTGTCTAATATATTTATCCAGTTTGTTTTACAATGATTTTCAAATGTTAAAAAATTAAAATACAACTCCAAATGAGTGGGAGAAAGATGGAAGAAGGGATGAAGAGAAATCTTTTTTGAGGAGAGGAAGAGTCAAGACCTCTTCCAGTACTGAACAATGCAGCAAACATCTTGTTGTTAAAATGATAAATTCTGAGTAATTTACACAGAACACACTAAAAATACAGATTTGAGTCAGCTTGATCAAAATAACCCTCAGACACAGCATTTGCTTTTCCCTTTTATGGGCAGTTTCTCGACCTTTGGAGCTTTATTACAGCCAAACTCTGAAGCATGACCAAAATGATGTGTTTCTTTAAAAGAGGCCTCAGTCCACGGGAGCACATGACTCGTGTCAGGAAGGACAGAACACCACCTCAGAGAAGTGCAGCACCAGCTAAGTCAGTACTCCTGAGCTATCATGAACTTCTGTCTTTTTCCAGTCAAGTTTCAGTGATATCGCATCCCTGTGGCACAACAAAAACTAAGTGAGGTAAAGCGAGAAGAAGAAAATAATTTAGAGGAGGTGCTTAATTCATATTCAATTGGACACAGATAAGGCTATTACTAAATGCCTAACATCCTAAGTTCCTGTTCACCACTTGAAGCTTGCAGAAGTAGCAGTCATATAATGAAGTATTGGCTTTGAAGAGAAAGGAGGCCTGGGGCTGAGGTCTGGAACGAATTTTTAGCCTGACAGGGACTTTTCAGGAACCTGGACAAGCAGCTGCACTGCCTGCATGTCAGATTCCCACCCACAGGGCACCTTTTTTTTCCTGCTAGATTTTCCCTTTTCCACCTCAAGTAAGTGCTCAGGGTCAGGCCCAAGCTTCCCTTACAGCAAGGAACACAATGAGACCTTGATCTTGGTGGGAATTGCTAGAGAACACAAGCAGTAAAAAAATATGATGTCAGCATTTCAGTGCAGGATGTGGAGCTGCTTCAGAGAACTGCAGCTACAAGACAGCACAGAGAGTTATACTGAAAACTGAGACTGGGACAATGTGGAATGGAAATAGGAATTACTAGGCTAGCGAAATACTAAATTTATTTTCACTTTTTGAGGTTCAAATCTGAAACTTAGCAGCCCATAAAAGAGTTGACCGGCAAATTCATGCTGAGGACTGATGTGGAAGCAAGTCCAATCCTTTTGGGAATCATCTGCACCACACAGTGAGCACTGTATATTCTGTCTGCATACGCCTACTCGCTCTAACACATTCTGGATGTGCCAGACTTGTTGCACATGCACTGTTCAATTCCTTCTCTGTGCAAGCAGGAAATCCAACCTGTTCCAAGCATGATGGACTTACACTCATGCAGCACACCTACATGAGAGCTGATGTCTCCTGTCAGAGCCAGAGTCCCTGAGTTTGTACTGCACAGCCAGCCCGTAATTGTGCAGTGAACACATTTGACATTTCTGCACGTCTAAAGCTTGTCAAAATTTCTGGGAGGAGGCTTCAGCCTTTACAGAAAGCTTATCCCTGAAATTTTGTGAAGTATTATTGTGCCTATCCAATACCAGTCAAAAAACCCTGCAAAACTGTAAGAGATGGCCTACTCCTGTAACCTGAAATTGCACTTCCTACCAAAAAATATTTCTCAGCTGAGATCTTGGAACAGTATTCTGTTTTCTGGAGAGCTGCCAAGTATATATTGCATGCAGAACCAACATCCAAAACCATGCGAGTTCCACAGCTGCTGAGATGCTGAAAAGCACTTGATCATTAATCCTGTCACACCCAGCCCAAAAATCAACTACTCCAACCTCTTCCACTAGTGTCCAAAACGGACAACACGGCCTCTGAAAAAAACCAACAAAGCTCAACTGAAAAATCATACTATCATGCAGTATGATAGATCCTGAAATATTTAGGCAGTCAGCATTTAAGAAAACTGTTTAGGCAAAAAGCCTAACTTTGGGATTGTAATAAATGCATTGAGGATTTGAACAAGAATTACTTATATAGCTAATCTTGGAAAAGCAAAATTAGGTGTGTGTTTAAGTTAATTCCAGAAAGGTTAAATGTTAGAGAAGCAATTTGCATTTTGTTCAAACTGTTAAATACAGGATTTGATCACAGGTACCAGGGGACAAAATTTGCTACATTTCTACAGTCTGTTCTTCTATTACACCCCTAGTAGTTTTACACACTCATTTCACTCCCAACAAGAACAGATTTGAAAATATGACTGTGTTCTACTAAGCTCCAGTGAAGCTTAGTTTCATAAATATGAGACCAAGTACGCAGGACTGCAGCAAGTGAAGTCATAGAAAGAGATGATCTATGGGGTGGATGTGCCACAGGGTTTTCTTTGCCAATATGTGCATTAAAATCTTGGACTTGAATTACATTATAGAATTACTAAATCTTGGGATAGAACTATGAAACCTATCTTTACTGTATAACTGAGCATCATCACTAAGTGAACAGTCAACAACTAAGCAAAAGGACTGAATTACCTTCAAGTCAGGTAATGTTTCCTTAAAGCTTTTAATCAATTTCACAAGAAGTTATTTAGAAGTAGCTTCTTTATATAATTTTCCTATAAGAAAAATAAAGTCTCTTCTGTTTCATGGTCAACTCAAGAAGGGTTCAGTAGTCAGCCTGTAGGTAGCCTTATGTGGGCAAATATTCACAGCCATGCTCTTACTTCACTAGGAAGTTGAAGCGAATTGTTTGTTTTTACAGCCTGTGTTGCATTCCTCCAAGGAAAACATAGGGGAAATTTCTTCACTCTTCTTCTGTTGTTTGCTTGGTTTTGGGGTTTTTGTTGGCTTTTTGTTGTTTGGGTTTTTTTTTTTTGTTTTTTTTTGGTTTGGTTTTTTTGGGTGGGGGTTTTTTTTTTTTTTTGTTTTTTTTTTTTTTTTTTTTTTTTTTTTTAATATTTTGATTTGAATCCTCCAAATATATAAGATGCATTACCTGATATAAAAGTGTCATATTTCTATTCTTGTGCCTTACAGAAGAAGAATCAAATAAGTGAGTTAAAAATATCATCTTGGTTCATCCACTTCTCAACACACCTGCTGTTCTCCATTTCAGTCACAAACTCTTCCAGGTCAGAAACTAAATCATTACTAGAGAAACTAGAATGATGAAGACATTGAGCTGCCAGTTTCTAATGCAGCCGTACCAAGTTACTGTCAATCATTGACTGTAATTAAAAGAAAAGCATACTATGCTAAAGAAATATTAAGAACAATTATCTTGTGTCCAATTGGAATGTTAGACCTCTAGACAGAAGGGTTCATTCCTTGCAGCCTGCCAACATTTTAGTAAATGACACTGGCCCTTTAACAGATGGGATACATGCTTCTTAGCTTGCCAGCATCCTAATAAAAGACACTGGCTTCTTTAAAATGAAGGACACATACCTCTCATATTGCCAGTACCCAAATTGGGAGTCAGCAGTTTAAAATAAAGGCACTCATCAATCTGGCAAAATCAAGGACACGGCACAGAAATTTTAAAACAAATGGCACAAAGTTTCTCCTGACACTACTTAACTTAGATGAACTAAATACTTAAACACTGGCTAAGTATATCCAGTAGCAGCACTGTAGCAACCAGACACCTTACTAGCTTTTGAAATAGAAAAATAGTAAAAATAAGCATCAGACTTCAAGAGCTTGGCTTTACTTCTTTCCTCCATCAAACCCATTAGCTACCACTTACAGCCTCACACCACGCTGACCACGCACTGCATGACAAACAACAACAGGGTCTTTTCCTGAGCAGTAGCACAAAGGCTGACCTGTGACTCTGTTTGCCCCAAAGGAACCGTGTCAAGTTCCATTCCCTCTCCCAGGAACAGGATGTTCCAGTGAAGGAAAGAGGCCTCTGAAAGTTTTCCCCTTGCCCTGACAACACATATTACAGCAACTGCAGACGCCTCTTGAGAGCCAGCAAGTATGGGCTCTTTAACTTTCCTGATAGCAGCTATCAGAAGGAAACAAAGACTTTTTTCAGCATATCATGAAGTACTTCTGGATGCATCAGGGAAAGGGAGAGAGAAGCTTTCTGAACCTTGTTGTCACTCACAAACTGTTCCCGGTTTCTCAAGGGTTGACATGGATTAAAGCAGAAAACTTAATTCTCTTTGTCTGGACAGATAAGGAAGTTGCTAAGGCTGGGTATAAAAAAACCGTATTTTATGAACAAGACAGACCCCCAGGGCCTTACCTTAAAAACACCACTAATCACAGGTTTCACACGCCCAGCTTCTTGCCTTGCCCCTCCCACTGCCAGCGGACTCCTGCCCCTTCAAGCTCCTCTTAACCATTTGAGTCTGCTTTCTTTCAGGCGTCCCTTCGCATACTCAGCACTTGCTGCATAGATATTTCTGCAATATGTGGCTTAGCAGCAAATGCTGTGCAGAAAAGAACATACTTAAGTACAAAAACTACCATTTGATGACACAGCCAGTTGAAGACAAAGAGGTCTGAAGTGCTGGAAGACAAGGCAGAGGCTGTTAGGAGAGAAGAGACGTGGCTATTGCTGCAGAGAAGTAAATTCCTAAGTCATTTGGTCTTGGGAACGGGGAGAGAGGAAACAGGTTTTGAAGGAACTGATCCTCACCAGCCTAGCAGAAATAGGGATCTGAATGCTACAGTAAAGTGCCCAGAAACTGCAGGAGAACAAGCTTCTGCTGTGCTGAGCAGCTCTAACTCGACCAGGAGAGTGGCCTAGTGCTTGGGTTGCCTGGACCTGACTGCCAGCAGACATGCTCTGAACATTTCCAGCCAGGCTGGAGGCAAGCCCTTCAGGCAGTCCCTTGCTCTAAAGTTTTTCACCTCAAAACCAAAGATGCTGCTGCCACTTACTCACCTTTCACGTTCATCTTTCATTTTTTCCAGCTCCTCCTCTTTAAGCATGCCTTGCTTTGGATTCCCCTTCTGATCTGCTTTCCCACTTTTATCTTCCTTTTTCTTTCCAAATCTGTTAAAGATATCAAGATAGGAGTCATGAGGAAACAATTCCTAGGAAAAAAACCAGTACTTATCTATTTTAAACCACAGAAATTTTAGGCAATCAAAACACTGAAGTTTTTGAGTTTTTATCTTAGTCATTCATAAATTTTCCACATTGCAAAATAAGTAATCAATATTACCTGGACCATATGCAAGAGGAAGAACTGATTATCAATTGATTTGGACTCTGTACTTTTGAAAGCAATTGCTTGAAACAAAGTTAAAAAGTCCCACCAAGCCTGAAACGCAAAGCATTGCAGGGCTGGCACATTAATATGGCACATTTTAAAGTGGCTGAAGGTTCTCCTTGCCACAGGCCAGCTCTCTGAAAATAATCTGCAGTGTCTGTGGTGTCAACACCCACACTGGACGTGTTCTGCTCTTAACAGTAACTACTCTCTCTCATCCATGACTGGCCTTAATTTTAGGATTTCTTCTTTGCTTAAATGAGGATACAATCAGAAAGAATAAAATCTATGTTCCAAGAGTACAAAACTAGGCAGAGCTCTGTTTTAAATTTCTGGTGTTTTCTTACTGCCTAGTAATATACTATCATGTAATATTTATGCTGTGAAAGTCCTCCAGAGGCCCCAGTAGGTTCAGGGCTTCCACTTAATACACTGTACAAACATGCATAACAAGTCTGCTTTATGCAGCCTATAAAAGGTGACTGAACTGGGGATCTGCATGTCATTTCTGATGAAGCTAGCCAGAACACTGGGGTCAAATATGCTCATTAGTTACAGACCAAAAGGTAGATAAAGCTTCTCTCCTCTCCCCCAGTTTGAAATTCTCAGTTCCACAAGTAAGTAAATGATCAGTCTGTGTCTTCCCCTGCAAATGAATGTATCCTTGCATGCATGACAATTATGAAAAGAAAAGTCATTATTTTTAATCAAATACATTATATTGCAAACTCTTCTATGAAACTCTGCAGCATTGCCCTGCTGATCTTTTTTTATTTTTCATGTCAGCTCAAACTGCCTTAAGTGGAATAACTGAACTACTGTGCATATACTTAAGCTGTAAATCACTGACTTTAGGTTTCTTTGCTGATGAAAGCAGAAATTCTGTAAATACTAAGTCAGGCTCATAAGCTAGTGATGCAAATCTTTTGTGAATTTAATTAATAATTCTGAGCTTTTGGTCAAATGCAGTGGTCGAAAACTCTGCAACAAGTCTCCCAGACAGTAAGATCTTGGTTAGAAAGGGAATGATGGATGTGAGAGACAGACATGTAGCATGTGGTGCTAATAAAAAGGGCAAATACTACAGGTAGTAACATGAGATGCTTTATAATGGTTGTGTCATGGACTGTGCTGGGGAGCAAAAAGAGCCTTATCAGTGCATGGTTTTCTCATTTTTCCTGTGTGTAGCAATGGAGACAGATGGTGTCTGGCATTCTTTGAGGGATCCTCTGCTCAAAACACACCCATATCTTGTCTACAAACAATCTTCAGTTCTTTTTTTATGGTCACTACTCATTTCAGTGCTTCCAGAAGTACAGCACATACTTTCCACGCTGTGGCTTCTAAGTGTAGAGCAGCAGACTGATTTCATTGCTGTTTTCTGAGTTCCAGCGGTTCCAAGAGCCTGTGGAGTCACAAACCGCAGCAGAAGGGAGTGGTGGCAGTGAAGGCAGCAGTCAGAAAACACAAGAGAGAGAGGCTGTACATACAGAGTGAGAAGGGCTCAGAGACATGAGATGACCCAGGTGGAAAAGAAAAGCCACATGAAACGGCATGTTCTGCTCTCTCCAGAGAGGCCAGGCAGCCCAACAATAACTCACCTGGGGACAAGCAGCAGCAGGCTGCTCCCGAAACACCCCTGCTCCCAAAACACCCCTGCCTGCCGACACCCGCACAGGCGCGGAAGGTCTCACGGCAGTTTTCTCAAGAGGCTGTATTAGCACTTGCATTGTGGTCATAATCCCAACTCTGGCACTTTGTTTATATTCAAGGCTGCCTGGTTTTCTCCCGGAGTTTCAATTATGGGTTTGTGGAGTCTCATATTCGACTGTAGCATGTATTGATTTTGAAAACATTATTCTTGGGCATTTTGTATTGCTGCGGGGAGTTGAAGTTAGATATGTTGCACACTCGAGAGAAATGTAAAAAAAAAAGAAATCTTTAACATACATCCCTTTCAGGTCTAGATATTATTTCTTGCTTACTAGGGAAATACATTTTAAATAAAATAAAGTGACAATTTTGATTGCAATAACTGCCAGCATGACAGCTCTCAGCAAAAACACAGTGCTGTTTACCAGTAGAGTTGCTCTTGCCATAAAATTGGCACATTCCAGTGTTAATTATAAACTGGGAATAAGGACTTGGTCGTGATGAAAACAACTTTTGTTGTTGTGCTGCATCAAAAGCAGCATCAGCAGCAGGTCGAGGGAGGTGATTTTGCCCCTCTCCTCTGTTCCTGTGCAACCCCATCTTGAATGCTGCATCCAGCTCTGGGATCCTCCAGTATCCAAGGGACATGGACCTGTTGGAGTGAGTCCAGAGGAGCAACACAAGGATGATCAGAGGGCTGGAGCACTATTCCTACCAAGAAAGGTTGAGAGAGCTGGGTCTGTTCAGCCTGGAAAAGAGAAAGATCCAGGGGAGACCTCACAGCACCTTTCAGTACTCAAAGGGGCCTACAAGAAAGTTGGAGAGGGACTTTCCTCAAGGGCAAGGAGTGATAAGGAGAAGTGTCTTTAAAGTGAAAGAGGGTAGGTTTAGATTAGATATTAGGGAGAAAGTCTTCACTATGAGGATGGTGAGACACTGGAACAGGTTGCCCAGAGAAGCTGTGGATGCCCCAGCCCTGAAAGTGCTCAAGACCAGGTTGGCTGGGGCTCTGAGCAACCTGGTCTAGTGGAAGGTGTCCCTGCCCACTTCAGAGGGGGCAGAAATAGATGATCTTTAAGGTCTCTTCCAACCCAAGCTGTTATATGATTCTTTGGCTGCTTTTTTGCTATTTCTGCCTTCAGACAGGGTTGTGCAGGCTTACAAGTTTGACCTGCTATACTAAGTATGCAGTATATTGCTGAAGGCTACTGAAATATTCAGATGTGGGTTTTTTGGCTTCCTTTGCACATTGCCATACCATAAAAATCCATTTGCTTATTATTATTGTTTTTCCTTCCATTCTCTTATTATTATGCTTTTCAGCTCAACAGAATCTGGCACAAAAATTAGAAAATACAAGCAGCAAAAAATTTAAGTGTTAAGAAAAGTGATACAGTGTGGACAGCATTAAAGCACAAAGAACCAGGTATCATCTCTGCCTGAATTTTACATTCTGCCCTAAAATTTATGGTCTGCTCACTGATGCATTCTAATTACCATGGGCTTCTGATGATAAAATTAACTTCTACCCATTGTAATTTTGCATGGGTTTGTGCACTACAGGCTTAATGGTTCTCTACTGCTTATGGGAACAACAACAAAAAGGTAGTATTTGATCTCCAGCTAGATTTGTTCATGTTGTCATTGATATCAGTGTGAGGCCCTCCACTGACTTCAACAAGGACAGGATAAAATTATACTATAAAATAAATCAAACCCACATTAAAATTCTGTGAAAACTGAATGGCTTTAAGATTTGAAACTTCCAATTCTCCAGGCAACAAATAATTGAACTGTGGTAAAATCTGCCTTCCATATAAATATTACTGTCAGCAGAATAAAAACATTAATGAAAAAATGTATGACACACAGATTTTTAAAATATCTGCTTTGCTATACTGTGCACAGTCAAATTCTCTTCATCTTAAAATCTGATGGATTTATTACTCTGAAAACCTTATATAGCAAATGGAGAAATATAAGTAGGAAACCTGAAAACAAATGGATCAGCTGTATTGTCTCATTTTATATCCATCTGTAATCAATTTACGTCAAATGAAGCCACCAGTAATCGCAGTGACAGTAAGCAAATAAATCCATGTTTTCCCAGGTTGAGTGACCACCCCAGTTCTCTGATTATCCACCAAAAATGCCTGGGAAGTCCTGTTAAAGATGTTACAACCCTATTAACCTTAGTATAATTTTCAGTGGGAAAAGTTAATATTCCAACTACTCAGAGCATAGTTCTCCTGTAAATAAAAGCATAAAGGGATTTTCTTTATGTGATCAGATCTTTGAGCACTTCACGCTTATGGGAAAAGCCTATATATGACTGTTGAAAACATGCAAAAGTGAGGCATTATCCTATTTCTATTTATTTCAAAGGGTATTCTGCAAACAACTACATTTTTCCCCCTTAGAAACATTAAGGGAATAACGTATCTGAATACCACATGTATGTTGTCTTCTGGCAGTACTTATTGCCATTCTATTTGCTATAGCATTAAAGCATATGAATGTTTCTTTTCAAGGATTCTAAGGGATAAAAACAAAAACAAGCCTACTACAGACCTGCTCTGTTATACTTGGGATAAATGTCTTGCATGCAGGACCTAAAGCTGTGGTCATGGCAACACTTCATTTCCGCGTGGAACCGGGGGATTCCAGATCTCAAATGTGTTGATATTTGCTTCAAGGATTAAAAAGGCAGGTCTATCAAGTCCCAGACTTCTAAGCAGGAGAAACATCTGGTGGGTGGAACCCCTAGGCAGCTTGCTGACTAAATTCAGCCATTTGGATTTCTTAGCTAATTCAGTTGCCCCAGATCAGGAGGTGTCACCACAGCTAACAGGGTACATAATGAAAGTACAAACATCTGTGGGAAAATAATTCAAGAGAGTCTATGACACAGTCATGCAAGATAAAAAGCCTAGGACTGTCACAAAATCTTTACATCTCCAGAAAAATCTGTAAAAAACCAGAGTGATTTGTAAAGTACATATAAGAAAAGCTGACTTTCAGTAATTTCACAGCAAAATGGGGAAAAATGCTGAGATTATTAAAGCATGTCCCTTATGAAAGACTAGAAAAAACCCTTAAAATTAAATTTAAATGTAAGAATGAATGAGTGAGCAAGAAAGATAAAGATACTAATAAGGTATGATTTTCAGGTCCACACAGGGACTATAAAGAGATTATTAACTGCCACTACTATCGTGTGTTTTAAGTTATTTTATCACTCAGCTTTTATGACAGAAGAAATACTCTAGAAGCAGTGCCGTGCTTTGATTAATCACTTTCATACATACACTTTTACAGAGCATTAAACATTGCCATAAAGATCCTTAGTGAGTCAGACTTGTTGGTGATTACAGGCCAGGCTCATTTTACATTTATGTTAATAGCAGCATTAATGAAATACATCTTTCACATTTTAGTGTCTCTCTAAATACCTAAAAGGTTTGTTACTAAATGTTTACTTATTGGGCAGAAGTATGCCATTGAGTACTACACCAGTGGGACCAAGAGCTCTGCAACAGCTGAAAAAACTGCAGAAAGAAAAAAAACCCCATGTTTTGGTAAAACATATTTGACAATTTGAGAACAGAGCACACGCAGCAAGGGCTGGGCAGCACTGCTCAAACCTTCACCAGTATCCCAGAAGATGAAAGTACCTCCGTGACATGAGTTAAACCCGAGGTAAAAAGGCAGCTCTGTGCAAGCCAGGAGGGATAAGCATCACTTTTCCTTGCCCCTTAGCCAGCCCCGTGCTTCCAGAGAGTGCATCCCATTCCCCCTGTGGAAGATTTAGTCCCAGAAACACTGAGATGCCTCCTCCAGTGTACAAGACCTACTGCAGCCAGACCTCCCTGTGACAAAGCCTTGCCCAGGAGCAGGTTTTGCCCCAATGTCCCTGCTTTGTCAGGGTGACAGGAGAGCCCCGATAAGATGATGAACAAAGGAGAGGGTCATTTCAGCCCTTTCTGCCTCCTGCTCCTGGGTGGGTAGCGCCTCCAGCTGAGGGGAAAGGGAGAGGAAGGGCTAAAATGGGAACACCACCAGCACCAGCGGGCTGGGCAGTGCTGTGTACACCACCAGTACTGCTGGATAAGTTGGAAAGAGATCTGGAAAAGTAAAGGGAAAAAAACCCCAAAAAACCTTTTAACTAGATATGGTGAGCTTTGCTTGCAGGAAAGAGTTTCCCTGGTAGGTTGGCGCCTCCCTGTTGTCCTGCTGATGGGGCTCATTCCCAAGGCAGCAAAAGCAACAGCTACCTGTGGCGAGCAACAGGGCAGCTTAGGCAACCAAAAATAACTTCTCTGAAAAGGGAAAAATGACAAAACCTCTCATTTATTACATCAGTGGAGGAGTACAACAAATTGTTCAAGTGTGCTGTTGTACAATTATTGTTTGTGTTTCACAAATGTAGCTAAACTTCAGGAATGTATCCTCATATTCAGCCAGCTTCACATTATTTTGGGACATAAACCGTATTACTCCAATGCTGTGATCAGAGTAAAACTATGATCAGTAGAGAAAGAGAAGGTTATGCAGAAATCACAAATATAAAGAAATCCACCTTATTATGCTCCTGTCATGTCAAAATTAAGCAAACAAATGCCATTCCTTTATTTTTTAAGTTATTTTTTTATTTCCTATATCAGACTGCTGGAGCTAGAATTAAATAACTGAGCTTCCAGAACCAGTCTAATGGGAGTAAAACTTATCTTTTTAAAACTCTGATTAAACAAAACCTCCCCCCACCCGTTTATTTCTTTGATGCCCAAATTAGCATCTTTTCTGCAGCATGCTGAATTAATTAGTACAGTGACAAAGAATTAGTCCAGATAAGATCAAAGCTGAAACCATATTTATCTGGAATTTGAAATTAAGAGCAGAGAGTATTAAGCCTCAGCACTTCAAGGAGCTTTCCACATGGCATACTTAGTAAGCCTTCCACGAGTTCATTCAAAATAAATCAACAGTGCAATTTTTTCCCCCACTGAAGTTTTGCTAAAAGGAAACTAAATTTGCCATGAAGTCTGCTACAATGCAGAACTGCCTCTAATGCAGACCCTGTACACGCTGCTCATTATATAACTTGTAGGTATCAGTAGAACAAAGCAAACAAAGCTGAGGAAAGACAGTTAATCACATGTGTATTAATGCTTGGATCATCACATTGTTCACAGATTTAAGGGCTAATGAAAGAATTCCCAGCACTGAATCTGAGAAGCTGTTCACTGTAACACCTCAGAGGCAAATAATCTATAATCTTCAGTGGAGAGGGTCACACACAGAAACAAAATGTCAAACAGAAGCCCTGAATTACATAGAGAAGTTTACTCTGAGAGTATCAACTATGTGGACAGCAATAAAAGAAAATCTTCATTGCTGGTATCATTGCCTTGAATATTATCTGTGTCTCTGTATCAGATTGAAGACTGGAGGCTGTTTGTCATGTGAAATACAAGAGGTCAATCTTCAGCCTAGAAATTGCAGAACACAAGCAGTATAAATAACTACCCCCAAATCTTCTCACCCATCTCCTAAAGCCTTTGAGCTCCATAACCTTCTTTTTTAAACATAGAACTTGCTTTTAATTTAGATAGACGTGAGTTACTATAACTCATTCTGGTAATTAGGTACTAAGAAATCCTTTCCAGTGGGGCAGTCCCATTCACCTGTACGAAGTATC
This sequence comes from Formicarius rufipectus, assembly GCA_013399695.1. NCBI lineage: Eukaryota > Metazoa > Chordata > Aves > Passeriformes > Formicariidae > Formicarius > Formicarius rufipectus. The sequence continues at coordinate 807,146 of VXAU01003159.1, forward strand.
AAATCTTACTTCTGCAGTATATAAAATGACCAAAGACAAAACCCAAGCAACATGATGGTACCCTAAGACTTGGGGCACCTGACTTAGAAGTGTTGCTGCAAAACCACAAAGTCAATCCATCAATGGAAGGGAATAACTCTCATCAACTACTATGTAAATAGAGACAACAGAAGTCAGCTGTGAAGAGCTGTCCTTTATACTTCAAGGAACTTGTTTTTTGAAAACATACTGAGGTAGTCTGAGTGTTGGAGCATTTATTATTATCTGACCAGGAAAACTGTCATGCTGAATGGCAGCTGTGTACCTGTTTCCATGAACTGTCATTTTAAAATCCAATGACCATGTTGCTAGTCTTTTTAGTCTCCAGGACAAGAATTCCGCATCCCACATCGCATACACCACACAAAAGAAAATCCACAGTAAATGAGGACAGCTGTGATTTACACCTTGATCAGAAGGAGGAAAAAAATCCGATTTATGATCTGTCCAATGCCACAAGCCCTGCCTGTTTGTCCACTAGACTATGGAATTACCCTCCATCCAGGTAAGAAATTATTCCCATATAGTTTTATTTGTCCCTACTTTCATACAGCATCGGTCATTTCCCCCTCTTGGTTCCACCTTACAGGCAAGTAATTTTTTCTGAAATGAATACTAATGCTGTTCCAGAGTGCAGAGAAACACTGCTATACCTATTCTGTATGGAGTTTGCAAATGCCAACCTGCCAACCCCAGGGAAACATGATAATGACACCCATCTCTTGGGCATGGTAGCTCCATACTCAAAGCAAACAAAAAGGACCAGGGTATTAATACCTTGCCTGCTTTCTTAATTTCCAATTCACAGTCACTCATTTCCTTATCTCTCCACAAAAAGAGAAGACAGAATCAGGCAGGTAGGCTAGCTACTTATTTTTCTGGAAATTTGTTATTCTCTGTCAGGCAGGAAAAACGTAAATGCAGTTCCTGGCTGTTCCTCTGAGGTGCTGTCAGTGAGGCGAAGGAAGGGACAAGAGAGTGGTTGTGCAGTCTGCAGATGTTGTGAGCAGCCCCTCCAGAACTACTTGGTGACCTTGTGGTTTTCAAAATCCCTCAGTCAAGTGAGAGCCAGTACACCTCTACTCCGTCAGCACCTCCAGCCCTCTACAGGTAACTGAGAGCCTCTTGTAGGTGGGATAGGGAAGAGACCAACTAAAGGGAGTTAAAAGGTAGCTTTTTGGGTTTCAAACCCTATAATAACAGGCTGCTGAGTTTTTTTCTTTTCTGTTTCATGTTTTCTCACACGCTTTGTGTCTGTTTCCCCTGTGACCAGCCACACGACCCCAGAAGTCACTAAAGTATCAACTACATTCATATGCACAGTGTATGTCTGTATTAAGCACATTTATCAGGGGAAGAACTTTTCATTTTTGTCATATCATAACTCTAAGGTATTCAGTGCTTTTCTTAGTATTTCAGCTACTGATGAGCCTCCACTTGCACTACAGAACTTTTTGCTCAGCCCTCTTGGCTATGGAAAAACAACATACAACTGTGACATTATCCGAACTGCGGATACAAAACTCATGAGGCAAATTAAATATACGACATTTGCAAAACAAAACTGAAAACCTGCTACATTTGCACTCAGAGCCATGATATTTCGAGGTGTCAGACTTGCTAATCATCTCACCACTGCAGTGCTCACCTTCTCAACTGAACCACGTGCCTTCCTCCCCTTACATGCCACAGTGGGGATTTGTTGGGGCTTATCTGACTTTCATGAAGTGAAACTGCACACTGCAGGTTCCAAAGAGATCTCCAAGGAAAAACATGACCCTTGAAAAACAGCAGGAATACAGAGGACTCCTCCCTATGTTTCAGTTGAGACAACATCCCAGCCTTCATGAAGACTCCATTCCCTGTGGAATGTAGTGACTCTAATGAGCAGTTAATGTTGAGCATATATCATCATATCCATTCTAAAATGAAGAAACTGAACCAGGAAGAGCAAAAATTACTTGCCCAATTTAAATGGCCCTATTTTCTTTCTCTACTGATCACCTCAGAGATACGATTACATTATCACTACATATCTACCTGCCTCATTTTGCAAGCAGTTTGCTATGATGCTTTTCCCCCTTGACTATTTCCCCCACATCTCCTCTAAGCTCTCATTCGATTTCTTCTCCCCTACCACAGTCACTCTCCTCCTCCTTGCTCCACACTCCTTTCATACATCCTACTGCTGCACTGCTACAGAAATATCTCTTCCTGGAGATTTCTGCTGGAGCCTGCACAAAAAGAACGTGTCTTGGGCACTACACTCTTGTCTCCGAGCAGTAAAGACACTCAGAGATCTCTGCAGTAGCTGAGCTACCCGAAAGGCCTCGACTCTGTCTCAGTGGGATGCATTAGCCTGTATTTGAGCTCAAGCTTAGAGTACTTGAGAAAATCTGAACGAAGACAGTTCACAGTGAAGAGATGCTTTCAAAAGGAGACTTACAAGAGGGAGATGGCTCTTGAATAGGAAAGGGAGATTGTAAAGGCAAAAAAAAATCACCTATGATGACTTGTTTTTAGGTTTCATATGGGACTTTTAAAGTTAAAGCATCACAAATCCCACCCCACTGCCTCTACAACAGCTGGCATTTTTACAAAGCAGTAACATTCAAAACAATGCCAAAGTAAGAGGATTTACATATATACTGTATTTTGAAAGATGTGATTTGGCATAACAAATAATAGACGTTTTTGCAATTTTAAACTGTCAAAATCAGTTCTTCTGATACATAATACCTTCCCTCCCTGGCCTTGGCTATTGTACATTACTAATTAGACATAGTAGTTTGTGGTTAGCATCCTTCCCTACAGATTTATTATTAGCTTGTATATTCTTTTCAGTAGAATTGTGCTAATGGTAAGGTCTGCTGGAGGCCAACTGCATGAAGCCACTGGGAGGAGAAATCTGTTTGCCTGTCAAAACAGTGGCCATCAATTAGAACCGTAAATGTGATTCCTTTAAGTGTCTTGGATGGTAGCAGAGAATTCCAGTGATGGATTAGAGGGATGAATCACTTTCATATTGAAATATAGGATGCTTTCAAACAAACAGCTATCTGCATGAAACAAATTCACCACTATTTTTGAGTCTAGAAGGACCTGTCTGACCTGCCAAAATTCCCCTCTGCTATTTTCCCAGAAATCCCAGCTTTTCAGCACTTTATGTGACACACTGACGAAACTGATACTAGATTATCCCGTGGTTTTCTTAGGAAAACTTGGCTTAGGATAGCTGCAGCAACAGAGGCAAAACCAATGATGTTGCTGAAATACACGATCCATAAAGAACCAGGGAGACGACATAATTCCACCGTTCACTGATTCGGGATGCAGTCCCGGCACACAGAGAGCAATTTCCCCTTTGATCCAAGCACCCAGCTCTCATTAGCATCACTAAGAGGTGTATGGACATACTGATGGGAATATGTTCCCCTGTATTTCGCAGGAAATTAACACCCCTCACTTGGGGACTGAAGGAGGCACTGTCTGTCACTCTCAGGCATCCTCTCCGCCAGTTAATTAAGTAAAAACCTCTGCCACAACTCTCAAGAGGAAGCTCTTCCCTGTTCTCCTCGGTACAGCAAACCTGACACAAAGCAAAATGTCAGGAGCAGGAGCTGGGAAATGGTGATGTTCAGGGAAGATGAACTTCAGCCTGCATTTGCCAAGCCCTTCTGATATTAGGTTTTTGAAATTAGTTATTAGAAATCAAATTGATTAGTTATAGCTGAGTTTAAGCTTTAAGAAAGACTTAAGAAAGTATCTTCAGCTCTCATAAACTGCGGTTATTTTGAGCGGTAGTAATCCTGAATGGCACATATAAAAACCAGTCAGCAAGGCTGCTAACCCTCCAAGACTCTGCTGCTATTTTTGTGCCAAAAGGGTGGCTAACCAATACAGGAAAAAGCAAAGAACTCAACCAATACTCACAAAACATGGCTCTTGCAACTGAAGGGCAATGGTTCAGGATGGGGAGGGTTTTATCTCATCACTAACCAACAGACTCTCTTATCAGGCTGAGAAACTAAACTGAAAGTTCTAAAAACCTTTTCTCAGTGCCGCTTTATAAAGAATAAATATCAGAACTGACTGCAAGTTTTAGTCAGTTACACAAACTACACAGCTCTGTCATAATCTGTTTGCAATAGTATTGCTCGTGAACTATGAGCCAGAAAATTTTTTTGTAAGGTGAAAACCTGGCAATCGTTCCTGTTTCTTGAATCTTAAAAGAAGTAATGCTGGTGCAATCCGGTAAAGAAATACAAGTGACAGGACAAGGTCAGAGAAAGCTGTGAGAATAGTATTTAAAATCCACAAAGTACTTCTACTTTGCTGGCTATTACAACCATGCAGCTTGAAGTTGCACAAACACAATAAACTGCCCAGATACCCAAACCCTTTTCCTTCTTGCATATTTCTTGCCTTTCACATACTGACTCTCTACCACAGATGTTCATACACTGTTCTAAAAATCATTATTTGCTGTTGGTGTTTATATTACCAGGCAGTTAATTTTTGTGCAACAACGTAGAGAAAAACCTATGCTTTCTTGTACGGATACAGCGATGCTTTGTTCACCACACAAAGGCTCTGACTTCGTTCCTCACCACCCCCTCAGCTCCATGTCCTAAGGTTATGGTCACTCATTCAACTATTTGCAATACCAAAGTACTGGTGCTAATTTCACCTAGTTGAACAAAATGAGCACAAACACCTTAAAAATTCTGAATGTTATCAGTCTTAGCTTAAAGAAGCTAGTCTAAAAAAGAGCTTCATTATGAGGATGATAAAACAAATGTTAAATTCATAGCCAACAGCAGCGTAAAAGGCTGAAGAATCCAGATGAAGTCTATCACTCATTTCATTAAAACTTGTGTCACAAGAGCTGCCAATATCACTGCATGAATAAAACCAAAATGGTGTTGATAAAAAAACTACTCCAGGGTGTGCAGTCAGTCAATGAACTTAACTCTCTTTTGTTTCCAAACTGTGCTTGATACAATCATGGTTTCTTCTCAAAGAATGAGGCATTAGCTGTCGTCCATCAAATCATTTGCAGGGAAAAATTCTGCTTTATAAGTTACCCATGAATTAACTGAACACAATCAGTATTCATTACAACGAACATTCTGCTTATTCATCGTTAACTGCAACTATCACATGTACTGTTTCTATATCTTAACTTGATAAATCATTGTTTAAAAACTACCTTCACAAACAGAGGGGAGGAGAAGCCACTCTGTACTTCTTGGAAAACATGGTTTGGCAACAGGCCCAAAAATTTACTGCATAAAAAATCCCACAACCATATGAACACAAATTTCACCACACGAGTGCTCACAGTTGATGAATTACATTTAGTTGAAAGTATTTAATCTGTAAAACAAACTAGAGACCTGACTGTGAAACAAATTCAGCATCTGCATTTCCATTCATTGGCTGCATCCTTGGTCTGTCACAGGAGAGAGTAAAAAGAGTGCCTAATTAATCAAATATATATACCACTCATCATTTGATCTTTCTATACCACTGTTTATTTTAATTTATTAGATGCAAAACAGATTTTTTTTTTGTCATGATAATTGAGTTGTCTTTGCAGTCTTATCCTTATTGTGTATCTATAAACAACTATACCAAAGATGTACAGAGTTTTAGATGAAGTTGCATTATTAATTTATAGAGCCATGATGATGTTACTTTGACATGGTCTTGTAACTAAAAAGCCCATTTGCCTGCTCTCAGTTTTGTTTTTCTTTTCATGTGGAGAAAATGAAATTATTTTACCCCTTTCCCTCCGGTCATACATTTTTCTGCCAACTCCCGTCTCACTTTCACATAGCTTTCACATTGACTTGTACCACTGTCTCTCTTCCAGCTGCTGCTGAAGAGACAAGTATCACAAAAATATAGTCCAGTGATCCTTGAAAAAACAAGCAACAGGATATAGGAATATAAAGCAGAAATCATGGTCAAATCCAAGGTCTTGAATTTCAATAACTGGAAAGCGGTACATCTGAAAAAACGCATCCCCCAAGTCCACTCACAATAGCTGAATTAACAACTACATCCTTTGTACTATTAGACACAGTTCCTCCAGCAATTAGCTGGCATATTCTCTAAATAAGCAGAGCTGTAAAAGCCAGTTAATGCCGCAGTACTTCTATTGGAAATCTTTAACAAAAATCGCTAGTATTTAAGAGATTGGTTTGAATTTGGTCCCAAATAGGGTACTTTCCTGTTAGGCAGAGCACAGCGAGAATTGCATCTTACGTAGTGTGTCTAGTACTGTTTGAAACAAATGAAAAATGAAAAGCAAAGAAATGGAGATGCCTAAAGGTTCTCATTTTGCTCAAGAAACACCCAGAGGGTGGAATGGGGAGTCTGAAAAGCAAAATGCCTGGACAAGGGAAGAAAGTGAAGACTAGATTTAACCACACTGAGGAGCAAAATATTTGGTTTTTGTTGATTTGAATATAAAAGAACTTAGATGTGGTATTTAGGCTTAAGCAAAGAAAGACAAGGAAAATATACATATTGCATGAACAAACATCAAATATCTGCATGATTTCTGTTGCAGAGAAAGGAAGTTGGCTAGAGAAAACATGAGTATCAAGATACTGGTGACCAGCATCACCAATGTCTGTGCACTAAATATCTTGACCTGCAAGTTGATTTTACATCTGTTAACGACATTTAAAAAAAAACATATTTAGTTGACACCACATTCCAATTTGTCTTACTAGCTCAACTAGCTAAAAAAAAAAAAAAAANAAAAAAGGCACAGAGGCATGAACAACACCCTGCCTGGGATATCCCATCTCCTCTGTGCAGTAGTTACTCTCTGAATCTGAGCATGGCCTAGAAGGCAAGTTCAAGAGAATCTTTCCTTGTCTTCATGGTTCCAATCACAGCATGTGCTAAGGAATGATCATTTTCCTGAGGCAGGGCCAAAGGAGAAAGTTCTATTTCATTCTAGCCCATCTTTATAATTCCCCCAGTAGATGTCGTGTCAATCATTTTGCAGAGCAGTTGCTCAGAACAAATGCAAACACCATGTTTGTCCTGTGGTATTCAAGTTCTCACACTAGAGAAACTCCATGTCTCCCATCAAAAAACGAGTATTTCTCAGATGCATTTATCTTCACAAATATCAAACACAGAGACCAAAGTGACTGAAAATACGACAAATCTTCAACTTTATCAAGACAGAAAATTTCTTATAAAAGGAAATCCCTTAAGATAAATCAAGAAAGGTCTCTCTTATCATCATTAAACAGTAACTTGAGCTCAGGATTAAACTTATCCAGACCACTTATGCCACTGATGACCTATTTTCTTTGAACCAATCTGTATCATATCCCTTGATGTTCCAGAAATAAAGCAAACTCTTAGACCCCTTCCTGTCTGAATCATAACCCTATCCAAGAAATTAGTGCATTCCTCATTTTCTCAACCTTGTACCTAACTCCAAACCAGGGCCCAAAAATAACTCAGAAATCTGTATTCACAAGATGAATAATTATCAGTCCTACTTAAACTACTTCTGTTACTGGTCTTCACCATCAGCCTCTGGGCCCTTTAATAGGAAGAAGTTTCATTCTTTGAGTTCTCCTTTCAGATCCAAACTGCAATCTGTTACTAAAGTTGGCTCACCTTTGACACGTCTAAGCATGTGCCATGTCACAGCAACACATCTCTGTCCTCACACAGCACCTACAGAAGTCAGCTGGCACAGAATGGAGTTCATTTGTTCATCCCTATTATTGCCTGTGCCCTTCAGGCTATTGGCAGTTGTTTCAGGCTGGGAGCATGGTTGTCCACTAGAAGGTTTTCCTCCTGGTATTTGCTCATCATGCTAAGATCAGCTGGGATCCTCCACTTGGAGACTGACTGGAACAACTTCTTACTCAAGAACCAAGATATGTGAAACACAGTGAACTTGGAGAACCATCAGGTTCAGACTTCAGACTGCAGTCTGAAGTTCATGTTGAAGTGATGTTCAGAGAAGAATATTTTCTTTAAGATTTTTATTTATATTTTTGTGTATGTGATAAAGGACAGAGAGGGGGGAGAGGGGGGGCTGATGCACATTGATAGCCAGAATGCATACAATAATGACTATGAAGGGGTTCAAAGCTTTTAAAGTTTTATAAGATGAGCTACATAACAAGGTAAGTGCTTTAAAATAGCACTAATTCAAAAAGCACAAGCTAAGCTCTTATTTCCTGGAACAATCATCAAACACCAAGACAGAAAAGCAGGATGAACTCAGTGGGATAGCTCATTGTCAAATAAGAACTAATCTGACTCCTTTCATGAATTTGCCATCATGTAAACTCTGTGATCTCTCCACTCTATCAACAAAGCAAAAGTTTAATCCTTATGAATAAGTTAATGTATCAATTTCTACTACTCTTTAAAGCTCATTAAAGCCTGCAAAACTAGAAAAACAGACATTTTAAGAAGTTTTTGTCACTGGTGTGAAATATGGCTCTCTCTCCACTCTTTCTTAATTTTGTTTAGACAGCATGATTTCCAAAGGGACAAAGTCTGGCCTTCCAAAAGCTGCAGAACCTGTCAGTTCTATCCCACTGCCCCATGTAGTTTTTAAGGTTCTGCACCAAAGCAAGAATGATTCTTTTTCCTGCAGTGTCTTAGAAGAGTGATTATTTCAGCAAGAACAGCACTTCTGAACTGAAATGGATGGGACCTCATAGCAACAGATTCTTTTGTACTTGGGAGGAAGCCTTATCAGCAAAACAGCAAAAAAACCATTGGATGGCAGAAACTTCTTTAGTTGCCTGGATTCTCACAGCTCTGACTTTCTTCTATTTCTGCCTTCTTCTGTCACCCTCATCCAGAACAAGTAAAAAGCAAAAAAAAGAAAACACTGTTGCTGGGCACAAAGACATTCAGCAAGCCTCCTGATGTGGAGTGGAATGTGAGAGGATTAGGGGAGACACAAAGCCTAGCACTCCAGCTGGAACTGAAGTGGCAGCCAAGGGGCTGCCAAGGAACCAATAGATTGCAAAGAGAATCCTTCCTACAGAAGTTGTTATTCTGGGCAAAGGCTGGAGGTCTTGAGGTAAAAGCTAAGGTTGAGACAACAACCAATACTAGCTACTGTGAGATTAACCAATTTTCAGCTATGCTGCCTGCATACTGATACACCATTATCCACACCAACCCTGCCCTGCTGTCAACAAAAGTCAGTCAGCATTGGAACAAGTGGAACTAAAATCAGGATACACAAGGCTGTTTTGATATGACATTAACTGTACAGTAGAAGACTTGTCCTCTGCAATGAGCAAACTGTGCACACCAAAGAAAACTGAATACAATAAATACACTCAGAACTTTTTTGATCCCACCTACTTTTACTTCAAGAACTCCTTATAACTTCTCATCTGAACTCCTAAAAAACCACACACACGTACAAGACTGCATTGAAAAAGAATGTTGCAAGGGCGCTGTCCAGTTTTCTTTTCAACATCCCTCTCCTTGCAAACTGTGTTCATAGTGGAAATATCTCACTTTACTTTTATTCAATGCCAAAAATGTACCTATACAAATATAAAAATTCATAATGCTCTGTTTGATAATGACACAGAGCAGGCAGGCTTGACTATACTCCATAAATCCAGCCTAGCTAGTATTTTCTCCAGTTACTGACTCATTGATGGTGTAGAATTCTCAGGAGCTGCAGAGAATCAGCTGCAGTTGGACAGAGGGGATCAGCATTTGGCTCTTTCTCCCAGTGCTGTCCTAGGAACATATTCTCAGCCACCTCAGATATGACTGTGCTTTGTCATTAACACAGTCGCAAAAAGATTCGCATCCAGATCTTTCCCATCCCTATAATCCCGGTATCTCCCCCTTCACCTCTCGACTCTGCAGCCAGTAATACTTGTGAGTTCCTCTTACCGTTATTGAAGCTTGCATTAAGTACTTGACCTTCCCTTCAAAGGCTTCAAATGATCACCTGTCTGACGCATCTCAAGCCACACTGCACAGCTCCAGCCAATACCTGGCTCAGCACTCCCCAGCCCAGGGCTGGCACAGCAGCAAGCACAGGAGAGCAGGGCTGCCAACCAAGCACACACACTGGGCTACAGCCAGTGACCAACAGCAGCGCATACACAGGCACCTTGGGCCAAGCCCAATGCAAATTTGTCCTTCCTCAACTCCCTCCTGAGGCAAAAGCAAACCAATTAGCACAAAATAGGCTCTGGGGGGGGGCAGAACTAGAAAGTTATCATGTACAAGTGTGAGAAATAAAGCATCTATTTTTCAAAACACCATTATTATCTCTTAGGCAGTTAGTCCTGCCTAGTATCAGGTACACAGGGAAGGATGGTAAACACTGGCTTAGCAATTTAACGAGATACTTCTGCCTGTCTAATTAAGAGACAATTAGTGATCTCTGAAATTATGATATCCCCTGACCCTCACAGGTGCTGAACACTGAGTCAGGAGGAATGGGAAGTGAGCTGTGGTGTTCCTCATGGCTGGGAGCTGCTTGCTGGCTGGAGGAAGCATCTCCGTGGCCAGGGCAAGGGCAGCGAGCCACCTGGAAACAGGGCCCTCTGTGCAGGTAAAAATGTAAATGTTTGCTGCTTAGCTGTGTGTTTAAATATGCACCCATATGTAATACTCCACATTTTGCAATACACACTTATTTAAATACGTACACATTCAAATCACGGAAACTCCAGTAGGAGTCTGACTTTGCCTCTTTGTCTCATCAGCGTAGGCCCAGCCCAATTCCTGATGAAACAAACCAGAATTTGTAAATCATCTTCTCTGAACAACAGATCAGGCCTCAGAAGTCCCCATGGCTCCCTCCTGTATATACATTATCAAAATTCTCCAACAGCTTAATATTTCCAGAGGCCACGTATTACAGTGATCAGTTCAGACAAGGGAATATCAGGACACAGAGGCCTTGCGAGAAGAGAGATCTGGGAGCTCCAGGCTAGTGAGAGAGGAGAGATTTCTGCCTGTGCTCCTTTCAGCATGTACTTTTTCATCAGATAAATACAAATAAGTAGTACAGCAGTTGTTTAGTGAGCAGCTTAGGGACATACTGTTCCCAGTGTCCTAATTTTCCTGACACAATAGGTAAATTTAGACATCTAATTAACAGTCTGTGCCATTTATCAGGTTATTCGTTGCTGGGGTTTTTTAAGGACGTCAATTAAGCTTTCCATACCTTTGACATACTCTAAATTTCCAGACTGAGTCCTAGGCCTCTCAGAACGATTACGAATGCTTCTAACACATCCCCATTCTGTCCATGTGGGCTTTACACAGTCCCAGGGAGATGAACCAGATCACCTCTAAAGCTAGTTTCAAAGTAATACTGTAACACCTGCACGTGTGGGATGGAGCGGCTCAAGTATGACAAAGTACGGAAGAATTTACAGTTTCTCTCTAAATGTCAGCTGAGGTACAAGGTCATCAAGTAAGAGCCATATTATAAAACATCTGCATATTTTGTTGCCGTTTTCATAATCACAACTCTCACATTTTAGGCCTTGCAGTTACAGGTTTATAAATGTGTGTTTTTAACTTTTCTTATTTATTTGCTTCTGTGTTAGTACGTCTTGCTTCTAACATATAAGATTTTCCATAGTGAAATATTTAACCCATTATGATGATTTGATTTCAAGTCCCTTTCATCACAGAAGGAGAAAACAAAATTCAAATAAAAAGGAAGATATTTTACAAGTTCACTGCCACATGCACACACAAAAATAGCTTGCAATGTTCTGACAGATACATGTTTTGTTTGCAAAGTATCTTTGACCAATTGACTAATCCTGCAGACCAGCCTTAAAGTGAATATCTATTTACTAGCAGTGTGTATCACTTAAGAGCAACAGTCATATAGCATATAAAGTATATCCCCTCATTCACTCTCCCCAAACAGGTATGGTAAAATGGGTCTTCACTTTAATGCTTAGCTAAAAAAATACATATAAACGTGTATATGCATCAAGTTTCTGTAATGATATCCCAGTCTAAGAAAGGCAGATACAGCATGAAAAAGAAAAGTCCCAAGAGAAAGTGAAGATGATATTTTGCTCCTGGATCATCCTGGTAACTGTCAGAAAACCACTACCAGAAGCAGGCACAGGAAGAAAAACCTCTGCAAAAGTAGCTATTTTTACTTGCTCAGACAGGACACAACACATTTCTTTATTATGTCAGTAGTAACAATCCAACTAAAGCCACAGAGGTAATTTCCTTTAGGATCATGCACTGATGACAAGAAGCCTGTTCACAGAAATGCAGGACACAGAAATGCCTGCCATGAATGTTTAATAGGCAAAGACACCCCATAACATTGTGCAGTGCCAAAGAAAGCTCTGCAACATCTTTCCTTTTTATACATGTTTTAAATGTTCAGTTTTTAGGGTGGAGTTGTGTTTTCTTTGGCAGCTTCTGTGAAGAAGATAGGGTGTGCAGCCCCTTGCAGAACTGGAAGGAAAAATTCTGACAAATTTTTGTAAGAAAATAAGCAACTTCCAGTGAAAAATCCTGTCTGACATCAATCTAACATCAAATAAAAAAGGCCTCACTCTGCCTCTGAGCAGATCACTGGATCTCCTGTGACAAAATCCAACCTTACGGTCTGTAGCTCCAGGACAGACCAGCATTTTTGCTCTCCTGGGTCCCAGGGCCTTGGAATGAGCCATCCAGAGGTGTCCCTGAGAAGTTTGCAGGGGAGCTGTCCAAGGGAGATGGGAGGAAACCCAACCACCCTCTTCTATTCCTCCACTCCACTGCTGGCAGCATTGCTGCTGCCCTGCAGCAGCTGTGACCTACTGGGAGAAGTCAGAGCTTCCAGGATCCTTAATTCTCCAACAGCTGACCACTTTGAGTACTCCAGGCCCTCTGTAAAACAATCTTGGTGTCCAGGTTAGGTGCTTAGGGAAACTAAACTGAGTTTTCAGAAACAGCACTACTGCTCTTCAGTGCCTTCCTCACCTCTTCCTGAAGTACCTTTACCTGGGTTCAAATGTCTGTATTCTGCCTGGAAATGAGGGCACTTGAACATAATTTAGCAATAATAAACAGGACAACATATGAGTTTTAAGGCTTTCTGCTTCAACTATTTTGGTAGCTCTTTCATGTTATGGGCAGATTTCTACAAGAAAAGCAGACACCCAAGTTTGCTGGAATTGTGTCACACACATGCTGGGACATGTGTCGCACACAGCCTGGCTGATATGAAGAAATTTGTAGCATTTCCTATCAAGATATTCACATTGGACATCATCAGAGAACTCCAAAAATACAGGTCATGGGGGAGTTATTTTTGTGAAAGGGATAAAACATTAGGATTTAAAATAGAGAAAGCATCTTAAAAATTTAAGCACAAGGTTGCGACCAGTGACAATCTACACAGTGTCTTTGAGGAGAATAATTATTACTGGTTGCCAAGGTGAAAGGTTGCACCTTTGACCGAAGAGTAACAACTTACTCAGGTTAGCAAAAAACCTTAATTGAAACTATTGTGTTTTACTCACTCTCTGTGGTTGATCATGCCTAGGGAGACTTCCTTCATTATATAAAGCGTGTAGGAGATAAATGGAACAAAAATCTCTAGGATAGTTAGGTCAGATGACAAACACCACAGTGACACATTTTCCTCTATGAAGCCAGAAATTTCCAGTCCGCAGACGTGACAGATGTGTCAAGTTTACTTTGCAGGGAGAAAAAAAGGTGCTGTTATAGTTCTGGCTAACCTTTGTAAAAACCCTTAATTCACAGAACAAGTGTGGAATCTTGTCTGGGAAAAGCTGATCTCCTGCTTCATGCCTTGAAGCTACTACATGCCTTAAGTACCCTGACATGATTTTGAATCAGACAATAAGGATGAAACAGAGGAAGAGAGTCTGTTGGGGCAAGGAGAGGGAAGGGGGGGGAGGTGGGATGAGAAGAGCAGATGGTAACATTTGTTACATTTCACTTTTACAGTCCAAATAAGTCTAAAACCCACAGCAACTATGCTGCTCCAATGTAATTAAGAGCTTCACTAATGTGAAAAACCTTTCTTTATGAGACACAGCAGAGTACAGAAGAAGGGTGCTTCTGAATGGCCACTCCAAAAAACCACCCTAATCAAAGACATTTGCCAGCCTTATCAAACACAGATGTACAAAGTTTGGGGCTGGAGAACAACTCTGTTAGCAACAAAAAATTGGCAGTAATTCTTGGGTAGATTCAAGTACCTTAAAACAGAATTTAACTCTTCATCATACAAAATCCTAAATAGATTTGGAGGTTCTTCAAAGTCCAAACACACAGAATAATGTTGAACACGTCTGACTTCAATATATTTTTAACTTAAACATTTAATCAACAAGTCCAGACTAATACTCTCTAGAGCTTGAGAAATGAGTATGAAGTACTGAACTTAGTGGTGGAGGGAGAAAAGCAAAAGCTGAAGAGGGTCCAGCCAGGATCTACTGAAAAAGAAATGCCCATCTTCCACCACTGACTGTTAAGACCTCGAGAACAGCCATTTCAGAGTTACAAGCAGGTTCCAAAAACTTATGAGGTGTCGCAGTCACCCCCATACTAAGAGAAACCACTCTTTGCTCTGGAAAACAATAAACTCCATTTTCTAAAACACATCATGGCAAGCCTTCACTCTGTGTTATCTGTGAAGAATTAAGTATAGCTACCCAGAGCACAAAATATAACTCAAAAGTAATGGGCTCTGTGATAAATTAAGACATTCCTTTCATAGATTATAGTGCATTTCTGTCACATTAAGGCATTTTGAGCTAGAAAGCCAACCTAGAGATTGATTGGACTATTTTTTCAATAACTGAAGTATTATATGCCAACATTTATATTCCAAACAGTTTCCTTAAACCTCATTGAGGATATTTTTCTGAATGTTAAAGTGGAATCAAATGAGATTTACGATTAAGCACTGCATTACCAAGCAAGTTAAACTCTGGAGCAATGCTACAAAGCAAGAGGAACAGCATGTGTAACTGACTAGTTTATTTGGAAAAAGGTAAAAGTTACACCACTATAAATAGCAATATTCAAAAACTCCTTTGAATACCTCTACTCTCAGCAGTGTTTTATTAAGATATAATCCTTTTTACATATCTGTGCAGACGGTGAAATAATTGGTGCTTATAAATTGGCATACTGGTATTTTTTACTAAAACTATTAGAAAGCTCCCCCCAAGATAGATAGCTAAATATTAGATGTGTAAAACCCCTCTATATAAATTTTACTAGATATTTGTTTGTTCTTCTGCCCACTTCCCCATATCTACTAAGAAATTCAGCTGCCTGACCTATGCTACCCAAGTTCCCTGAACGAATACTTGGAAGAAGCAAATAAACAACATAAAACAGTAAAGCTAAAAAGATTACCAATTTCTCCCTTATTTCCTGCTGATCATTGCCAGACTATGTTTCTGCCCCAAAGTGCAGGCTTCATTATTAAAGATGGACAGAATACAAGCATATTCAGCGGAGGCCGGCTGTTCAGGAAATAGCTATAATTTGGTAAATAGCATAATAAACACTTGAGCATCCTTGATGCAATGGGTAATGAGCCAGTGCAGTCCTAAGTATGTACATAACAATGTTAAGATTATACTGTTTCACATTGTATATCTCACACACACATACATGTGTAGAGATCTCTGTATAATATTTCAGCTATTATATTGGTTTCCCTTCTGACATAAATGTATTACTTTTCCCTCTGTACTCAACTAGCCATTTGTAAAAGAAACATTTTACTTTCATTCTTTGCTCCTTCTCTTTCATTTCACTTGTAGTATACCTACATAAACCATCGGAAGCTTTTGTTCATCATGGCAACCAAACGCATTGCACTCTGAAGCACCAGAGATCCTGGAACTAAATGCAATCTCACAGCAAGTCATCAGCATGTCTAGAGCCCATGCAGTGGAAGGCGATTTAAATCCCCAGTCTGTTCTCCTTGCCACCATGGAGAATAATGACAAACCATAACATATCCCATTCATCTAACAGCTGAAAGGGTAATGAATTACAGAGATAATTCAGCCACTCATTATTAAAAGATTCCAACATTAAAAATGAAGTGTTTTGGGGTTTTTTTTTAAAGGCAAATGATCATATTTTCATAGAACGCGAGTGAAACTATACAATATTATTGATTCGTAGCTACAATGTAAGAGGCAGCTTGTAATAGAGCCCTCATATTGAATTAGATTTAAAGTTAGCACTTCTCTAGCCTAAAACTCAATCCCAGTTCCTACTGTTTTACTCTAAATACTGAACATATCTGTATATTTTAACAGGAATCTCTAGAATTTCTTGATCAAGTTCTCTGACATCACTGCCCATTTTTAACGAAACTGCCAGTACACACAGCCAATATTACTTAATACTATTCTTGGTCAGGATTTAAACAAACAAACAAAACCAAAAAACCAAACCACAAAAAAACCCCCACAAACGCAAACCAAATGAACCAACCAACCAAAACAAAACAAACAAAAAAAGACAACCACCCCAACAACAACAAAATAACCACCCCCAAAAAACTTCCAGGAACATCCCTGCCCCAAATCAGTCTACAGTACATGGTGCAAACTATGAAAAATGTAACTGGAACAAAGTCTCTACATGACATGCTGCGCTTTTAAGCCTACGCAGCCTATGGTTCCAAGTGAACTATCAGTGGCTTCATTTCAGAACAAACCTGTTAAGTTTTAGTACCAAAAAAAGGTTCTTTATCGAACAAGCATCAAACCAGCCTTTTCATCCAAAGTATCTGTTACCCATAGACTTTTTAGGTTAATCCAGTGACAGATGAAATATGTACTTAACTGAAACTGCTCCATACGTACCATGGGTAAATGCACATTTCCACAGGAGACTACTCAATCATTAAATGCAGGACACAGCACCATCTAATATAAAGAGACTTTATAATACAGAACATCTGCAAACTTTTTATCAGCTCCATCTAAATGTCTACCCAGGGTCAATTAAAAAATACCTCCAAAGTTTGATTCATAACTTTTTCATTTTCCTAAATACATTTCTGCTGTTTGCAGGATAGGAACTGGGAGGTGGCGAGAGGTGGGAGGAGAGAGGAAGGTCTCCAAGAAAAATTAGGTTGTCAGAAAATGTCAATAGTCACAGCAAATCTTCTGTAAATGATTTTTGAAAGTCTGTTTCACTTTATGTACAGCTGAGCAGTAACAAGAATAATGCCAACTTTCATTTTGGAAACAAGCTGCAAAGAGCATCTGTATTATGGACACAAATTGCAACCAGTTAAGACAGAAGAAAATCCTGCACTGGGACTTCTACAGGCAGCCTTTGAAGAATGTTCTTGGCTGGCATGGGCAGGGGAAACCTAGAAAGCTACCACTACAAGGCTCAAAGTAAGGGAATGAAGAGTGATTATTTTATCCATAAATGTGTTTCCTTTGTTCATGCATTCACATTATATGGCAGAGGTCTTTGCAGTGACTGGGAAGGGCTGCTGAAGGGTGGGATGCACTTCTCCCACTGTCCCTTATGCAACAGGAAGGGGCACTGGTCACTGTGACAAGGGGGATCCACAGAGGGGAGCACTACTGAGGAAGCCCTTAAATTAGTATTGTTCTCTTTCAAGAAGACACACTGTGTCAGCTTCACTTTTAACAAAATAAGAGGCATAAAGGAGGGCAAAGGTATGACTTGATTTTCACATTTAGTACTCCCTCTCCACTCTTGGAGAGTTGCCATTATTCTTTACTAGTCATTTTATCTTACAGCCTTTCAGCTGAATCTGCTGATGGCCTTCCTATGTCTGTCAGCCCATGATATTTGGTTTTACTTTGAGCTGGTTTCTTACTTTCCTCAGAACATTCTGAATGCCACAGTAAATCCTATAAGATCCTCATGGAGTGCAGCAGGGACTTGACTTGCCATGGCCATCTGTTCCTCACAGCCATGAGTAATGCCTTATCAGAAGTTTATTATTACTACTACATACATTTTTTAGATCATGAGTTGCTTTCACTTATAAGTTCTTTTTAGATCTGCTCTGTGTTCTAGGAGTGTCACAGGCTGGATTTTTAGAATTAACAGCAGTGATGACTATACAAAAGAAGTTACATTTTTCAGTCCTATCATGCACACTTTAAATGATGTCAAACCTTGGGTTCAGTAATCACTACAGCCCTTTTGCCAAAGTACTATAAAATATCATTTCTCTTTCCTAGGGTGGTACACTTCATTAAGCAAGCAGACTGTAGAGGTTACCAGGTTTTTGTATGGTAAGCAATTTTTCTTTGGTTTGTAGTAATGTCACAAATGAATTTTTTAAATTGTCAAGTTCTCTTGTATTTTCACAATAAACTGTAAGGGATTTTAAACAAAACGACTCTTCAGATTAACACTTATCTCAATCCTTATTAAAAGGGTCTGAAAATTACAAGGGAGAATAAAAATGCATACTTTTAACTGACCCAACTTTTTTCTTTTTCAGAATTACGCCAACACAGGAACTGCTCTATGAACCCAGGCAAGATACTGTATGAAAATCTAAAAATTCCCAGGGATAAAAAGCCTATTTCCTCCCCTACTCAACACTGAGTGCTACACAGCAGAAACAGTACTTCACAGATCTGCTTCCGCTGGGAATTTTGCTATATATTAAGTAAATAAAATTAGTTTCACCCAATTTTTACTTCTTTTAACCCTAAAAACCAGTAAAGGTAACAAAAAACTGTCTTTTCTTCTTTTTTTATGAATTACAAAGGCTAAATTCCATCTGTAATTATTCTCATGAAACACAAGTCAAAAGCATGTGATTCTAAACATCCAGCTAAAAGATGGAATTGGTCTCAGACATCTTTGTATACTGCTGAGAAAAAACAAGTAGCAGAAATATATCTAAATTTAGACTGCAGTTTTCAGGATTACCAGTTAAAATACATTTCTGAAGAAAAATTCTGATATTGAGTTACTGGAAGAAATACAGAACCTCAGTATATTGGCTTTAGGATCACTATTCAGGGAAGAAGTGGAACCTTATGAGCTCTTACAGTCTCAGGTTAGGATTTCCACAGTAAACCTGAAAAAATATTCATCACTCCAAAGTCCACACAAAACTAGGACTAGAGTTAATTTTCCTACACTCTTCCAACCAAAAGGAAAAAAATTCATCAGTCACAATGTCATGCTGGTTCACTTCAATCTCACACATGTATATACCCAGGAACATTCTGTGGGTCTCATCCAGTACAAGACTTCCATGAAATTCAGCAGGCTTTCACTGGAAAATTTTGCCACACAGCCACTACATGTTTGTGTTTCTGTGGCTTACGACCAGCCCCTATCTCTTTGAAACATCTGCTGGTTTTTATTTCAGGAAAAGCGACAGACTCAAGGATGTTCTCCACTATTCTGAAATCACTGTTGCTTATTTAGCCTTCCCAAACCCTTCCTTCTGATCACTCTGCTCTGCCTCAGTTGGTATTTCCACTGCACTTCCTGCAATCAGGTCTGACCACATGTGCAGCTATTCCTTCCACTTTCGCCTTGAAACAATAAACATTTCTGCCCTCAGTCTCACCAACGGCCATGAAAATTCAGTCTGACCACCTGGAATTTTTCTTTGGTCATTTAAATGCACAAACGGTACATGTGCTAAATTTAACAGGCTATAAGCCCCACTTGCTATAGTACTTTATCAGTTTTCTTTGTTCTGTGTTTGAGAACTGCTACTGTATATTGACTTTACTAAAGAGACCAGCACAATTATTACAAGTCCAAGTTCCAAAATGGACAGATACTGAACTGAATCTGCCGTATTAAAGGTCTGTAACGATCTTTCTTTGCTCAGCCAAATGGATTGTCATCTGTGTTGATTCAATGCAACTCCTCTGTGCCACTCAATACAATTGATCACAAGATGCTTTTATGAAGCATTTGGTTATCCTTGAAATTTGGTACCCAGGGGTCCTGGAAAATGCCCACAGCTTGAGCTGTCCTTCAGTGAATACCTTTCTCTGTAGCAGATAGTAAAATTGTTCTTTTTCTTATCTTGCTCCTAGAATTCCCCATACACATTCAGAGAAATCCTGTTTAAGCCTCACTGTCTCATTCTTGATGGCAACATCCACTTGGTAAGTTTAATTAAATCTCATGGCTTCAATTATCTGTATACAGACACTGTATCAATTTGAGTTGCTCTCCAGCATGGCTTTTTTTCCTCATCCCTCGTGTTTTATTTTGGTGTCACTCTTCTGTTCGGTCAGCCTTTGAAACTAGGTCCTTGAGAAGGCTACCAACCACAAATTTTAAATTTTTTTAATTCCTTTTTAAAGCTCATTTTAAGTCAGTATTTACAAACAGACTGAAAACCTCATAATTCAGAGCTTAATTTACAATCTTCTCCTTTTAGCTTATAAATTAGTGCGATATTTTACGCAACCAATTTAATTTTGTAATTTTCTCTTTCTCTGATCATTGCTGTACAGGAAATTTCCTCTGATTTATATTACAGATTTCCATATCAACCTTTATACTGTAAGGCTTGTTTTATGTCTGTAACTCCTCTGCATGGTGGTTATTAAGCAGAAACCTAAATGCTCAACACGATTTTTCATTTAGTTTTGTGGAAACTTAAGGGTAGAGATGGTCTAAACACATTAGCCCCCACGGACAAGGACTGACCTCCACAGAAAGTCATGCTCCCGGTTTCAGTCTGATGTGCATTTTCCAAACACAACAGGCAAAGTTCCTCATCCACAAAGAACTGCGCCCGAGCAGCGACAGCACCGTCCTGCCACGGTCTTGTCCACCTGGAGCAGCTATGCCAGAGCCTTCTACTGAGCTTCAGTGGCTGAGCAAAGGCATCACAGCATTACTGCAATAAATATGGTATCAAAGCCCACAGACACCAATGCCATCACGGGCAAAGAGCCTCCTGACAGTGACTTAACCTCTGACCAGCAAATCTGATCGGTTATAGGCAATTTGTGTCCCAAGGTACACAGTGAATGGCTGATGGACACAAAATAAACAAAGACTGAGAAAGACAATAAACTGACAGCCAAGATCAACAGATGCTCTTGGTGCCCCCTGACTCCAGTAACACAATACTTTGTTCAACATGCTTTTTTCCAGGTGTAGGCTGTTTTAAGATCTTTGAGTGCCTGTGTGTCCTTGAGAAGATGAGGGAGATATAGTGATGTGACAAGACTATTCTACTGTAAAGAAGCTCCTTTTAGCTGATGTAGCCCTTAAGCACCTCCTTGTTCCCCTCCTCCAGAGTATTTAGAGGATGCAACTCGTAAATCCATCACCTCTCCTAACCTTTTACCGTTCTCATTAAAGAGACAGAAACAGGCTGTCAATGAAAGAGACACAGCCTTTACTTGATATTCTAAAAATTAATTATACAATACTTTTGAAGATTTATGTGTTAATACACTAGTCTCATAAAAATACAAGCACGCAGGTAACAGGTTAAAAAAGCAAGGGTAGAAAATTTTGAGATTCTACATGCGAAATGTGAGAATATTCACACACAATTCCCTGTAGATAACCAACAGACTTCTCAAAAGAGTTACCTATGTATTTTAATTTTAGCTCCACTCTAGCATTTTACTGTTTTGTGGATGCATTGTTTTAATAAAGATCTAGAAGAAAGAAGACAGAAGCATATATAAATACAGCTGTAGTTTATTGCTTTGCTCTGCTGGACTGAGGCCTTAACACTGAGGTAAGTCTTAACTATTCAGTTATTCTGAACCTCAATCCTTTTTTTTTTTAATGCTCTAGAAGGTTGTTGGTTACTTCTCTTTTTGTTCTTTTTTAATCCTCTCCAGAGAAAGATCATTTTATCTGTGCTCCACTTTCAATTCCATATCAAGTGCATGGCCAGCAGTTTATGGTATAATGTAAGTTTTCTGCAGCAGGTCTAGAGCCAGTAGTGATCCTTCTTCCCACTATGACAGGAACATCATCTTTCAATTTCTCTAAACTCTAGCCTAAAACCAAAAAAGATTAAACTCATTCTCTCCAATCTGAATATCCCCACAAGACAGAGGACACTGGTATTCAGTATCAACATCAGAATAAACGTTAAGGGTGAAATAAATATACTGCTAGTATAATAATTTTGTTAGCATATTTTAGAATTCCTAAAACTTGTTGTCCTTCTAATTACATCACTAGAACATATTTTTTATGAGCATGGCTTTCTTTCCTCCCCTCCAAGCATGAAGATGCATGTAAGTCTTTGTGGAACACTGAAATATCTCTAAGACACAGATTTTTTAATAGTGTTTTCCGTGCAGGAGATGCAATAAAACCAAATTTGCTTCATTACAGCACTGAGGATTAAAGCCAGTGATCCACTCAGAATTAGCAAGCTCACATGCCAAATCAGTTTTCACTTCTCACTGGGTGCAACAGACTTCACAGGCACGTCACCAAATGGTGCAGCATCCAGAGGAGTAGCACCACAGGGTTTACAGGTTCACACCACACATCTGCAAAATACAACTTCCACTTTGCAGTTACTGAAATCAGCAGGCAGCTCACAGGCAGGAACAAAGCAGCTCACGCTGCTGCTACAGGCATGGAGAATTCAAAGCAAATCTATACCTAGAAATTTCTCTACACATCTTTCCAAGCCATTTCAGCCCAGAGCTCCTGGAGCTCTGCCTCATCCTCCCTGCAGCACCCTCCTCTGCTGCACATGACTGATGGTTTGGGAAGCAACAAATGACAAGCAAGCTAAAATAGCCTAACTAGGAATTCATTACATGGGGTGGAGGGCTTCAGAGATTAAGAGGTACATTAACCTATTGCAGCACTTCCAATCATAATAATCTGCCTTTTTAAAGGAAAGAAGTATTTGCTAATTTCCTTTTGAGTAACTAAGATTAAGTCACTCTCTGGTGTACGAATATACACACAGTGTCAATAAAAATCTGCAGCTGTATTGCCGAAATATTTTCTCAAAAGCACTTGCAGTTTGGTTTTGTGAAATCTTCGTTTTGACAAAGTTTCATATAAAAACTTATTTTACAGTACAGATTGCATCAAAACAAACAGAAAAAAAAATAATCTAAAAACATGTACGGTTAAGAAGACTAAATGAATGGAAGTGAGCTTTTTTGAGTCCTTCCCTGCTGTCCGTTAGGAAGACTGAATAATCCAAGAAACAAACACTTCCAAAACTCAGAAGAGGATATGGAAAGCACATTTGTGTGTGTGTGTGTGAGGAGGCAAAAAGGAAAGCTAACTTCTTTGAATTGTTTATTTCCTCAATCTAATTTTAATTAAAACCAGAACATTAGGATGTCTGTTGCACAAAGCTACTGTAATACAGATTTCCACATTACAGGATAAAAAAAACTAACAAAAAGACGACAGAGGCAGAATGAGCCGTGCCCGACTCATTACTCATTGGGGTTCTTTGGTTACAAAGAAAATTGCAAACAACAGTGGTGGCTTTCTGTCACCAGAAAACAGCTTTACAATTCTATTTACACATTACTACCAACCAGCCTGATGATACTCTGGGGTTAGTGTGAGGCCAGGTATTCACTGCTTCCAAATAAGGGACAATGAATGGCACAGACACACAGCTCATTACTTCAAACCTAACACTGACATTAAATGCTAAAGAACTATAGCAGGTACTTAGTGACCTGTGTATCCTGTACTACACATACACACAGACAGACAATTTTTCACTTTGTGAGTCAACCTTTAAGAACTGACTTTTTTTTTTAAAAATTTCTAACCACATATGTCAGAGTTTATATAATATATATATACACACACACAGAGGGTGACACTTTTTTCATGTCAGCATTTGGCTAACATTTTACATTTGCCCAGCTTATCTTTTATTCCTTCTTTACTGTTTCTTCTCAACAGCAGTAACAAAATAGAGGAGTGCGAAGTTGCAAGAACAGAAGGGGAAAAGGGAGAAGACATCTTCCTTTTCACCACTATGAATTGTTCCAAGATCTCTAAAGAGGAAGATGAAATTCTTTCAAATGCCCTGGGGGCCAAGCCAAGACCCTAGAGATGTCAGTTCCACTGAATACCGGAAGCAAGCAGCGGAAGATTCTTTGAATGTAAATATTTTTGTAAATATATATATATATAGATGCATATATATAGATAATCACACACCAATAGCACAATTGGTAAATGTCAAGCAGCATCATGACAACTGAAAAATCAGAGCAATTGCTCCTCATGACAAGGTGCAAAGTAGAAGCAACACACACAGGGGGCTTACTAGTCAAGTCTCTGCATAAGCTGGATGATAACTATGACAATGGAGAGCCCAGGGTGCAGAGCACGGTAGAGAGAGGAGGAGAAAGCAACAAAAGCAGAAACTTGGCAACAAACAATCATGGTCGAGGTTGAAGAGCTGGAGGTGATAGGAACACCAGTTAACTGCTGAGTTAACAGCTGAATGAGCTGGAACTGCTGGGTAAGCATCAACCCTGCACCTCCGCATTCACATCCAAACAAATGACGAGAGGTGGAGCTGAATGGGATACAGCCAAATGTGGTGCAGAACAGTAAGCTGTAAAGGGCTTTTCTTACTACTAGTGGACAGAGATGGAAAGCAGGAGCTGGGGCAGAAAGGATATAAAACCTTACTTCATCACTCATTTAGCCTGGCCAATGCTCATAGGCAGTGGAAGTTTTGCAGCAGAGGCAACTCTCGGGGAAGCTGAAGGGTCATATAAAACACTTCTTGCCCAGACTTGCTGCAACACGTTGTGTGCTGCTGAGACAGGCAGGTGGGTGAGTGTGATTGCTCAACAAAGTATGATATTACACTGGTCAGGCTACAGAGACCAAGCTGGGAAGAAACAAAGCTGGTGCTGTGCTGATGAGGGCAGGTGTGAGCAGTCAGAACTGGACCAGCAGTGTGGTCCAAAAAAAAGAGATTGCTGTAACCTGGAAGCAACAGGAGTCCAAAGCACAAAGGGAAGAAATTTCTGTGTGGTCAGGCCTTTGGTGTGCTGTATGATAAGTGAGCACACTGGAGACACTGCCCCACTGAGTGTGTTTAAGGTTCACAAAAAGACAACATCACATGTAGGAGCTTTGGTGAATGGAGGAAGATGCTGCTAGTTTTCATGATGACACAGTAAGGACATAAAGAATAATCTGCAAAGAAAAAATTAATTTGCCCATTTTGAATTTGAAATTACTTTTTTTTTTTTTTTTAATAGCATGACAACATAAAATCAGGGTAAAAGATAGAAGGTCAGCTGTAATTCTGAGACATTACATTCCAAAATGCATTTCTGGAGACAAGTGTAGCTAAGAGGGAGTACAGAGAGGGGGAGGAAATCCCACCTTGGCATTACATGCACTGGTAGAAGCAAGAATGGGTATGGATGAGCAACCCAGTCCCTCATGTCAAACAGTTCTCAACAGTGAATGCAGAAGGTTGAGCCTGCAAACTGGGATAGGCTTGCTTTGTACTGTTTTTCCAAGGGTTGCTAAAGATGGATGGGAAGCAATAATGAGACAAGGTTACAAAGATGAAGAGGGATGCTAAGGCACTGGGCAACAGGAGATTAACAAATGGGAAAAATCAGAATCACTGGGAAAAGGTAAAAGGAAAGACAGTAACTCATTGTTAGAGAGAGGGGAAAGAATCCTAGTAATAGGGGGAAATGAGTTTGAGCAAAATCACATGAAAGCTTAGTACTTTTTAATTTTCTTAAATTTCTTAAGAATAAAATTATTTGCCTGCTATGCCATTACAGGCAGAGCCAGACTAGTTTTTAAATGTATTTAATTGTTAACAGGTTTAGCTGAGCAATGATAACATGAAGAAGGGAAATGTCATTTTTATTTTTACAAGCACAGAGCATAACTTTTGTGTAAGAACTGTGGTTCAGAGCAGCTGAGTTAACCACTGATACCCAAGTAATCAGAAGCAGAGCAGACATTTGAAACAAAGCCTCTCCCATCTATCTCCTAAACCTTTTCCCATCAAACCCTGAACCTAAAACTTTTCCTATCTCCTAAACCATTTCTTCTTCTTCATTTTCGTCCGAAAATCCTATGTGGAAAAAGAGAGGGAAGAAGGAGACGGAGTAGTTCAGGGGGTCAGTTTTTTCTGATGCTAGCATACTTCATATGCTCTGAAATTGTGACTGCTCCAAAAGAAGCTGTGTTCCTTTTATATGTCAGCAAAACAAAAGGTCAGCCTATTGAAATATTGGTCAGGTCTGACTTTCTTCTATTAATAACAAGTAGAGACACATTTTTTAAAGTAATAGTTAAATAAATGGCCACATGTCTGCAATCATTTCAACTTAAAATGTCAACTGGATTTGAGATGCCATGTGCATTTAATCAATGACTCTGCATTGTAATAAAAATATTACTTTGGTTTGACTGCTTTGTGTGGCATAAATCATAATCCAGTGAGATGAGTACATTTAATTTTCTCTACAGATGGCTGTTAATAGCAATACCTATTAAACTGGCACCTGCCAGCACTCTGTAGTTAAGGAATCTGTCAGGAGCCCCCTTCTGTATTATTACTCTGTTAATTGTTGTCTCTCTCCCCCAGCCTCCCCACTTACCAAGTTCATGTTACAGGAATCAGAGAATGAGCAAAAACCTGTTGTTGTTTTTGGTCTCATGGTAGAACTTACACTCCACGCTGTATTCCTGAGCAAAATATGTATCTATTGGTTAAAATGCAGCTCAGGAAGCCCTAATTCAAATTCTCATGGGCATGACTTTAAACCCTCAAGGACCTCTGACCATAATGCATTTGTACCACTGACAGAAATACCCAATGTACAACAATTTATATGGAAAATCTGGAATTCAAGTTTTATTCTCAAATAAGAGATGGATTTTAGAGCAAGTAACAGACAACGATAGTGAATGATGGATAAGCACAGTGCTGCAGTGTTTGGTATTCAACCAGAATACACTTTGCTTTCTAGGACTCTTCTGGAAGAAGGCATTTCCTCAGAGAGTGGAGACAGGCACTTAGAAGAAATATGCTATCTCCAGAAAATACCCGGAGTTTACTTTTAGCAGGTGTGGTATGCACAGAGGTCAATATTAAAAAGGCAAGAATCCATTTAAGTAGAATTGAATGTACCAAGTTAATCCTTACAGACAAAGAACACTTCTTGGGTGGTGGTGTTTCTTTTTGCTTAGTAACGGCTTGAATAATGATACTTCAACTTGAAGTGAACATGCAACTATTTCACAAAAAGCATGCTCCTTGCAAACAGTTTGTAATTTCGAGTCCTTTTAAATAGTCAGAGGGAACTTTCTGCTCTGATCTGTTAAGTAAATATAAATCTTGTTATCCAAGTTCAGTAATGAGAGTGAGGGGTCTATTCTTCTTCACTGCACTTGCATACATCTAACGTTAATGAGATTTATGCATGCATATTAAGGGAAGAACAGATGCTTAATTAAACAAATCAGCCTTTAGTAGGCAGTCCACATGATCATCTTTAGTACAAAACCCCCTTATTTTCCCTGTTTTAGTCTGACTATGAATGCATCCAAGGAGGAATTAATATGGTGGAGGAAAAGAAAAAGTCATACATGTGAAATGAAGTGTTTATTTTTTCAGTTTAAAACACTTAACAAACCTGAGGTAAGTTAAATCGATTAAGTATCTCCTCTCTCTCATGCTCTTTCCCTCTTAAAAGCAAAGAGGACTTTTGTTTACTAATTTACTTATACGAAAAGTGGAAATTTTACTAGGCAAAAGGAAATCAAGGCCTCTAAATAACTTGTTTGCCTCATTAACGGATGCTGTCTATCAAATACACATTATCCATCAGAGATCATTTTGCAGCTGAGGACAAAAAATCCAAAATAACTTTCATCTAATTAAAACATAATTTAATCTAGTTGTATTTGTTTTTGTTTTTTTTTTTAATCTATCCAAGTCCATATTGATTCCAGCATCACACCCACATAAATACATTAAGAAGTTAAATAAACTACCACTCTCCACCAAGACACGTCTTTATTATTTGTTCCTTCTTCATTCCATTGTTACCTTTTTTTCCATATCACTCAACTTCTAAGGGTAACATGAAGCAGGAAAAAAACCCCTCCATAAGTTATCACAGTGCCATACTTAGTGCAAGTCAATATCTGTATATTATGCTATCTATTCTGCAATACCATTACAGGCTCAACAGTGCTGGTTGTAAAAAGTATCATTGTGAGCACAAGGCCTATAACAGTAGTAATGAAAAAAGGGTCATTTCTGTCTTCCAACTAGAATGAAAAATTAAAATCACTAAGGCACTTAGCTCAAAGGAAAATTGGCAAATTAAAGGGACAAAAAATAAAATATTCATGGCTCATATTGTGAAATGGAAGGTAAATAATTTAAGATGAACTATTATGTGGGAAATTGCACTCTTTCTGAAGAGGAAAAAGCAAATCTAACTAATACACATGTATATATTCCTGCTTCCTGGGTTTGGAGTTACACGTACATGCGCACAAATATGCATAGTTGATGTGCAATATTGGTGGGGGATACACGTTTTCTCACCTACATTAATTTAGAAAATATTTGCTAGTGCAACATTCAAGTTGACAAGCACTGCTTTATGTGAAGAAGGTTGGTTGTTTTTTTCTTCCTGAATCCAGCCTAGAAAGGAAGACTGAATGAGAGGGCGCCCTCCCACTGCACTCTGGTTCAGTATGACTCTTTACTCTGAGTCACCAATTACACATTGGCTCTTAGATTTTTACACCACAAAAAAAATAAAATAAAATATGACATATGACTTCAGCCTCCTGGTCTGTGCCTGGGGGAGCTACCTATTAAAATGCCATTGGTGTGGCTGCAGTCCATTACCTATCTTACCTTCATACCCATAAAGCTGAAAGGGCTGTCCAGAATTTTTACTACCACGATCTGGAAAAGGTAGTGGGAGAGCCATAGGCTTATGTTTATTATATTCCAGCACTGTAACAACTGCTATGGGATTAGGATACAGAACAGCACTGCACAGCAGAGGTCACATTTCCCTGGTGATTTAAAGCTTCAGTCTTCTGCCAACTTAATTTAGAAACACAAAGCCCACATTTGTTAGAAGAGAATATTTTGATAGTATTTCAAAGCACAGCAATTAAATAACTATAGATCACAAATTTAAAATCTGGAGTTCACCACCTAGCAAAACTGAGGAATAATTTTTTTAATTTATTTTATTAAGGTCTTGGTTAGATCAGCTTTGCATTCCTAGTCCAAAGTGATAAGGTGCTTTCCATTAGTACTCAGCATCAGGGATTTCTAACATCCTGCACCAACAGGTTAATTAACCCTTCCAAGCAGCCTATAGAGCCCACCTCACAAAGCTTTTGGCAGTTCTAAACCAATGACACTACACACCTTTATTCGAAAGCACAAATATTCTGTTTCACTGCAGTGTTTCTCCTGAAAATACTGAACACCTTATTTAAGATCCAGCTGTCTTCTAAGACTCTTGGTGCCCTGAAAGAATCAGTCAGCTCAATGTGAGAAAAGGGATGAACCAAGAATCAAATGTGGCATTGTGAAATCCTTTTGCTTTTACGTGCCAGCACAGCACTCAGCATTATTTCAGTTCTGACAAAGATTCACTACAGATGCTAGACACCAGCTTTTCCCTGACACTCAAGTATACATTTAGTCACCACTCAAATAATGGAAGTATTTAATGGAGTTGGTTTCCTGATTTGCAATATCCATTTACGGTGCTGTCTGTTGTCTAGTGCTGGGTTATCAGTGAACGATGAGGCAAAATACACCAGAAAACATCAAAAAGTAAAATACAAAGCTCCTTGGGCAATGTTACATAAAGACAGTTAAGAGAGTCGACTTCTGCTGTTCTTTGGACAGCACATACATTCAGAACTAAGGCAGGTAATATATGCATGAGAACCAACCGACCAAGGAAACGCTGTGCGGTCCACACCACGGTAAAACAGTAGTTTGGATTATAGAGACTTAACTAACCCGTGTCATCTGCATTTCAAGCCTCCAGAATATTAACCGACTTTGCCTCAAATGCCACTGCCATTAATATGCTGCAGCCAAGAGTTTCAGTTAGTATTGGCTGAAAAATCAGGACTTTTTAAAAACAATGATTAGAGAAATAAAAGCATGATTTCTTGATGGTCTCCCTGAATCACACTCACCTAAATAAAGCTTCAATCAAGGAAAAGCTTAGCAGGGAAGCAATCATTCTTCTTTTTGTATGTGTAAAAAAAGACCAGGAACTACAAGTAAATAGCAGCTGAGCAACAGATGAGGCACTAAGTGAAATCTGTTAGCAACTGCTAACAGCTTTGCTATTTTCTGTTGTTAGATTTAAAAAAAAAAAAAGGCAAAAACCCAATGCAGTAGCAATTCCAATATGTTCAAAAATTTCAGAAGCAAAAGACTAAAGTTCAATGCTTCTTGCACTACAAATAAATACTTGTGTTAGGTTTTAATATCTTGAAATGTTTTGTTATTGATTATAAGGCAGAAGCCAGCCAATTCACATGGCCATACCATCAAGGTAAAACTTCATACAGCTGTATATGTGACCCAGCAAGTACAGCACCAAAATCCCACCACAGACAAGTGTGACTTTTCCAGCAGCTGTTTTAGCCTCAAATTCTACTTTCTTTTGTCCTTTACACCTGACCCCATGTCACTTGCCAGAAAGTACATGTGTCTTAATTAGCATTGAGCCTTCTGGCAAGATCTCAGAAATATTTTCATTGTCCTTCTGGTCCTGGAGCTTTCACCACAGATGATCAATTCCTACTTACCTCAAGCCAATTTTGACATGGGCTCAGCAAGTCTGTTTTTCTGTTTGGCTGCACCTACACAGCACAGCAGTACCATGCAGGCACAGCTGAAACAGCTCTGAACAAAGCTACCCACAAACTACAATGAGCATGAACATATCAGAACAGGGGTTCCAGCTCCTGCTAGGATCAATTAGTCACAGGGCTGCAGTCACTGGATTAGTTAAAAAAATCCATGACATTGCCTGGTCCCAGGCAGATAGATCTCCTTCCCACTCCTGCCAGTTGGTGTCATAGCTTCTTTTCCCCTGGCTCTTTCTCTTCTGTCAGTCCAGCAAGAGCTCTGTTCCTTGTTCCTGCTTGTGGTGGCCTCACATGTGGGGGATCACAGCACAACCACCACTGAATCTACAAAAGGTACACTACAGAATGTCCCTTCTCCATTGAGCTTTCTACTCGCTTAGAGTGTTTACATTTCTAATACCTCCTAAGGCAGGTTCTCTTTCCAATTTAAATTTAAAAAACCAAAACAAAAAAAACCCACAAAAAACACCCCACCATCACAACAACAAAAAAACCAAACAACAACAAAAAACTGAGCTCATCTCAGTTTCTAAATACTTGTCTCTACTGCTTTCTCTTAAGCTACCAAGAGTCAGTAGTCACCTTGCCTGCTGCAGAAGTTCACAACTCTTGTTATCTGAAACTCCTCTAGTTCCTTCCACAGATGTTCTACCAATAACACCTGCCAGTTCCATTCCCACAACGTCATAAAAAAATCTGGATGTTTCTTTCCATCCATAATGTTAAAATACTGGATCACTCAAACCTTCTTGCTGCAGTCTCCTCCTCCCCAGCCCTCCTGACACTCCTCACCCTCCACATCAGTAAAAAACCCCAGTACAATACCTCTTGAATCTAAAATTTAGTCGGTATTTGACCCATTTTAAATTCCATCATTAATTTCCTTATATTTCTTCTAGAAACATTCAAATTAATTGGCTTTGTTTTTCATGTCATAGAAGTTTCTCCCTGAAAAAATACCAGCCTGGATTTGCTCATCTCATGCAGGATGTTAGGGCTCCATTTCTTTAGTAAACTCACATCATTTTCTATTGTCCAGTCTTTACTGGTCAGCACCCTTCTTTCACATCTATCATAGCTGAGATTCCTTTGGACACTCACCTTTTCAGGAAGGAATTTCTTTTCAAGAACAGTTTTATAAATTTTAGAAAGAAACAAGAACACAGAATCTCTAAAAACCATCCAGCTGAACTGTTAGTTCTTACCTACTCCTCCTCCTCTGTTTATTATAAGACATTGTTTCCAGTTTTGTTGTTTTGTAGAGATTTTCAGTGGTGTGGGAGAGAAGGTCCCATTCTGTGCTGACATATAAATATTATTAACAATTACTGTCTGCTGGGAAGAGTACCCACCTAAACCAAAGACAAACTTATAGATAGAACAGGCGTATAAACCTCATGTACTACCAAAATGTGAAACACATTCTGAAAAGGGAAATCACTAAGAAAGGTGACCTGTTGTTCTCAGCTTTGCGTATTGACCATTATTAGTTTTTGTGAACTATAGTAGTTTGCTCTGGATTCTGATGCCATTCCATGTTCTTTCAAGCTCATACCCCCCTAAGACTTAGCAATTCAAACTTTGATTCTGCCATATATCTGAGATGTATGAAACAATACTTAGCCGTCTTTCAGACCTCTGTGCCACTCCCCTTCTCTTCCCTATTCACACCAACAAGTTGAATGAAAATAAGATACACAGGAGTTTTTTAAGTCTCCCTCCTAATTATTCAGTACTTTTACTACTGTTCCAACTTAAGGCCTATTTCCTTACACAGTATGAACACAAAGGCATGTGCAATGCACAGGTGTGCATAGATGCCTCCTTGGGATTCCTGAAGAACCCCATTTGAAAGCAGACTGGTATACCCACACACCTTCATTTTATGAACACTAACAATGATTGAAATCATATAAATTTGGCACATAAACATGGCTGTGTATTTTTGACATATCTCTACAATGTTCAAAAGTTGATAGGACAATTTTTAGAGGATTCCTATTGCTGATATGTGGAAGAAAGTCAGCTAAAACCTTCCATGTTAATAAAATACAAGTAATTTCACTCCAGAGGACACAGCAATAGAAAGCTATAATACAAGTTCATATATTAATGTCCTAATGAAGATCATTATCAGTGAATGATCTTGCAGATGAGTGTCTTATATTACTAGTTAAATGTATCTTTGCCTAAGCAATGATTGTGGCTTTTGTATACATCTGGCTTGTCTATAACACAGCATGCCAAGAAACACCAGTAGCCTCCCAAAGCTGACTTTAAGTGTTCAATGCCACAAGTAACCACATGGTCATACAGTCTAATCTCCTCCAGGAGACCAATAAATTTCATCATATACCCTGTATCAATTGCAAAGATCTACTTAAATCCTCCATTGAGTCAACAGGCACCTGGGGCAGGCGTGGTAACAACCAGAGTGCCTACAGCACCACAGGTTCCAGCAACAGCAAGGGAACAGCTTGAAGAACTCTGATGATTCCAGAGTATATAGCCACAGAATAAACAGCCAGAGAAGAAATCCAAACTAGCATGCTGGGCAGGGAGGACAGTGAGCTTTTGTTCACCATAGGCAGAGGCTGAAGGTAGTAAGTAAAAATTTTATGACAGTGTTTTTCAGCAATTGCAAAGGTTCCTAGACTGTGTACAGTAACACAAGGCATCCTGCTCTCCCTGCAGCTCACGAAGGAAGCAGATAAGCAGGGCAGAGGTCTAAGTTTGGGAGTGGGTCTGGTACTACCCAGAAATATTCTCCACAAATCCTTCCCCACCAAAACATGCTTGTTTTAAGCCTGACACCTTGAATCTTTTCTGACATATGGGAATGCATTTCAAAGGCACAAAAAGACATTTTGTCTGCCAAATGTCTTCTGCCGCAGCTACAAGTTTGGTGTAAAAGTATAAACTGCTTTCTTTTTCAATAACATCAACATTATTTGAGTCCAAGTGAAATAATTTTCCCATTACTTTATGAAAGCATCAGTTGTTTCCTATCTTACGATGAGAATGTGTGGCTGTTTTGCTTTGTAAAATGCCATACCTCAACATGACACCAAAGCCTTTCTTCTTTTTCTTTTCTGGATCTTCATTTTCTTCCTTCCTTTTCTTCTCTTTGACTTTAGATTTGCCCTTTTTCTTCTCTTTTTCTCTATTTTTTTTGTCCTTTTTTGCTTTGCTTTCTGCGTCTTCTGTTTCAGGGTTCCCTGGAGGGGCAGATTCCACATTCTGAGCTTCTTGACCACAGTGAGAGCTCTTATCAGAGAAACCATCTGCACAGAATGAAAAACAAGCAGTGAGGATGGCTACGGGCCACTGAAATGCAAACATGTGAAATACAGCACGAGTGTCTACAAAGTGCTCAAATGACTCACAACACTTATTTAATTGAATAATTTCAAGAGCAGACTAAACAGATCTAGAGGATTCAAGCAGATTTGTATTGCAAATTAAGTAAGAGTTATTTTAGCGAATTGTTTTCTAGTTATTGTTCCTGACTCAAAACTCCTGACAGAGTAAAGCACTATTCTATTCGAAACCTAGCTTGTTAACCTCCATCAGCTCAAGAAGATGAGTGTGCTGAGATGCAAACAGTGAGAGCTTGTTTGAACAAGAGATTCTGGTGACTGACAATCAACTTATGTAACAAAATTATTTCATTCACTCCCTGGAATCTTTCTATTTTCATGGCTGAACAAGAAACAGATAAACTGTTCTGTTTGGTTGGAGAAGAGATGTGTTGTTTCTCTTTGGGGGGCTCGGGATCCAAGTGCAGTTTTATGCTCCACACAAGATGTATTTCCAGACTGGGGTCTATAAACCCATGGTGACAGACTGAGCAGCAGGGTGCTATCAATACACTCTGCCTTATCTACAACATGAAACAAATTTCCTGGTTGGAAAAGAGGGAATTGTAAAACAAGCAAGATAATTTTTAATGTAATCTGAAGAAAGCAGCTGTTTCTTGAAGTTGAAAAACATAATTATTTAAGGATTGAGTTTAAATCCTCCAACCCACCCCTGCCCCAAAGGAGATCAGTGAAAGACTTTACACTAAACCCAGTCAAGGTTGGATGGGGTACTGCAAAGACAGCTCTATTCAGTGGAAGACGTGAGCAGCTTTTCAAATGTGATCAGCTTCAACTGGACTACAGCATTTGCTCATGGTGCTTTACTGAGCTGGCCCTCAGCAGCGCTAAGTGATGGTGGCTCCCTCAAGAAGTGCCATTAGCAACATACCCTCTTCTCCATCTTCAGGTCCATCATAAGACTTGTCAATGGCAGCTCGGAAACTCTCATTGCATCCCCGACCCCGGACCACGTGAGGCCTGGGCCTGTGAAAAGGGAGTTCATTCTTCCTGACCTCAGCCACAGCAGTCTGAAGACTCTCAAGGGAACTGGACTTCTTTAATCCCAGAGTAGGACCAAAATCTTTGCCAGAAGAGTCTGGAAAACACATAGTTAAGTTTTTATAACAAAAACCATACAGAGAAATTAAACTAGTCAGATACATTTAATTGTGTTCTTTATTACTTGGGGCCTTTGAAATAGTATGCAATCAATGTAATTTGTTCTAAAAATAACATCAAGTTAAACCTAGTTCAGCAGATATCCCCATTCAGCCTTGGAGAGAACGGCACATAATTTACAGGCCTGACAAAGTGATGGGCAATAGCTGGCTCGCCCTGCACTGCTGTAAAGTCCACAGCAGTGAAAAGAAAGGGGCTGCTCCTTCCCCCTTTGTCAGCAATGTCCAACTGGACGCGGCAAACAGTCTCAAGGACAGCCTTATCTTTAGACCCACAGAAATAAACAGTGCTACACAACAGGAGTTTTGCTTTTTAGAATGAGACAGGTTGTATGAATGGCTGATACTTTCAAACACATTTCTCCTGTGAGAAGATACTATTAGTTCTCTCAAAGTCTTACCCAACCTTTTCCTTTAAGATGAAACTCATGCTGTGATACCAACATGCACTACAGATTTTTCAAGAAACAAGCGAAGTACAGCTTAACGTAAATGACGCTACTGCCTCTTTGCTTGTTCATAGGCATAGGAAAACATTTCATAGAAAAACAGAGCAAACACCTTTCCTGGTCTCCCAAACCTTCCCCCTCTTTGAATGTTTGACTATCTGACCTTATAAAGGCTTTATTTTGTAGCAGCATTTGTGTTAATTAGTATTAATAAAATGAGAGTAGAACAGGTAAAGAACAAAGTTCAATGAATGCGTGCACTCCAATCAGTGAAGAAATTCACAGCTTAATTTAAAAGCCTCTGTAGCATCTACTTATAGTTTTTGTATGGCAGAACTGTAAATGTGTCACAGAAACACCAAGGAAGAGACTTTGCCTTGCAAATATGCCTTCTGTCTTTGAGAACACAATTGCATTTGCTTTCAACTTCTAAGTGATACTAACACAAGCAACAGGAGAGTATATCAGAAGCCCTTCACATACATGCCCATATACTGTCATGCCTGAAGGGATTCAAGTATCACAGAAAAGATGGGTCAGTACTATACAATGTGATTTTAGCAATACTAGAGTGCAGGTAATTCTGAACTAGTAAAGTCTGATCAGTGAATTCTTAAAAGGAAAAAAAATTGGCACCAAGTAGAGACTTGTCAGTAGTGCCTACATAAAGCAATTTACACTTCCATTGCCTGCAGACTGATATGTAGCTGAAAACAACGGGGGAATTGAGGGGGTGTGTGGTGGTGTGCAGAGAGGAACAGGTTTAAGGGAAGCCTGGCTGCTCAGTCACACAGTTCGACCTTCTTTTGCTCATTAATTGCCATTCTGGGGATTACCATTATTGCCAAATTAGCAAGTGCTAAAACAGAGTTAGAGAAATGACTTGCACATAACATAAAGGTGCTTAAAATCACTAATACCTTGTGCATCAGTGAGAGGCACTGCGGTGCTTATCTCAGGTTGAGAAGGAGCAAAACCAAGGGGAGCATAATGGCGTAAAAGATGGCAAAGTGAAAGCCACTGATGAGCAGAGAAAAAGCTTTGCCATGTCCCCATGGACAGCCAGCCTTGGTGGGCTGCTCGGCAGGACCCTCTGTGGCCAGCGGGCACCCAGCACGCTCAGCGTGGATCGAGCCTCCAGGGAGGGGTGTCCACCAGGGGTGGTTTCAGGGCAATTACAGCATCTCCAAGGAAGCACTGGCCACATCCCCACCTCCAGCAGGGCCCATCTGCGCCCAGGGCTCGGGAAATCCAACAGCCAGAGCCAACTCCAGCTGCTGCTGCGGCCGCCAGTCCAGTCAAAGGAGCTGTGCCGAAAGCCCACACAAGGGTGTTTGGATACACATCCCAGTGCAAGGTGTGCTACACTGAGTCACTGCCCTAAGTTCTCTTATCTGGGGAAAAAAAAAAAAAAAAAAGTCTCAAGTTAAATGCTGCCTACGGCCTGTCTTCTACAAAGCTGGGCCAGTTAATCAGACTGGAAGACTACCCTTAATGCAGGAAGGCCATTCCTATGAAAATGCAAGCCAACACCTACAGTTTGGAGTGACACACACACGTTACATGCAACAGACAGTGAGCTGTCTGCTCAGCCTCCACACGCTGTGACTCAGGCCATAGGCACCTGGTGACTCTGAGGTGTCCTCTTTTATTCAAAACCTTACTAGAACCCTTACTCACAGATTAGTATTTAAGTGTTTAGTTGACCCATTCTAAGCTATAAAAATTCCATCTGAGATTTCACTAGCAACAGCGAGAACTTCGTATTTTTTGCAATTCAGCTTCTATTCCTTCCCCCTCCCTTTCATTGTAAGGCTGCAGCAACCACATGTTTGAGCACAGGTAAAGATACAGGAGTGAGGAGCTTCCCTGAGCAGGGAGACCTGTCTCCCTGTGTTCTCAGCCAGCATCTATTCTTGTGTGCTTTGCAGAAAAATGCACAAGACTCCATAATGGACAAGTACCACATCCCACCTAGGGAAATTTCTTTCCCCTGCCCATCCCAGCATCTTTTCCATTTCTGTAGACATTTAGAACTGCTGCAAGTCTGAAAACACAGATTTTTAACTCATAGATAAAAAAACCCTCCAAACCAACAAATAATAGACAAAAAGCCTTCTCATCGTTTACAAGTTATTAACAAGCATTTCTAGGGATACATGGTGTGTGTTTGTATCTAGCCCTACCCAACTCTGAATACAGAAATACAGTTTGGCAGTGAGAAATTAAATTGGTTACTGTGTAAAAATGCTTCTTTTTATGGATTTTAAATTCTTGAGCTCTCCTTTTACTGCTTCTTGTAGTACAATGATAAAAAGCCAACTGCAGCATCCGCTTTATTGTTTTTATAAATGGTGAATTACTTTACGCATCTCTACTGAATTTATGAGAGAAAACAACAACTGACGTCACCACCCGCCTATGAGTAGCTGAAATCAAATTGCTGGTTCTTACATGGTACCTGTAACTGATCATCCTTCAGCTGAAAGATGGTCTTACACATACCTCAATTTTCTGCTCAGTGCCAACATGGCTAACACAGATTGTTTTTTATTTTCTTGATGTACCAGTAAAAGTAAACCTGCTTTCTGTTCTTTTATTACTGCTATTAGTTTCAGGTATTTCCAAGATTCTTTTTTCCCCACATCTGCACATTCCTTTCTTTTTTTACAGTCCAGCAGAAGGAAATATGACAAAAGCATGATGTCAGTCATGAAAATTAAAGGGAAACAAATGACACAGCCTTGTGGGCACTGCAGAGAGAGTGGAAATGCAGAGAAGCCATGAATCATTGCCATTCTATATGAAAAACAACTCCTAGGACAGCCTAGTGAGTAAACATTTTATATATTTATCATTAACTTTATTTTTTAGATCATGTTTCTTCTTGAAAATCAGAACCATTAGAATATGACCAAAGGAGAGTATTTAGAGGAACATATCTGCGTGAGCTAGACTAATTTCCTATTTACACTTTGACAGACAGAGTAAGCTAAAAAACAGATACAGAGGAAAACAGAAGCGAAAGCATCACTGAGACTGAGAAAATAGAATAAACACAAAGCTGTAACAGATTATAAATAATTTGGCTTTGTTTTCACCAGTGCCTCAAACACACACATCCCAGGTTCCTACTGCATAGCACATGATGAAGGTTCACGAGGTACTAGGGAACAGAAAATGGTTTGGAAATCAGTGAGTGGTCTGCTCTGGGGATACTGGGGGGCTAAAGAGAGCAAGTCTCCTTTTAGCAGGCAAACAGCTGTTTGATCATGAAGCACTAGTGGTGATTTTTTCAGTGGTAGGACTCAGAGTGAGATATGCCAACAGTTTCTAAGGAAGCTCAGCGCCTGTTCTGCTTTGGACACACACCTTGAGTACCATTCATGATGCCCAACTTGGCCTCATGAACTCAGGCCTTCCTCAGCCCAACTGATCTAACTGCTCACTCTTCAGGATTGCAACATCATATGGGGACAAATTACTCCATGAGCCATTCTTTCTGAACCATTCTGCTTAACGTAGTTTCATTTATTTCTGGTAGGACTCACAGTATGCACAACTACAAAGGATTTTTTCCTGTCACTTATATTTTTACATTCAGATACTTCCTCAATCATCAATCAATTCAATGCAGAGAATGATTTAGGAAGGAGGAATCTGAAAGTCATTATATCATTTAGCTTGTGATTTTCAAATGAAGAGCCTTAATACATTTTTGCAGAAAAACCTTAGATCACACTGTAGCCTTTTCTTCAACACTAGTTTATACAGGCAGCACAGAAAAGACTATTGAAGAGCTTGATAAAAAGCAAGAGAAAAATCATGATCTTGCACTCACATATTAAAGACAACATATATTGTCTGGCTCATTTTATTACACCTCATTCCAAGCATTCCAAATTAGAAGCAGAAATACTGAACACAGAACAACCCCACACCTGACAGGGGAAAAAAAAAAAATCTAATAAAGAGAAATCAAAGCAGGGGAGAATTTAACAAGTTCTCTGATTAAAAGAGCCAGCCACAGTCTTCAGATTTACAGATATTTCAATCTATTTTACTACATATAATGATTGCAATTTAGCCCACATTTGCACAAACTGCAATTTCAGCTATGAATAATGACAGTTCACAATTTGGGGCCCAGAAGGTAGGCTGAGCTTTAGCCAGCTGAGGGGGAAATGCTTAGAATAAGGCAGCCCTTAGACACGAGGTGGAAATGCACTACTGTCACCTTAGAAACCTGTGCCAGTGTCACTGCTTTCCT
This sequence comes from Formicarius rufipectus, assembly GCA_013399695.1. Classification (NCBI taxonomy): domain Eukaryota; kingdom Metazoa; phylum Chordata; class Aves; order Passeriformes; family Formicariidae; genus Formicarius; species Formicarius rufipectus. The sequence continues at coordinate 847,347 of VXAU01003159.1, forward strand.
AGTCTGCTCCCTGACAAACAACAACACTGCAGTGAAATGTGCCAATATTTCAAAAAGGGTATGTAAGGCAATAAACATCTCAAAAATGCTAACAAGTTCCATGGTGCAACAATATTAAGGCTCAGAATTAGAAGCAAAAGTGGAGGTTCCAGCAAAAGGCTCAGTAAAATGGCACGAGCCAGGTTAGTGCTGAATGTCAGACAAAACGCAGCCCGGTCTGCCTTTGCTTAACTCCCCTCAAATCTTCTCTTTTTGCAATCATTTGTTTTCTCCATTTGGTTACACGAGTTTAAGCTCTCACATAACCTTCCACTTCACAGGATAGCTCTGCAACCAGTGGAAAGTTTTCCTAGGCATCTGAATCCCTACTTCTCCAGCAGATATGTGCTTTCCCTCCAGTTGGTGCAAACTGAAGCATTTGCCCTCCAAACAGGTCCCCATATAAATCAAGTTAGCTTATCTTCCACAAAGCAGGGGCTTTCTCCTCAAGGATATTTATGTATATTAAATTGACTTTGGATATAGCTGCTACAATCTGCTACAGGAAAACTGCTATAGGAGAAGCAATGCAGACAGGAAAAAGTCCAGTTTTTAGAAATTAGGGTCCCCCAGTGATTTCAGGCACCTTGTAAATTGATCAGTCTGGAACTCAGTAGTAGCAAAAAAATTCCAGTGCCCTGTGATTGCTTTCTTTCTACTTCCACACCCACCCTCTGAAAAGGTCAAATCCAGCTTTAAAAGATTGGGAAATGTGACACTTTCTGAGATTAATTGATATAAATTACGCTTCTCAAACTAAACCAACATTTTTGTTCCCAGGCCAAAGTTTAACATGAAGTAAAGAGTCCCTGCACTAATATTTAAACAAAGTCACTTTTAATGGTATGAGACATTACCGTTGATCTGTGGGACAGATGAGGAAACCTCTTCAGTAGCAGAAGAGAAGAAAGCCAGCCAAAACTTATGTTAAAAATGATGGTTATGATCTATTTTGTTAAGCCTTAAGCCTACTTTGAAATAAGCTGCTGAATTATTACTCAATCTTTGTCTTTAAGCCTGAAATAATATTTTTTAAAATTACTAATTTAAATCAGAAATGACAAATTAGAACAATGCAAAAAGTTCATATTAAGGTTTGTGTTTTCTTTGTTAATACAAAGCTTTTTTGAGTTCTTTACATGTAAATGCAGAAAAATTCTCTCACAATAATCATGTTATTTATAATTACTTTCTTTTTTAAAGAGTGGTATGTCATTTCTATGCACCAAGTTTTTGCCCAGACACATTTTTATAAATACTTATATGGGCTGCATGTTAAAGATTGCTTTAAGCATTGTTTGGGGATTAATTTAGGCTATTGAAACAAAAAGGAAAGTGATCATTGTAAAAGAAATGCCAAGCTAAGGCAATAAAGGAAAAGACATTTCAATATCAGCAATTTAACTTGCAATTAAAAAATAAATCTTCCTTATCTGAGAACATTAAGGGTCAGAAAAGAGAGATTTTTTTTTTTAACAAAATAACCAGGAAAAGGATACCTCTTGCTAATAATGACATTGCTTTTGTACACGTGCCCACACTGTGATCAGTGAATCCTACATGCTTGAGATATTTATGAGCTCTTTTTACTGCTAACCCCATCACCACCAAGCTGCCCAACAGCTGCTCTAATTTCAGATGCTCTAAATATTGTTGCCATGGGTGACACATGAACATGGAGTAAGGCAAAGCTCTGCTAATAAAAAGGCTTTCACAGCATTTCAATTCCTGCTCATAAGTAAAGTTAAAATTTATGGCTTTTAAAATACTGGATCTGAGAGAGGTCAGGTTAAATGGCTGCTAGTAATAAAAGGAATCAATATGCCACCGCATCTGAAGCAGCCAGCAAACTAAATAAACACTTCATCCAAATCCACTTGGCCCTGAATTAAAAGAACATAAAATACTGTATTTATTTTGTTTGCCCTCCACCAGTCTGTAGTTTGCATCACTACATCCGCTAGAATTCTACACAGAGCAAGCAACAAACATATGCTGCCCAAATAGCAATTAAACTGTGTGTCAAGGCTAGGAGCAATTAACTGGGCATTAACCTTATCAGGGAACCACTTCTGGATTAGCCAGCTACAAACAGGCAAACATCTCAGTCTGGGAAGATTCTGCAACGTGTATTTACAAAAGCTTCAGAGGACTCAGACTTTCTGTCTCAGGCACATACAGAGTAAATGAGCCATTTCCAATAATAACCCTTAATTCATAAACCCTGAACAAAACCAGAAATCACCTTTTCCAGTGATTAGTGTGTCCTATTAGCACGGGAATGCAAGACAAGTTGCTCCTTACAGCATTAAAAAAAAAAAAAGGCAGACCAAAAGAAGTAGTGAACTTGCATCTTTTGCTCCTAATCTACATCTGAGTCAGTTTACAGATTGACTTTCAGAAGAATCTATGAAAATCTATTTTCTTCTGTTTATCTAGATGTATTTCAAAGGAAAAGTGCATAGGTTAATTTTCAGCTTAAAAAATTAATGCACATTTTGATGAAGTTGCCAGCAGGTAACCTATAAAAAAGGTAGATACACACCTGTAATCAATCTATCTTTATATACACACAAACAGGCCATTCACAAAGGTATGCATATTTTTGAAACTGTTTGCTTATTTGTCTTGAAACAGTTTTGAAAAGTTCATGCCAAAAATCCAGCTCTTGAATGGGAATATGCAGAATTTTGTCACTTACTATTAACTAAGAGAAACAGTTATCTGGCACATCTCTGACTCAAAATCCCTACAGAATCTGAGAGGATTTTGAAGGTTTTCAGGAAAAGTCCTCAGCAAAGTTTCCTTTTTATTTCCTAGTGAGATTTTTAAGATAATTCGACTGCTTATATGGTTGAAAACAGTATTTTATTATAGATCCCTCACAGTTGAATCCATCATTGTAGTGATAATGGGTATTTAGCCAAGCTTTATTTCATATGCTTAAACTTTTTTCTTTTTCTCCCCACCTCAAACAATCCTCTGGAACAAAACTTCTTAACTTGCTCTCATTCTAAAGATGAGGATTGTTTTTAGAAAAACAAAAACCCCCAAAGAATACACCTCTCTCTTGCCACATCTGAATAGCTGAGGAGTGGGAAAAATGCTTCCAGCTGGGTATTAATCTTTTTCCCCTCTATTCACCAATAACTAACAAAAGACTGAAAGGAAACCCTTCAAGCTTTGCGTTCAAGCAGGCCATGAACTAGATCCTTCACCAAAGCTTTTGGGGAAGGAAAGCTCAATTTCCCATGCCTACATTCCATGTTCTTATAACCTTTGTTGGATCTGAGTAGACTTGGCCATAAACTTGTGCCTAAAGTACAGGAACAGAAATACATATGCACTCCCATAGGTACATGAGCATACAGTGATATTCCACATGCACATTTTCAGCAACTCCAATGATCCCAGCTACTGACACACCAGAAGTGAGAAAGGAATATTCACACAGACTCCTCAGCCTACGTGTTTGAATAAATTGCAAAGGTCAATAAGAAACTCAAGAAGATGGAGGGTTATGTAAGCAGAGAGAACATAAGTAAAATAAAGACTTCAGTACTGAGACCTATTTTGTAGGTCTTAAGTAAAAAATATTTTCAAGGCTTTCTTCCACAAAATGGAATCCTTAGCAAAAACACACCCACTTCATGGAACTAAATGGCAAGGAAGATTCCTTGTGAACAGCTGAGGCAAAGGATTTTGCTAAACTGTTTGGTAGCATGTGTAAAGACGCGGACTCACACCCAGTAACATCTGGTTGGGTTTTTAAGACATGATTCACAACTGGATTACACTCCCAGCCTTCCTTCAAAATAAAGACAAAATGCTACTTTAGCTACACTGGTTAACTTTGAGACCTAATCTATACAGTTTACGTGCTTCATACTTTATATGTTTTGGCATGTGTAGTACAACCCTTCCTTAAGAGGTTTGCAGCTCCCTTGCTAGGTATGTCAGGATCTGTCATTTTAATGAAGAGGTTATACTTGAAAAAAAAACACTGGCAAGGATGTAAGATATCCAGTAAAGATGGTTTCATAAATCTGTGTTTTTTGAAAACTCATTACAATCTCAGATGTGCATCCCCCCAGAGAACGGAATCTCCCCAGGTCTCTAAGTTCAGTTTTTCCTGCAGCAGTTTTTAGTATCCTAAAGATGATATGCTATCAATTATAGGGTTATGGTGTTTAGGAGCTTTTTAATATGCAATTCTGCATTGCTACAATGTATTTAAATAGTAAGTTAGAAAAGCTATTAGAATTGCTGCATGGAACAACTTAGAATATGATTAACTGCAAATGAATATAAACTTTGCTCCCCTATTTTTCTTGTCTGTGTACAAATGACATTACTTTGTTTCCTTTCACTAGCCCAATAAATGGAGAGTGGACACAAACATGCTCACAAACACAATATGGTACCAGACTGAAGAAATGTGGGGTCAAAAGAGAAGAAAGGCTCATTCCAGTTCTTGGTGATGTCCCTCATTGATCAATGGGGACATTTCTGGAGAAGTTAATCAAAATACTATCCTAAATTATGATCAAAAATTCTGAACATCTCCAGGTTTAACAGGAAGGTAGGAAGCAGCCACAGTGATACTGCAACCAAGATATCCCGATACAACTTAAGCACAGTCAAATGGCATTTTAATACAGACAAATACAAGATGGCATATCTTTGAAAAATGAAGATTTCCTCTAAGTTGAGACTTGACATTACTGTAAAAGACATGATTCTGCCTGGTGACCCCATACACTCTTGAAGCATGGACCAAAGTCTAGCTACAAGTAGATCAGGATGCCCTTAGATAATTAGACTCTTAATCAACTGTGTCAGAAAACTGATACAGTACCATGGATCAATTGTAAAACTCCGTGCCCAATTTCATCTACTTCAGCTCCTTGGTGGTTGGATCCTTGGATGATATTTTGAAATCTGCTATTACAAAGGCAACTGTTCTACAGGAACAGGCAGTTTTTTCAAACAGACAGCAATCCAACCAAAATATATCAGTACAATGAAATAGCCTAAATTAATACTGAACTGTGATCTTCACACAGAAAAGGGTCCTACGCAATTGACAGCAACTGCAATTTTCAAGAGCCTTACTCTGTGATCAAATCCTAAATGTGCTCAAAGTTATAGGGACTTCTGAAGTGGAACACGTAGGTTCATTTTCAGTCTGGTTCAAACCCAGTGGCCAAATCCTTGGCTGGAGTATATCAACACTTTTCCACTGTCTGCCAGCACATACCAGCTGCATCTGCCTTTTGATCATTGCGCTCTGCAAGAGCCATACTTTGGCATCAGCACACCAGCCCACGGAGAGTCAGGCAACAGGAACTCATTTTATGTAAGTTACAGCAGCAGGGCCAGTAAGTTCAGCCTATGGTGGATTCAAAGGAGTGATTTGTGGATTTTAGCAATCCACAGAGACATCTTCAGCTACACGCTAGTCTTGCTAAAGGACTAAGAGAAACGAAGGGGTTCATATGCCTTTCAGCAGGAACCTGTTTACTCTTTGAAAGCTCTGTTTTCACTCAGCTCAAGAAATCAAACGTCTGGAAAGAAGTAATAGTTTTAGAATTATAAAGAGCACAAAGATACATCATCATAGATTATCGGTAGTTTTGAAATATTACTTTGTGCTTTAAACACATCATCATGTGAACTTTCTGAGGCAAGAGCACCTCTGCCAACTGCAGTTCAGAAGAGTAATTTGTTGTATAGTGTTTTCCCCAGATTATTTTATCTTTATTATTTTATGGGTGTATCTGGTGAATGCAGTCCAGATAAAAAAATAAAAATCATTGGCCGACCCCCACATTAAAGTACATGTTCACTGTGTTCTTTTTCTACCTCTGCAGCATTAAAAAAAAAAACCAAGTACTTATGTATTTTTAAAAAAATTATTTCCAAGTGATGTGCTTTGATTTGTTCTGTTTCTTATTTTAAGTAATGGTTTTCTCCTTTGCTGATGTTCTGCTGGGTCTTTGGTCAAGACTGATGGAATTTATCCAAGAAATGCTGGACAATGCTAACTTCTGAAATATTAATCTGCAGATCCTTAATCACAGCTTTGGTTTTGCTTGAGACTGATATTTAACTTCAGCAGGGCCTGACCTCTGGGCAGAAAACGTCCATGGAGATAAAGTAATGACATAAAATTCACAAAGTACAAGTTACTGTTGGTCATCACCCAACCAGGAAGCAAATCTGTGAATAAGAAATGCTGTCAGATATACAGCTCAAATAAATAGAAAGAACAGGTATTTTTGTTAACTCTTTTCCATTATGCTAATTTGAGAGTTATCAAGTTAAAAACTTTCAAACTGCAACATATTGCAAATTATATATTGCCATTTAATACTCTGGATCAGTTGCAACAATGAATGCCTTCCTGTCTAGTAATCTCATTTTGAACTTTGTACTTTGCTGTTTTTAATCCTGAAAGGATAGCACATTAATCTCTCTTTGCCCTCAAAATCCAGATACCGTCCATAAACACAGTTTACTTACACATTAAGGCAAATGTATTTGTCTGTATGTACCATCATACCACATAAAGGTGTAAAACTTCATTCTTTGCAAACATGTCACTTCTCATCTGCATTTCTAGATGCCATGACTGTACAAAAATTAGATACTATTACCTGTGTTACTAGCCCAGTAGATTTTTTTAAAACTAAATAATGAGTATCACTTATATTCTTGAGATAATAGGCTTTTGCTTCAACTACAATAAAAGTCAGTCTCATAAAGAACAAATGCATACAAACATGCTGAACAATTTCAAAGATTCTAAGCAGCTCTCCCAGATTTTTCTAGCAATATCAGCTCTTATTTTGCCCTTTTACAGTGGCTAGTGCTGCAGTTAACTTTTCCAAGCTGACCAACTAAGAAAAGAGCTCTTGTGTTCTGAGATTACCTTACATAAAAAGCTATTTTCATTTATATGATTATGCCAACTTTTTGTTTCTTGTGTATCAGGAGGGAACACTTGCATCTCTGTTCTGCCCTATGTCCTATCTTTCATCAAATATTTTCCCCTTCCTCAGTTTTTCTCTGACTGTGGCCCAGTATCTTCTCCAAATTAAGAGGGAAATTTGGTTAATCTGTGTAAGGCATGCCATTCCATTTCCTCAAGAGGGTAATGAAACAAGCCATACTGTTCCTGAGCATAGACTTATGGCAATCAATTACCGCAGTACTAATACAATTCTTAAAACTTCATGCATGTTACCATGTGGTTAATCAGAACTGCTTGACAGATTCTTTCCCCAACCTTTAATGGGTATGTCAACCCCCGTCTTGGATAGTGAAACATACCATGGAATTTGCTTCAGAGCAGAAAACTAAAATCAGATTTTGAAACACTGAGGCTAATGTTATTGGGGAAAACATGTTATGGGGGTTCTACCATATGCTTAATTTGCCTCCCTGCAAAAAGGCAGTCCCATGGGAAGGAGCTGAAACTACTAGGTGGGTTCAGGTCTTGCTGAAAGAGTAAAAGAAAGAAATGGGCAGTCAATGGGCAATCATCCTCTTCACAGTAACAACCCTGATAAACACTTACGTGAATAATTTTTTGTTGTTTTGGATACTGAGAGTTTACATGTATTCAAAGGGAAGCCAGAAAACTCAAGAGATGCAAAATCTATTGAAGATTAGCAGATAAACAGAAACCATTCTTGCCTTCAGCCTTTAAGTCCCTGAATATCTGAAGGCAATGAGAGCTCTTGGAGAAAACTAAGACACAAACTTGTCCTACCTTTAAATTTCTCATATGGCATTAGCATTTGATGGTATCAGAAAAAGGACACAGGCTCCATAGACTTTTTGTCTTACCCAGTATGACCACTGTTAACTTCCTGGAATGTGTTATATATGAAAGACATCCAGAATAACAAACAAAAACCCCTCCAAAATAAAGATGGCATGACTTCCTGCTCCTGTCAATTATTCATTACTGCTTTATGAAAGCACACAGAACCTCTAATCATGGGCCAAACCCTCCCTGCACTTGGTGTTATACCAACTCATAACAGAACTAATGTTCAGTATCTCTGATAATTTTTGGTCAAGTATACCCTACAGTACTAGCTCACTTTTGAGTGAGAGGAGAATTTCCTTATGTTCTCTTAAACTGTTCCGGGCATTTGTTTATTTTGAGCCAGTTTTGACAGAATGGTCCCTCTTGCATAGATTCTCTTTGCTGAACGGGTTAATTTTTTTCAACATAGATTATTAAAAAACCCAACAACCCTCAAAGGTGGTTTAGCACAGAAGCCCTCTGATTACGAGTTGCTGTTTTGTGTCAGTCTTATTGCTGACTCTGTCATTCTTCAATGTTCGTATTCTTAACCCTAGAGTTGATGATATTCCTATATGCTAAAGCACATTACAAACATACTGCTTTCTAGTTCATTCAGTTTGATCTAAACCAGCTACCCTGAGTAAAAACTAATATTGATATTGCCTTATACCATATGACTGTTAAATTTTAATCACTCTGTTTTCGTAGTCTAATTAAGCAATTAAACTCCTTAACTTAAAACTACAGGCAATTGATTTCTATGAAGGTACTAAGAAATTCTATTTGAAGTTTAAGAACAATTCCTTACCAAAGGTTACAAACACATGAAAGCTCAAATTGCAGAAGTATATTTCAGTATTAGTCATTCTAGTATTGTTGGCCTTCTCATTGTTAGTTAATGCTATTTACTCAAGCAGCTATTCCTGGTTTCCTTTTTCTAAAAATCACTAACAAGATGGGCACTCTGTTCTGCTAACGCAAATTACAGTCCAAGGGAAGACTCTTTGTGCACTGTAAATGTAACTCATCATTAAATATGGAGAAGAATTATTGCTTCTGCTTCTTTAGCTATAAAAACTTGCTTAAAAATGTCTGGGTTCCCTTCTTTGGATTTGGATCATAAAGGATTTGCTGTAACAAGATCAAAGATAGAAAGACGGGCAGAGCTTTAAATGCCAAGTCATACAGGTCTGGAAGGAGTTCCCGTTGCAGACAGATGCACTGTCAGTGAGGTCTGAGGAGCACTGAAGGAACAGGACTACCTGCGAGGTCAGTCACTGCTCCAAAAAAACAAGGGCAGAGTTTTGCTCTACATTTGATCACCTTACTGTTTCTTTTATTCTAGGTGAGAAGATTCTTGTAGCACCAGTTAACAGGAGGTACTAAACACGAAGTGTCAGAACTTCATCAAGACTCACACAGAAAGCCCAACCAACCTACAAAAAAAACCCCAAAACCACCATGAAAAGAAAGTTGTGTTCATCTGCATAAATGGTGCTAGGCAGTTTGTTTTCTCATCAGAGACAACTTAAGTGAGCATGTTATTTGCCTTGAAGCATTCAAGTACATATCCACACCTCCTAACACCAACAATGTTCGCTACCTACATCTACTTTATTGCTTTGTCATCTTTTAGGGTGAAGGAGAGGTATAAAAGACATGGAAGCTACTCACTGACACAGCATTGTGCTGACTGGTGAGTGCTCAGGTCAGAATTTTAAAATACTACTTGTGAGCAATTCCATGAGGGGAAGATGGGTAGAAAAGGTGAAGCTAAGAAAGCAGAGAGTCCATGGGATTTTATAAAATATTAAGTATGTGCTGTCAGAAAATGAATGTTTTACAGTTTCAGTTCAATCCTGTGCCACATAACTCATGACACCCCTTCCCCCTTTATTTATAACAGCCAAGATAATGAATCTTTTTATACTATCACTCTATATTGTTCCAAATCCAGAGGTTTGGTTCAGCACTGACTACTTAAACTTGAAGCGATTCTTTACAGCCTGTGCAGTTTATAGACTACATCAGGATGTTTCCATATAATGCTTGTTATATTAATAAACATTTTTATTTGTTTACACATACAGTAATACTGTATCTACTACATACTAAATAAAATGCATAATTTATTTGCATTTTCCCATCTGATTTTCTGAAAAGGCTCATAAAAAGTTAATGAAAGTGCTTAAAGCAACAGACTATGTATTGAAATTATATACAAAAATGACCTCAAAAAGAGTACTATTAAAATTGCAAAGTAAAGCACTTAGGCTTGAAAAATGCCATAGCAGAGGTGTCCATTGTTAACTTCTTTGTGCACATTCTAATAGACTTATATTTTACGTTCCAAATACATCATGATAATTTTATTCACAAAACTCCAGTTTCTCTGAGGAAAGATCTATTAGTTTCTTCCACGTATAGAGCAATTCCCCCCACTTCATACTGAGCACACATTTTGATAGCTGCTCTGATATCAGCACTAAAAACCTCTCATGCCTCTTGCTAAAAGCCTTAGCAGCAAGTTTTTTTTAATAAACACCAATGACGTCATTTTAAGACAAATGTGTGCAATCTGTGTCTCTGTGACAAGGAACTGAAACAAGAGGATGAAGAGCAATTAATTCAGGTTCCCATTTTAAGATTCTCAAGGCTTGATTTCCCTGCTCTCCACTCCCTCTTTGAACATGTAACATCTCACATGTCCTGGGTTCACAGCTCTCGTGCTGCTTTGGTTGCATTTTGAATACATTCAGCGCCTGTGCAAACCAACACACAGCCAGACCAGGCACCAAGGTGGAGAACACACCATCTCACTGGGTGTGGTTGAAAGACACCTCGTGGCCTTCAGCAGTTCTGAGGTACAGGAAGAGCTAGAAAATAATCTAATCAGCAAGTAAAGGCTAGAATAGAGAAATGGTATTTCTTTTTCTCCAAGATCAGCTACACCACTAACACCACATCCCCCAGACAGAATAAACCAGACAGCCACACACCCTTCCACTTCAACAATAAATGAGGGAGGGCTGGGTCCAAGTATTACCCTGAAGCAAATTCCTCTTGTGCTCTGGCAGTACAGTCTTTGGGAAGCGTTAGGGTTTGATTATATAATCTCACACAACCAGCACTCACAGAAAGAGTCTGAGCTGCCTTTGTGGACAGCCTTACAGCCAGTGCTGCCTACCTCAGACACCTTCAAACTTAAGATTCTTCTAGCAGAGTTGACGTATAAAGTTCCTGCATGTGGGAGTTTGGTGGGGTTCTTTTTGGTTGCTTTGGTTTTGTTTTGGTCTTGTGTTGGTTTTTGGTTGATTTGTTTTGGTTGTATTTAAAAAAGCAGCGTTTTTTATTGCAAAGCTGGTTGCCACCCTTTCTTTTCCCCCACATGGTTTCCAGATCCATTGTCGTAGATCAGCACAAGCCAGTCTCGCCCCCTTTCCCACACTGCATCCTCTCACCTGGCGACATGTCCAATCCCTTTTACCCCCATTCCTTTCCTGACCCCCCTCCATCTCACCTAGCAGCTTGCTATCTTCCCAGCCTGTAGCCACATATATTTTTTCCTTTTTCCTCTCCTAAACAAAAACAAATATCAGAGTTATTTTAGGAGACAGTAAAAAAACAATCTCTGTCAAAAAAAGCAAATAAACCCCACGCTTCAATTGACACTTGAATGGAAAGTTTTACTTCAAACAGCTTCGGCTTCATAGAATCTGTAACGGGATGTGTCAGGCATGACACTTAACAGGTGATAACACAGTGACTGCTGCACACTACACCCATACTTTATATACAAACAGAGAAAAGAAAAAACAAACCATGAGCAAAGGAGAGTAAAGGGTTTGTTTCTGAGACATAATGATTCATCCATATTTCCTACAGAATGGCAGAAAAAGAGTATCTGCAAGAAATAATTTTTCTTCTGTATGTTTTGTTTTTCTTTAACGTGTTTGCTCTTTTACTATAAACTCAGACTGAGAATTATTCTTTGTAATTGTTTTGCGATGTACATTTCAGTCATAAGCAGTGAGTTATTTGATGCAATGGCTGACAAAATTTAGTCCTTCATGTAATCTTTTTTTTTTTCTGTACCTTTAAAGTTAAACCACTGTGCTATTTTTTAGAAAGAAATTAAACTCCAGAAGCTTCGATCGAACCATTTTGTCATTTTGCTTTCAGAATCAGGCATCTGAGCAGATTATAAAGCAATAAAAAAAAAGGCATCTGATTAACTACACTATATTGGATTTCTCTTTTATAACATCTCTGTTTGTCAACAGCAGCATTACAACTGGCAACCAAAAGAAACAACCCCTTTTTGAACACAGGAATTTATGCCAACTACAGATAGCAACAAAAATTGTAATTACATGAAAGACCCAAACAAATCAATGCCAGATCCTCTGCTCTGGCCCTTCTGCACACTGCAAGTTAACTGAGGTTTTTATCTGCAATCTTTGTAATTGCAATCGCCCTTCAGTAATGGATGCAAACTTCTAGTGACAAGTCCCAGTTCTGTTAGTCCCTCTCCCCTTTGCCAGGTCCTGACCCCAGCACTGGAAGGGACACGATCCCTATTTAAGCTTTCAGTGTAGAAGAGTCAGGGTCTTTGCTGTTAGTGTGGCACTAAGGAAATGAGCATTTTGAAACTGGACAATTGTGGAATTAGTGTCTTCCTCCCTCCACTGAGCCCCCTGCTTTGCCCCAGGCCCACTAGACAGAATGATTCCTTCCTACTGCCTTCAGTCTGTGAATTTCACAACATCACAACAGGAGAAGGAAATGATCACCAAAAAAAATAATGCACTAATACTGAAAAATTCTGGGCAGCAAAAGGACTTGATTATGTCCTGCATGCTCTCCTGCTCCTTGGAAATCTGGAGGTGAACCTTTCAGGACCCAGATTTACTCTCCTCACAGACAGACACCCCTCCCACAGAAGTTTCTTTTAGCTATGAAAACCAGTTTGAAGACAGGAGAAGAAGAATTAAAGAATTTTCACAACAGAAGGTGAATAACTGAAAAGGGCAGAAGTCAGATATAGAATAGCCTCAGTATAGATGTCACATTAGCTGGATAGGAAGGGAATTGACATTTAAATTTCTTTAAAAACCTCCAAACAAACAAGTTTGATCTCACGTGGATAGGGATCTTTTGTGCATTCAGAGGGTTAAGGTACCAATCACTATGCTTATTACCTGTAGGCCAACCCCAAACCATTGGAAACTACATCACCCTATGCAAGACTAAATTAAAGGTAATGAAATGAAAAAGCCAACTAAACGAAAAATTTTATCTACCAGGACACCAGGCAGAAAAAATGGTAAACACTAGAGAAGACGTATTTTGAAAGAACAGCACGGTGCCATGGCCTCAGGCAGAAAGACAGTACATGCTGATAGCTGATGTAACTCAAGGAAGTACTTTCTACTCTTCTAAGAAATGCTTTCCATTTGGGTTGCCACTGCTATGTACAAAATAACCTCTCCTGCTCTGCTCTTAGGCCAGAAAAAAGCATTTTAGCAGGACACTTCATTGGGGATGATAGGTACTTTGGTTACTTTGGCAGTGCTGTATAGGTAAGTACTAAGCAGCATTGCTGTATTGAAAAACCCACTAAAAATAATGTTGTTTCATGAGACACACAAACACCAATGTAATTCTTTTCTTCAAAGTTAATTTCTGAACCATATTGCACTGCACAGCTTTTATTACACAAAGGTATGTATGAATAAATAGCACCAGCAACCCATTTGATACAATAAAGCCTTATTTCAAATGTTAAAGGAGGTAAACATTGTACAAGATACTATTCCAGAAGTGAGGCAGACTAGAAATACCAATTACCTTCAAGACCCTTTTTACTGACACGGCAACATGATGGAACTTCAAAATAAAAAATGAAGGAGAAGAATCATTCAAGTGGAGGATTATAAATGCTTCCTGGTCTACATTCAAGCCTCACAAGGTAATGCAACTGGCAAACGCACGGTATTACAAAATTAAAAACAAAAAAACCAACCAAACCAACCACAAAACCAAAACCCCAAATAAAAACACAGCAGTTAAATCTTCTGTGGGGCTATGTAATTTTTAACTAGTTTAAAAAAAGAAAAGTGCAACCTTCCTCTCTTCAGCCAGTAGCTCATTTAGTTCAGTGCTCTTCTTTCTACATCTCATACTTCATGCTCCAAAATGTAAGTTACAGGGCCAGATGTATTATCTGGGAAGTTTTCCAAATTCATTAACTCCTTGGCACCAGTGACTTCAGGACACCCGCTGCCAGCACTGAATATTATGCCCAGCAAAAAAAAAAAACAGCTCTTGGAGGGAAAGGATTAATAAAATGAGGCATTCAGCAGTGGTTGTTGGTCTCTCTGGTCACAACAAGCAACTAAAAGAATGACAGTAGCTGCCAACACTGATCACAGCCAACTTTCACCACCTAGTACTCTGAAGGTCTGCAGATCATCCACCACAAATCTTGCAAAAAGCACAGGTACTGCTGGAAGGAACACGAAACCAGTGGTAAGAGCAGAGACTGGCAGGAAGGCTGTGACTCCAGTTCTAACTGCAGAGGGTGGCAAATGTTACACAGGGGTGTTAGAATCACATCATCACCTTCTCCTCAATTACAGAAGATGCAGATTGAGGCAATTCGTTTTGCTTTCAGAACTGGATGCAATCTGGTTGTCAACAGCTAAAGGGATGATGACTGAAGAGCCTTACACTGCCCTAAAAATGCAGGGGAGCCAATGGATTCACTTGCTGTTTTCAGCTTTCTTCTTGGGGCCAAGGCAGGAGCGCCATGAAGGAAACCAGCTTACTATCAGTCATCTAGGTGCTTCCATGAGCCATTTGTTCAGGCAGCATCACCACAGAAGCTCTCTAATTTAAAGATCAACACATAGCAAGAGGTCTGCAGGACTTGAAACATTAAACTTAATAAGGCTGCTGTGCCTTATTTTGACTATCCGCAGTTTCACTAAAACCACTGTGATTTCTTTACATTCTTCAAATTTCAAATATACTGTTTCTTAACCTTTGCTTAGGCTTAATGCCAACTTTTTTTTTTTCCTTCCCTTTCCAATCATTTAAAATTTAGTAACAAGTCTTACTGCGTGTGATATTCCAGGATCCAGTGATACCAAGATGCCAGGTCCTAATAACACTTCCGCGATGCTGCAGTATCTATTATCCTGTGTGAATTTCTGCACTCACACAGTTACACTTCTTTCAGACAAAGTTTTATTTCTGCTTGATGTAGCACTCCTCATATGGACACATCCACCATATTTACAAGCTCTCCTATGCTCATGCCAGAAACATCCTGGAATATGAGGCCGTAGGAAGCGCCAACTCAAAGCAGAAACTTTAAGCAAATACAAGAAATGTGGCAGGCTTAGCACAGACAGTCACAGGGAAAGTATTGTCAGGTGTCAGGAGGAGAATGCATGCCCCAAAGAGCCTACAGCTGGTAAGTCATGCCACCACCACACCATTTACTACAGAGAGTATTTCAGCCACACCACATACAGACTCTGCAGGCACAGCACTCCTTCAGCCCCCTGTGGCTGACACAGACAAGGGATTTACCACACAGGGATGACCTCTTATTTCAAATACTAGCAGGCCTTACTTTAAGTGGATGCAGCCACCACAACCATTAAAAGTCTGCACTTTATTGAATTTTACACTACTTAAAACATTCTGGGGTTTTTAATACTCTCTTGACTTGCTTCACTGAATTCTGTACAGAGCTGCATTCAGCAATACTGACCTGGGGAAGAAATGGCAACTATGGACTGCAAACATCAAAACCCACCCCTAAGCCTCAGTTTATACAACAATTTGCCCAGAATCCCTTCAGGAAATTAAAGAGAAAAAAGGAAGTAAAAGATACACAAATGTAGGAATATCTTGGCTGGAAAAAATTTCTGTGTGTTGGATTCTTTTTCTTCCTAGTCACTTTTCCCACTTCGGTATCATAAACGAGCTGTAACACTGGGTAACTGCTGAGCATAAGATTTCCTAAGTCACATTTAACAAAGTTCCTATCTCTTTCTCAGCTTCTAGAGCGAAGACTACTCCCCAAGGAAAAAGGCTGTTGGTTTGCAATCCCTGGATGTCAACAATACATACAAGGTAATGCACAACTCCCATATTACTGAGATGTGATCGAAAAGAAGTAAATCTTTCACCTCTCTTGTTTATTTTTGAAGACTGTAGTTTGGATATCTGACAGACCAGGCCTTTTCCTCTGGGAAAAGGCTGTCCTTGCTGCCATGCAGACTTTCCCCTCCAAGTTTACCACATTTAAAAACCAGGCATTCCTGACATGCAGAATCACTCTACAACATCTTTCTCTAATAAAATCATAGTGCAGCTTCAGCAGGCAGTTCCCAGCTATGTATTCACAGGAGTGCTCTGTATAGTTCCAATCTGCAGGAACTTTTATTTCATGCTGGTCAAATTGAAATATCTTACTTTGGTCCGCTTTTAGGGCACAAGCTTCCTTCACAGAGAAGTCCAAGTTGTTCACGAGTTTCCTGGTAGATGTACATGCACTTCTGTTCTTAAAGTGGAACATGAAAAGTACTTTGCTGTTAAGGTTAGTATGTTTTACTACACTTTTGTGGATCACAAAATTAATGTTTTTTGGGTGAGACAGAGTGAAATGAATGCTTCTGCTCAACTTTTACAGCACCACTTGTTCTCTGACTCAGCAGCTTTCTGTGATCAGTTGGATTGAAAGAAACCCTACCCAGTCATTGTGGTGCTTAAGAAAAACTGTCCTTTCTGTCTGAGCTGCCTTGTTCACTCCACCTGGCACTTAGAGAAGCTTCTCCCTGCCTGCCAGACTTAGCAGCTCTTAAGGAGTGCTCAATTTTCTCTCACTCCTTAGGATGGGACCAGACCCGGAGTGTAACAGCCCGAACAAACTAAGAGACACTCGTAGCACTTTAACAGCAAATAACATCACAGTCAAAAACACACAAACGCAACTTCCACTGGCCATTAAACAAACCTTTCAGAAACTCACTTTCAGTTTAGTCTTCAGGACAATAAAGAGACTCAAACTTGCTCCCCGGCTTCCCTTCTTTCAGCACAAAGACATCTCTGAAGATCTGCAAATCTTCTTTCATCCACACTTTTCCCCTCAGATGTGTTTGCCTACCCTCTCCACCCCAGTCAACTTCCTTCAGCTTAGGTTGATCCCAGGATCAAAAAATGTCAGTTACAAAACCATTCTTCTCTTCTCCTTGAACTTTCTTTTTCTTGCTCCCTTGACTAAACCAGAAGAATACTGTTCTTTTTTGTAGAACTATTTTTCTGCTAGGTTAGCTTCCCACAACAGCTCATCATGAAATTATAAGACTAATAATGCTGGCATAAAGAGAAAGGAGGCAGAAATACATGGCTAAGCATTTATGAATACAAGGATACCATGGGATCTTCTTCAGGAGACAGGAAAACATTAAATCAATTATGCTACTTTAAAGAAACTCAGTTAAAGACCCCTTGAATTTGCATCTGGTGCTGCAGTTGGTTCTAAATTCAGCTCTGCTCTAGATCTTAAATCTCACACAAGATCACTGAGGGAAAACAGGTTTCTTCTGCAAGTTTGTTGTTTTCAGCAGGTCAGATCTACTTGTTTTAATAACTGTGCTTCAGAGAAAGATCAACGGGCTCTGCTCTGCCATATCTTAATACAGTGCACACTAAGAGTCACAGAACACAAAGCATTCATAAAATCAAAGTAAGTGATTTAAGAAAAGATTCCTGTCATTTAAGGATGAGACAGCAGGGATGCTCTTGTTTGGTTTGCAGAGGTGTAGAGCCACTTTTATTCCAAGATGACTTGGTCCTGCCACAGGGGAAGTGATTTTATTCATGGCAAGTAAAACAGCCTTAAAAAAATAAAACGGTAATATCAATGCAAGTTTGGCATTTGAATTTAATAAGGATATAGTTTGACATGGCAGATAAGGGGATTTAATAGACAGCTGCCTCAAAGTCACAGTTCTCACATCCATCCAGTTTCTCTTCTACTGGTGTGCAACCTTTTCTCTCAAATTCAAAGAGAGAAACTCAGCACTATTCACTTTTGTCTGTCTCAATTTAGTTTTTGGCTGGTTTAGCTCTCTCAACCATCTCACCAGCTGAGCTGTGGGACTGGAATAAAGAAGTAATGGAAACCAGGCAGCTGCAGATAGGAGGAATGGTGACCAAGACTGCCTTTTTCAGCAGCAGCAAGCTATTAGATCAAAATCACAACATCAAACAGCACCCTCAAGTGAGGGAATTTTATCTACAGATGACTTTCTCAGGACCTAACAAAACAGGGGTCACAACAAATCATCATCACACAGCTAATAAAGTTTCAAAAAATACCAAAAACAAAAGGAAAAACAGCTGTCAAAGGAATAGTTCCAGCTGGTGAGTTACTGGGGGTATAAAATGATTCTTCTCAAGAGTAAAAATGATGCCTGTTTCCCCCCATAGTGGAGACCCACCTAACTACATTATCTGAGAGCTGTTAATCAGCCACACAGACCTGGCAGGCAAAGGGTACGGCAAAGATCCCCAGCCCGACGTTCAGAAGAGATTTTTATCCACAAGCTGCTTTCCACTAAAATCCAACAATACATAAAGTTCTGTTAATATAGGATAAATGCTTTGAAGCACAGGAGCTGCTAAGTGTCCAGCCTTCCTTTCCCTGAGTCACTGAAAAAGCAAACTTCTCATGCAGAAATACAAGCTTTGTGCAACTAGCAATATTAATCAATTCCCCACTCTCTCCCAGCTCTAACCACTGAAGATGGTTAGAACAATAAATAACATGGAAACTATTATATATTTTAAAAAAAAAAGTTCACTGCAAAAAGGGTAGCAAAGCCATTTTGGCATAGAGTATTAAGTAAGTTAATGCATCATCCTTGTTTGACTGGACAGGTCGTGTTTGAAGAAAAGCCAACAGTAGGCAGAGATTTCACAATAGCGAAGCATTTTAACTTCTAGAATAGAAATTCTTATAAACCCCAACAATGTAATAGATTCAGTGTACCATCTCTGACTTTATACTTTGCCAGATGTAAGTATAGAAGAAAACATTAACTCCACAAGTGACCTGCAGCAAAAAAAGAACCATATTTTTGTTTCTTGGCTGCATGAACTGATACAGATTCTCAGATGACAACTTATTTGAAACTGTAAGTTCAAAGAACACTTTGCTTGGAGAATCATAATCAAAGTTGATAACAACAACACCACTAACAAAAGAAAATAATCATCCACAGAGAGAAGCCCAAGCTGATTATAAAAGTGTGAAAAATCTTGCAAACTTATTCCCCACAATCAAAGATCAAACATCACCCACAGCTTAAGGACTCAAAGCTTACAGAGGCACGAGTTGTGGGTGACACAGAGCACTGAAGCAGCATAGAAAGATACTTGCATTTGATTTTGTGCCAATCAAACTGAAATAGCACCAAGCATCACACTGGCTGAACTAAGGGAAAAATCACATTGCACAGCTTCCAGTGACACTCCAGTTTACTTACGTCCAGTACCCAAGCCAAGATACAGAGGTTAGGCTACACTGGCATTGCTAAGGTATCCAGCACACTGCAAAATAGACAATTCTCTTCACTTGCAACAGCACTTAATGCAGCCTAGTATATTCTCTCAAAGAGAAATAAAATGAACTAAAATCAACCTTTTTTCTATTCTCACAAATGCAAAGACAAGTATCAGGTTCTATATGCTGTATGTTTTCAGTTAGTGGCAAGGTCCTTGTTTGGACAGGCACTTTACTTGCACACATTAGGCAGCTCGGCCATTTACATGAGTCTTTTCTATTGTGGAGCTAGTTATTATATAAATCCTTATGAACTCAGTACTGAACCCAATGGTCCCTTTTGAAAAGCTCAACTTTAATGACACCTACAGCAGTAAGAAGGCATGTTTAACAAAAATACAAGATCTGGCATGCGGAGAGGAGAACACCACTTCCCTAGCACCTCTGACATAATTGTGTTACCTGCAAATCAGAATCAAAACAGAAGTCAAATCTGATACAGTGGCATCAGTTTCAAACAAGCCTAGCAGCATGCACTAAGCCTTCTGTAGCCTTTCCTAACTCCAGTATTAACCTGCACGAAATCCTTGATTAAAAGGAAGCCTTTTGTGCTACATAAGCATGCATAAATCACTGCATTTTGCTGGTGTTCCAACAGCTCAATCTTTGCATGATTTCTCTAGGAAAAAAAAAAAAAAAAAGGCAATTATGGATCTCCAGTTTTGTCTGCTCTTCCAAGTCTGAACTCAAGTTGCAGCAATAGCTCAGCCTAGTCATTATTCACACTTTTACCAGAACAAGCTCTAATACATTGAATTCCACCTGCATCAAACTCTTTTGTCATGCAAAAAACTAAGCTGGACTCCTAAAAATCACAGGTTATGTGATTTACATTTGCAAATTTAGCGGTGTCTGGGCACACCTGAGTTTATCAGAATGTAATCACCCACACTACAAGTCATAACAGTCCTTATGTTCACACAAGCACTTCCCAGAAGTGCTTCAGGAGTTAGGACATCCAAGGCACAACCTCCAGGGGCAACCTGAAGCCATCTTACAGTAGAGGCTCAGGGCATAGATGGGGATCATCCTGTGCCACTCAACTTTAAAGCCAAATGGGACATTCAGTTTACACGTCTGAAGATGCAGCCTGAGCTTCTCAAAGACTTATTTCACCTACCAATGCAACCATGGCTTTTGGAACAGGCCTTTTCTGAAGGTAATGAAGATTAATTGTTTGCACTTTCCATACCCTATTCCAGTGGGTCATACAAAATCTACCAACAAACCTAATTTTTCAACCACTCCTGCATCCCAAACCATAATCTTAATCCTTAACCTTAAAAAAACCTCAGTAAAATGTGTTAAGTGCAGAATACATCCAGGTATTAAAGGGTGCAGAGATACATTAAGACCTTTAACCTGTCTTATTCCAAACCATCTCTACTTCCAGTGTGAATCGCCGTTTAATCCCGGCTCAGTCAACCCTACACAGCAGTGCAGACTGGAGGTGTAACCAGACCTGATGGCTCTCAGGCCTCATCAAACCTGACCTTGCAGGACTGAGCTGTGCACCTACCTCTTCAAGCTTTCTCTCCCAGAACACTACCCACAGTCCAGTCCACAGCTGAATGGCAACCTGGTGACTGCACAGTCACTAAAATCAACAGTAAGGGGCAGAACTTGACCGGTGGCACCCTTCAAACTATCCCAATAGGGTTAAGACTTGAGTTGGAAAAAGCCCATCTCTTGACATATGCTGTGGTTTAACCATATAGCATTAACTCAAATTCAGCTTGGTCACAGAGCTGCTCTGTATCACTCAGCCTTGCTGGTACCGATCCACAGCCCAGTCACATGTTCCTCAGACAGCAGCCAGCAAGAAAATAAGCTCTTACTCATCTTGTCTCAAAACTGTCTCAAAACATAGCCTGAGCCAAAAGTGTGGTCTAGTGACATTAAAATAAAAATAGGAAAGCTTTTTTGACCATTTTGCTAATTAATATGTCAGAGCTCATAAAGAAAGACTCATCAGCTTTTCTCCAGCACTGCATCATCTCAAAGAGCTGTGTCAGCAGAGACCTCAGCAGACAGTCAATACATACTAAAAAAGTGTTCTAAGCAGTAAATCAGAACACAAAAAAGAATTTCAGAAAAAAAAAATTGAAATGGCTGCAAACAATTCTGTATTCAATTTCAATATTTGATATAAATCAGGTTATACTTAAAATGCAAGTCTTGCCCTTCCTTATGAAGTGTATCCTTCTCCTAAAATTTTTTCTAAAAAGCTAAGCATTCTTGAAAAACTAAGCTAAAGTTTGCTGATTTTTCATCTTTGTGAATTTTCAGGGATCTTCTCTGCTTTAAAATGCATTCTCATCACTGGAACTGGCATACCACTGCTGAGCACACAGGAAGGTTAGAGAGGACAAAATTCCTCCTTTGAGGATTTAGAACAGAGGCCTTACATACACACACACACGCTCTGAACTCTGATTTTCTTCCACAAAGGGATGCGTAGGCTCCACCAAAACAGCATTCTAGTGCTTTTGTTGCTGGCACTGTGGAAAATATTTGCAACAGCAAAAACAGCTGTAAGCACTGCAGGAGTCTTCCATCAGCAGGAAAGGACAGGCCAGGTATGAGAACCACAACTCAAAGATGCATTTCTGGGAGGGTGACAGAGGAACAAAGCTGCAGCCATCTTCCCATAGAACATACTTACAAGCTCAGGATGTGTCCAGGCAAACTTCTAAAAACCAAATCTACTTTTTAAGTAAATAATTAAAAAAAAAGGAACTACAATTTGTGAGTGCAATATATAAAGAGACATTTGTAGAGCTACAGATCCTTTCAAAGCCTTGCTTTTATGCAGAACTGTGGTAATGCTTTCTGAAGTGAATGCACACCTCCAACTCCTGCTGCTGTTCAGTAATGTGTGATGTGTGAGGGATACAGAAGCTGTACCAAAAGCTAAGACTAAATGCTTGAAGAGCCACTGCCCCAGAAGGAATAGAAGGGATATTTCCCTAGAGGGAATTACTCAGCTGCATACTACATAGAACAAGTCGTGTCGAAGGAGAGAAGGGATAATTGCATCGATTGTCAGTAGGTGATAATTAATTCTGTAGAGAAATACATTTAATTTCCTGAAGTCTAGGATGGGATGGAAATTCTCTGTTTTGTAATGAGAAAATAACTACATTTTGCTCCCAGCACCAGAAGCCACAATCTCTCCCTTAGCACACTCCTAAGGTACCTCTAAGGAAGGCAGCATGAGCAGTGTTAGAACAGAAGGTCTGAGGTGTGACTGAATGCCAGGAAAATGCAACTATGATGCATAATTCTAAGAAGCATAGAGCAAAAAGGGACCAGAGCTAAAAACCACCACATTCCTGAACGAACCTTTGAAATAAATATTTGAATGGGAAAATGTGAGAGCCAAAATTGCTTTATGAAGAGTCAGGAAAGGGAACTCAGAAACAGGAGTAACATTTTTCAGTGGTATTTGAACAGTATTTAAAGTGGATAGGACCATGAAAAATAATTTACACTCCACCTTTTTGGAAGTTAGATAGTTCTTTTATTCTAAAAGGGAAAAAATAGAAACAAGTCATGGGATCTTTGCCTTTAATCCTTTCTAAAGGAAATCTATATAACTATTTCCTTTCTAAAATCTGTTGACCACTGATTTTAGTCTATGGAAGAAGATCTTAGGTACATGTGAGAGGTCATCAAAGACTAAGCCAAGCAAACATTCCAAAGTTCACTAAACACTGGTCCACATTTTCATATAATTTGTGGGTGACTTCAAACAGAAAACTTGCTAAAGTTGCAGTTTTCAAGAATCTCCAGAACTGCGCAGAAGAAAAACCAAACAATACTAAAAATGGTACCATCAAGCTTAATGTACCTACAACAATTGATTGCCAAGGAGTTGCAATCTTACCAGGTTCCCCTCCAATATCCTTTGATAGCAGTGAGTTCCACTGATCTATGGTAAACTGCATGATGTTGCGATGTTTGCAGCAAATTTTCTGAACAGGGAAAAACCCAAGGGCAAGACCCCTGGCTTCTTCAAGTTGACAAGATTGTTTCTTTGAAGCTTTCACATTCCCAAAACAGAAAGTTGAAAGAATTTTTTTTTTTTCTTCCCAGGAGTTATAATGTTACAAGAGACATGAACTGTTCCCTGATTCAGAAAGAGAATCCAAGAGGTTCACAGACTAAGGAAAGATGCCAAAAAAATTTAAAAAGAATTTGTCTACTAAGTTCAGGAAAAGGTCTTCAGATAAGGAAAATCCACACCAGAGAACTAAAGAAGGACACTCAGTTGCACAGAGAAAGAATACCATCAACATTGAAAAAATCTCATAGTCGACCTTCCTTTACATGAATTCTGCTTTTTAGATCTATCAAAGGAGTGGAAAAAGGCAACATAAAATCATGCTAGAAAGGGGCAGTCTAAAACTTCAAGGTTATCTAACATCAGAAGAGAATGCTGAATAACTAAGGTTTTCCAGGAAGTTTAAGGTTTCTCATGTCAACTTATGAAAAATTACAGTCTTACATGACATTGCCTTGAAAGTTCTTTTAATACAACTGAAAGTTGTGCAGTACCACAGTGTGGTTGGCAGAACTTATTCACTAAGTAGGTACAGTAATGACAGCAGTATGGGCTAATATTTTCTTCCTACTACAGCATGAAGAGTTTAAGAAAACCTAAGTTATTTCTACTGCACAAGCACAATGAAAGGAAAAGCTTTGACACTGTTTTTTTCACTCTGTAGAATTTTTTGGAGTTGTCTTCAGTACTCCTGCTAATGGAAGTGTAACTCAGCACAAGAGGAAAAAAGCAAAGAAGTACTTGTATTTTTCAAAATGTGCAGTTTATGTCTCTATCTCCACACTCCGTAAGACGTGTTGCACTTGCCTTTATTTGAAAGGACATATTCTTCAGTTCACAACATTTGCACTGAAGAATAAAGCTAGAACTCTTCCTGAAAATGACTTGGCTACATCCACTTCCTGGCTAAGAGCAACCCCTAATTCATCATCGTTCATCTTGGACTCTGCATACAAAGTAACGCCTTCATTTGCAGCTCTCTCAATCACCACAGTTTCTGTAAGCTGATTTCATTTACTGCCCATTCTACTTTCAAGTTGCTGACTTTGTCTCCAGATTAGGAGGACAGCTTACCCGATTTGTGTCCGGCCAACAAACCAACTTTGCTTTCATCTGCCACTGGAGAAATAAAAGAAAAGACACAAAGATCAGAAACTTATTTAAATTCACAAGCCTTTGAAACACTGTCAAATTATTTCAGACACAGCATCCTAAATCTTTAAATTATAATAATCCGGAAAAAAAGTGCCTTTCTTTACCTAATCCATGTGGGGTGCTTCAAAGGCCAAATATCTGAATCAAAGGCCTCTGAAACCAATAAAAGGACTACCAGCAGTCCTTGCGGGTTACAGATCAGGACCTCAGCACTTACACACTCAAAACTGAGTTGTCAGAAGAGCAATTGCATTTGTAAATAACTCATCTTGCCAGACAAATCACAGGGCATAGGAGAGTTGTAACTTTTTTCAGATCAAAGACCTCAGTTGTAAAAAGAATCCAGATGTGGAAACCTTCCCATCTGCAAGACATCTCACTGACTTGCGGGACCCTCTGCAGACAATGAGGTCTCCCAAAACTTGGTCTTTTCAAAGGCTTATGCATTTTTTCTATGTTATGTTATGGAAATTGTAACTTTGTAGTATTTCACAACATCTTATAAAGATGTTTACAGTAGCAACAGTTTGCAGAAAAGCATATTCTGAACGTATCAGGAGTAGTAACTTCTGTTCAGTAACTTTACTTCAGTTTATTATCGTGTATCTCAAGAAACTAATTAAAATACTCTCCTGGAGGGCTGAGGGGAAGAACCAATCACCATTTCTTAAAATGAAATCTATGCAAAGAAACACGTAATGTTAGGGATGATAAAACAAGCACAGGAAATGAATGTCAGGGTTGAAAGCTTATCCCTCAACTCTGCCTGCCCAAGCACTCCCTTATAACTCACCTTAAAATGCAATCTCTTTATATGATAAAATAAATTGTCAAGTCCTACTAAGAATACTACAAATGCCAACCTAAGTTCTGCCTAGTGGTCACTATAGAAGTTTACACTGAGGGTTATCTGCAATGACACAAGAACCTGGTATTTTTACTCTGGAAAGAGCACTGCAGTACTTACTGATATTTAGGAGCTACTACTGGGAAAACAATCACAGTAAACATTTTCATATATTTCTTTTGCAGTTCACTTTTAGGGAAGGCTTTAACCTCAAAAATGAGCATCAAATTCAGGACTGGAATTCATAACTGGAATCACGAATCCATGACTGACCACTGTAACTCTTTTCCACTTCTCTAATCTAATTATCACCTGATTATCAATAAATTGGCATAGTGTAGTTTTTTCATGGGATGTAGATGCTGATAAAGTAAGACTAATTGTTTGTCATGTTATGTAGAGATGCTGCTCAACAAAACAGCAGTGGGGCTAGTCAAAATTAGAAGTGAAGCCACGACTCAAGGCAGTTCTGCACTCCTTGGCCTTTAACCTTTCTTCTAGCCTGTGGAAATGATAACTATTTAGCTCTGTGCTATGCAGCTTGATCCTGAAATACAAAATGAGTGGACAAAGATTTGCTCTAAGGATAAGTTCAAACTCCTTTTCCTCCTCCCAAACTTACCTCTAAGCAAAAAAACTGTGGAAAACTTTAGTCCCAAAGGTTAGTGTTTTGACAAGTTAAGATTGTGTGAAAACAAGGGATTATAATGCAAACTGATTTGCAGCCTTAATTATAGCAGTCACTGATGGTAACTATTATAATACATGATAATTACTTGGAGTAGGTTATGTTACAGTACATAGAAACTTTAAAAAAACCCCAACCAAACCCCAAGGTTCACAGTATTTTTTAAAAGCTATGCTGATGGCTCAACTTGCCTGAAACTAAGTTTTACATTATTAAAAAGGATAAATCCATTTAACTTAATCATACTTTACACACCAGCTTCACACAAAAATTAGATTTTAATACTGGAGGGAAAAAAGGAAGAACAAAATGATTAGAAAATGAAAAATAATCTTACCAAAATACAAGGTTAGCATTATGAGTTTAAGCACACACATGCACAAAAACTGGGAAATGCAAATATTAAAGTTTTATATCAAAGTTTGAGCAAAATGCATGTGCTCCTCCATGGGATAATTTTCATTTCATGTGGTATCACGCTTAGGCAGTGCCTTACAGGCTGGCCATCTTTCATTAGACTGAACAGGAGTGGCACAGAAAAGTCCACTGGATGGGAATCCCATTCCTTCCCTTGTTTCCTCTGAGAACAAGACAACAGGAAAAAAAAGAAAAGGCCTTACAGGATGTAAATACCTTGCATGCCAAAGTTGAAAACTTTATAACTAGAGATTTTGGTTAGGAAGTACATAGGACATTCTAAAAAATAGCATTTGAAAACACTTCTCTGCGTGCTGTTAAAAGTTGATCATTCAGTTACGACAAAGATAGTCTTTTTCTCTAGCTATCTCCTCTGCACTTGGAAAAAAGCAATAACAAACTAGAAATTTCTTTTCTAACATTCTACTAGTGACAGCCCGTCTTTGTAGAAAATCACCTGGAAGATTCTGAACTAGGAAAAAATACCATTTTCTCTTAAAACTCAAATAAAAAACCTTCTAATTATTTTTATATTGCAACATCAAAATGTAATTACATTGCAAATAACTATGAAAAATTCCAGCTCAAGAGGATCACACTTGGGAATGTGCAAACTGTAACTATTTTTATGAAGACACTAGAATTACTATATATTCTTGAGCTAGAATTATTAAACACATAACATTAGAAAAAATGAAACCACATAATTTGGAGACTGAAGAAAAAAACTCAAACAAAAATCTTGGAAGGATTCATGCAAGGGAGTAAATATATTCACAAACAAGAAGGCACTTCTTAACTTGTGAATAAAACAAATAATTCCCATTTTGAAATGTCCCTGGAACACCAGAGGATGTTAGTTCACGCAGTTACTAATGTTTGCCCGTAGAAAACACACTAGAGCTCTTTTAAAGCAACATCTATAATTTAGGAACCACATTTTCACCACAGAAGCCAGTTACATATTCATTGTCAGCACTCAAAGTAGTTGTTGAAATGAAAGATGATGGATGTTCTACAGCTATTTTAAAAAACTGTGGACATTTGGGGGACCAGCAAGACCACAGATTATGAAGAACGGAATACTACTGAAAAAAACAAATCCGCTCTGCTGACAGTTAATAACTGATAGTTTTACTATAAATTATGCCAACCACCACTACAGGTGGTAAAATCCCCAACTCTCCATGCCATGAATAATCAGATTTTTTTTTACTATATCCTATAGTAATATTCTGGAGTGCTGTTTTGATTCAAGAAAATAAGGTGCGCTGTTTAGCAACAGTAAAAGCACCCAACACGCATCCACGCCCTTCCACAGAACCCTATGATTGCCATTTCTGTGCCCTGCTCCCGATAACCAAGGGAGCCACTTTAACTGACCTGCATGACTTGCAGTGCTTTCACACACAACACGCCTTCAGCACTTCTCAAAGTTTGTGCCAAAACACAGTTCAGGCATACTCACAGGTCAACAATCCAGTGCCCAAACATGTTTCAGAGAAGCAGAAATCACTGCTGCTGCCAACTGTGATAATGCATTTCCCTCCTTTTGCCCACTTTAACTGCTGAACCATCATAGCATTTTCCCCTAAATGAGGGGTTACTACTATTCACAAGATACAGAGTACTTCTATTCAACTTAGTGACTCTTCTCCAGGATCAGTTTTGCACAGTAACTAAGAGCTACTAGAAAGAAACATATTCTAAACATGTGAATGTCACTTGTGTTTCTGCTGGACAGACTGACACGTACCTTTGATGACCAGCTGCAGTTCTGCACTCAGAAAAGAAGCAAACAAGGATTAAAATTACAATTAATGAAAATAATGAGACACTGAAACATGAAAGAATTTCCTAGGAAACAATTTTCCTGATACCTTTATTAGTTAATAGGAAACCAAATATAAGCTTTCTTAATGTACATTAATCAGTTCAGAAGGGCTGTGTTCCCAAACTACATATCCAAACGATGTTTCTGTACTTTTTAGAATCCATCAGTTTCTATGGTATAAACACATGAAAATAAAGGAAAGCCTCAAATTGGTCACTAGTTTTTTCTGATGAAGTGTATTCTTATCCAGCCCTTTCATCATAATGAAGGCAGTGCATCATCAATTAGTTTTAGTTAGTGATAGTGTCAATGACATAACTCTCCTGCCATTTTTATTTTCTTGGTGAAGCATTTCCCCATCTAGGAGTGGCATAAATCACTTGGAGAAATTGTGTCAATTGTTGGCTCACAACCATCACTTAGGAAATGCTGCTTCCTGTTCTAGGTTTGCCCTGAAATACTACAGACAAAGGCCACAGGCTTTTATACTAAAATC
The DNA here is from genome assembly GCA_013399695.1 of Formicarius rufipectus. NCBI lineage: Eukaryota > Metazoa > Chordata > Aves > Passeriformes > Formicariidae > Formicarius > Formicarius rufipectus. The sequence goes on from VXAU01003159.1 coordinate 876,355, forward strand.
TAGAATAGCAATAAAATGTTTGTATCAGGAAGGGTAAACCTGCACTGTCTTAAAACATTTCCTTCAATAATTCCCCCTTCTCACCTCTCTAGTGACAGTGAAATTTCACATAAGGGCAAGTGTTCCAGGGTCACCCAGATATCCACCAGCTACTCATTCCTGAAGGATCAGGGGTCCTTCATAGATTTCACTTTGGTGCTCAAAAGCACCAAGACTAGCAAAAAGCTTTGCACCGGAGCCAAGGACAAATTATACTTAGCGGGAAAAAACATAAACCTTTTCCAAAATGGCATCTAAGACAACATTTAGGATGCTCTATTCAGCACATTCAAAGACAGGAATAAATCGCATCCAAACCAAGATTCTGGATTCTTTTTCTCTCCTGTACAAGGTTTTCTCTAATTAGATTTTTCAGAGCAATTGTGTTAGAACTGATTTAATACTTCAATTGAATTGTGTTCAGAAAAGATCCCCAAGGGAAACATCTGGTGTGTCAGCACATGAGAATGAAAATGCTTAAGTTTGCATTCACTGTAACTGCTACTTGTTGAAGAACCAGCAGTACAGTTGATGCTGTCCACTGCACACATTCGGTTTTAAAGGGAAGTTTTACTCCTGGCACAAAATAACATTGTTTTACAATTTCCCAGCCAGCATGATACAAATTTCTTCACTTTCTGGTAGTGGCACAACTACTCATTCTTGAAGGTTACGCTGCTAATTGAGGCTTCTTTTACACTTTGGTTGTCTTCTCTAATCCTCTATCACCTCTGTTCCAGAGAAACCCTACTAGGCTAAAACTCCCCTGCTACACATCTTCCCATGTCATTAACACTTCTTCCAAACTCTTAGGGTGAAACTACAAGTTCCTAATGTAATCTGTCATTCACTGCTTGAAAACATTGACAGGGAACAGATTTAAGACAAAGTTTAGAGAACACATTTGTGACAGTGTTCTCTAAAAGTTATTTCATTACCCTCTTTCTTTCTTCTACTAGCTATACATTAACTTAATTGCTATTTTCTCCCACTAACACTTTACTAATCTAACTGCACTAACAGGTTAATTCACTTCAAACTTACACTAAAGCAGTATAAGAAAATAGCACCTCAACCTCAGCTTTTCTCAGCTGTGTCACCATCACAACCCATACAATGCTCATCTGCTCCACAGACTTCCTTGAGTCTTACACAGTTTCAACAAAACCAGTTCAAAAAGTTGGTATTTTCTTTTGCCCACATCTGTCTTTATGCCACACCTCATCGTCCCCTCAGCTGTATCAATACAGACTTGGCGGAAAACTGAGTAACAAAATTAGCCTTGTTAAAAGCCTCTTTTCATAAAGAATAAACCTAATTTCATTTCAATTCAGTTCACACTGTCCCCATCACTTAAGAAATTGTTTTGTTTCATTCCCTACTTACAGATCCTACAAACAGAAATTTGAAAGCTGCCTAAACCAAGAAAACTACATTGCATTCATGTGCAAAATCTTCAGAGTGGCTTCAGAAAATACACATCTAAGCTGACAGTACTAGAAAGCTACTTATGACATAAGCTAGAATAATGTAAAAATCTCTCTTGGCCCTTGGTCCTGAAGACAATCACAGACATAATGACTTTTTTTGTTACAGGAAAGTCTTTCTCTTCAAGATGTGATTTGTTAAATGACCAGTAACTTTGAAAAGACTGTTAGAACTCTGATCCATCTTCTCCATTGCCTCATTAATGTTCTAATGTCTTAGCTAGCTCCTAAATGCAGTTCTGAAATTTGTTTCAAGTCCAAGCAACCAAATAAATGTAATCCATACATACAACATGGCTAACAAAACTGATTTTAAAATACGAAACCACCTTTTGGCCCCACTAATACCATAACTCCCACTAGAAAGCTCACAAAATTTATTATTTTAATTGTATCTGAATCAAAACACTGCTCTGTCTAGTCCTCATTTGGCTATGTTTTGAGATACTTATTTTTTTTAAAAATCACACTCAGAATAATAATATTCTGGTTCAGAGTAAATCATGAAGCAGCTAATAGGATCTTCATTGCATTTTCCATATCATTCTGGATGTGAAGTACTGGTTTCCCTTTGCTTTGAGGCATTTTAAAAGAATGAACTGTAATTGAATGCATCCCTTCAATAACAAAGAAACTGGCATTTAGTTAAATACTGGCATCCTTGCAGAATATTCCATACTTTATACCTTGAATATTTACTTGCTGATTATTCCTAAATATTTAAGTTGGCCGGTATTTTAATAAATATGCCCCAAGGTTAAGGGAACTCCAAGTATGTCTAATGATGCTTTAGCAAACAATATTTCACTCACATTTAATATCAAGCAAAGGACATATACATTTCTTCAGGCTACAGAGCTTAATCAGTTAAAATTTATGGGTTTTTGCTTTTGATGGGGAAAGGAAGAGGGAATTAAGCAGCACCTTGGGATAGCGGTCATGGGTTATTATACCAACATCCTCAAATACCTACACAGTACTTTGCCTGAATCGCTATACAACAAAATTGCTATATATTCATATGATTCAATTTCATGTTGCTCCAGGTTAAAACAAGCCACACTTTCATGTGTTTGCACACAATTCCCATGGCTGTAGTTTTTACAGTACATTTATGCATAGCCTAAATCACTCCTGTGCATAAGGATTTATGAAAAATAGAGGTGCTGGAGAGAGATAATAAGACACATTCTTTCCCTTAGTTTTCTTGGAGCACACTGATTTACACCTTCCAATACAACATGAAAAAAATTTTTCATATTAACATTACAAAAATTACCTTTTTAACATAGTTAAAAGAACAAACACTACTGAAAATGGATTCAGACAAAATATTATATAGAAATTCTTCTCTAGACAACTGGGGTAATGTAAGGGAAAATGTGTGCATATGGAAGGATGTTAAAAGAAAGGGAAGATCAACCTTCCAGTGACTTGCACAGAAGCCATCAATTTCTTAATTTTCAATCTGCCCTTAAGTTTCAAAAAAAATTGTTCCACTTCAGTGGGGAGGGACAACACTTATTTCTATTATTTTTGATTTTGATTTACCTATTTTTAACACTATGCTATAAGCACAAGTCCAAACATGCCATGTAGTCCAACTCTGGTCAATACAGGCCTGCACCCTAAGTCAGACTTTGTTTAGCCCTGCAAAAATTCTTGAAGTCACAGTGATAAGAAGGATCTTTGTTTTGGTAACATATGGATGATCGTGTTTGAAGAACAAAAAAAATTATGCAATTGACTGGATGTGTCAAGTGCAAGGATTAGCAGAAGGAAAGTGGGGACTGTGTAATTTTTATCACCACCAGTTCAAAATAAAAGTAGACAAGGCAAAGAAAAATATACTGTAAGACACAGGATATGAACTCTACCAGTGATCCAGAAAGGGCTGTCATTATCTCAACACAGCAGCAGGGAATAACATTAGGACTTATAGCTGATATGGAACTAATCTGTACCCTATGGCTCTGAATGAAGCTGTAAATTTTGAGAAGCATTTGATCACTGTAGAAATGATGGATGCTAAAACAAGAAACGAGTCACCCTGCCTTCATACACTCTGCACAAGGACATCTGTTTATATGAGGCAAGTTCTGCTCCTATCTGCAAAACCAAAAAAAAATTATTATCACTAGACTTGACTTTTTGTAATTTTTTTAAAAATTTTCTACAACAGCAACTCAGTAAGTCACCTATTGTCCCTGATTTTTGTTCTGCTATTTTTAAAAGTAGGTTCAAGCAAAAACTAAGTGGGATGTAAATAGAGTTCTTGAAACACCCCAAGTCCGGACGATGCTGCTTGTGGATTCACACTACTCATGAATTTAGCAGTTAGAACTGTGTCAGTTCCCAGGAATGGCAGCACAGAGCCCTGCCTGAACAGCCAGCTGGCAGTGGTGAATGTCCTCTGCTCCTGTCCAACTGCCCAACCAACAGTACAGAAATGCACCAAGTGTCAGTAAACTAAACTACATCTGCCCTACTGGCAACTAACCTGCAGCTTTTCCTGCACGTGCCAAGTTCCTTTCATTGCAGGACTTGCTCTGGAGAGTGACAATGACAAATTAATGCAACATGTGAGCAGTACTGAAGAATTTCTGATCACCCACCCTTATTACCTGATATTATTCACTGGGGATATTGATTTATAATATTATTATTTTGTAAATAGGTATGACTGGAAAACAGATTAAGCACTCGAAGTTTTCTGAGCCTAAAATACATAAAACTGAAAAGATAAACATCAACGTTAAATGAGTTTCCATTGTGTACCAATGTAATTATAGACTAGTCTTTACTTAACAGATTTGCCTCTTGTGTATATATCAAACCTCATCAAAGCCAGAAAGACCCTTATTATACAGATTCACTAGCTCTCTAATTTATTATTTTCACATAAAGTTCACAATCTATAGTAATATCTGGATTCTCTTGCATTTAAAATTTTCTGTTACCTACCTCTGATGATCCTTTGGATGGCAATATCATTATGTAATCCATGTCTTTGTAACCTTTTAATTAGGCAATGGACGCATTACAGACGTTTCAAAGTGAAGTAGAATGTTTCATTAGTGAATAGCAGTACAGATTTCACATTTATGCCCTGTATTACACCAATTCTATTGGCTAATAAGTTTGTGGTGTTATTCTGGGTCTCCAGATCCAATCTCTGGGTGATTTCCCAAATCTATAGGGACCAGATTCAGAGACAAGTGGTTTAAAAAGAAACTGCACCCAAGTCACATTTTCTAAGGTCTCAGACCTCTCCTTCCACATTCCAGTTCTGTGTTTATCCTTTCATTATGTCAGATTTGCTTTTTAGAAGGCACTGGCAGAACTTGAGAACAAAAGAAAAGCAGTAACTGGATAGCAGCTTGTGGCTACTGGAAAAGGATGCCTAGCACTTTTCAGAGGAGACATCTCCCCTTTGTTACCAAATTTGCTGGAAGATAGACAGAAGTGCTTTCCGAGTTGCTGTGGGTTTTTTTGTTTGTTTGTACACAGCTGCATGTTGGGATGAGAAGTTATTATGGGTCATGACTGCAATTAGGGTAGGAAAGAAACAAAAAAAACTAAGAAATAGCTTTCCTTTCCCAAAAATCCATTTTGGAATGTGAATTATATGAATACTCTAGTTGGAAACACACTTTTATAAACCCAATTATTCAGATTTTATTTGTATGAGAAGCACTTCATATTGCAGTTACTTCCCTAGAGATTTTCATATTTCTTTTTGGTTTCCCCTTCCAGCCATCAGCTTCTGCTTAAAGTCTTTGAAAGGGTAGAAAGTCAAACATGGTACTGCACTGCTTGCTACAGAATGGCTGTAAAAGCTCTTAGCTTTCATCTTTCTCAGTTTTATTATTTTTAAACTATGTGCGAGGAATTTTACTTTGCCTTTTGTGATTTATAAAACAATATGGCACAGTTCTTTCACAGTCCCTCTAGTTCTTTACATGACTTTCTCAAGTAATAGATTTACCTTCACATTTGTGCCACCAATCCAACTGATTATCACCCCTTTTGTTTTTGACTTCGATAACAGAAGGGGCATTTTCAACAGCTACCTCCTAATAGGCAATAATTTTTCAATGATCTAAAAGACATATTTGTACCCAATTATTTTATTTTAACTTTTAGCCACCATGATGAAGTGACTCGTATACATTCTCAAAAATGTATGAGTGCCAAGAGCTGATTGCTTATAGAACTTGAAGCACGAGTCACCTGGCAGTGTGGAATATGCTCCCCAGTGCTCTCCCACTGCCTGAGTTTACACCGATGCTTGTAAGCATTCATTCACAGGCTTCTGTGGGACCTGGGAGTTAATTTGTCTAAAAGGCAACTCAGTAATGCTGAACATTCACTTTCCTAGCAGACTACATACAATATGCATTTTGAGCCACTTCTGCAAACGTGATCATTTTTTGATGAGCATTTCCATTCTTAAAAAAAAATCTACTCTGTTACTCTTAGCCGAAACAGAACTGCAAACGGGCTGGGCTGATCATGCAATAGCATTGATATTCTGCCTTAAAAACTCTCTTAAATTAGTTCATATCCACTCTTATCCCACATAATAGCTGTCTAGTCCTTACACACTACTACAGGAGTACACACATTTAATGTTACACTAAAATATCCCATTAATATGATAATAAAAATCAAGAATAAAAACCCTAAGACTGGTCTAGAGCATTTCGTGGAAAAGCAAATCAGCAAGGTAACGAAAAGCTACCTTGAAACTACATAGGAAATTCATAATTTTCTATTAACAGTGTACAAAATCTGATCTAACAAAGTACACAAATCTATAATTAAAGATATCCTAATGGTAGGTCTCAAGGTTTCCCCCTCAACACTTGAATTTGGGAAAACAGATAAACTATAGCAAAGGAGAATTAAAAGGAAAAGAAAACCTTATTTAGTTTACTTTGAGACTTAAGAAGTTTGTGAATTCTTTCCGGAACCCTCATAAAAACATGGCTTGGTTTTCAGCTGCAAGAATCCTTCAATCTTCCAACTGCAAATGCTTTCCTGGTACTGAAAGAACCTTTTGCTTTCTGCTTCACCCACCCTGCAAACTTTTCTGCACAGCCCTGATGGGTGAACAACCATAACCTTACACTCTTCAAGCATTTATAAAGATCTACTGCAGTGCTTTGGTTGTCCATGTTTGTCATCGCCAATAAGAAACAACCAACTTGTCTTAGGAACATGACCCTTTGTCCAGTGTAGCTTTACAATAATTTATATTCTATAAAAGAAATTACTTTTGTTATTGCTGGTTTTGCTTTGTATTTTAGATATACAGATCTTGCACAGCAATTTTTTCTGCTCATTGTTCCATCGTTCCCTCTTTCCCTCAGCTAAGATTTCAATACAGTGGGTCTTTAGGAAAAAAAAAACAAAACTACCTTCAGTTTCAAGAAAAAGGGCACTTAAGACCAGGTGCTACAGGAGGCTGACCATTGTGCCCATCACCAGAGCTCCTCTGCAGAACTTACTCCCTGATGTTTGTGTTAAAGAAACAGAAGCAAGAAACAGAGACAGTGCAGATGGGCTAAGGCTAAAAAGCTGACCTTTATGTCACCCCACCCCTTCTTACCCAGATCCATGCTTTTTGAGGCTTTCAGATTAATTGATTCAGACTGCTTGGCTGGTGTCAAAGATCTGAAGTTGATGTGCTGATCTGTTAAATGTACTGCTGAATTTATGAGAGCACTGTAGGGAGGAAAAAAAAAGATACATAAAATACTAAGGCACCAGTTCAAACCACGAATGAACTAATTAAAGAATGCACAAATATACATGTGTTTCTTCCTCCAGTTGCTTACAGCATGCATTTTAAAAATCAGATATTGATACTCAAGTTCCTTTTCTGAGACTTAACACCTTCAGTCAGTTGTTTTTCATTACGGATGAAAATAAAAATGCAAATGATCAGCAATGATTTTTTACTCTTTTTTCCCATTTTGCTAGTTCTATCTAACCACTGCATTTCCAAATAACATGGTACAGAATGTTGGAAAAATACTGACAATGTACTTGGATCAATTCAACTGCATCTGCTAATATAAAATTACTTCACAGCCTTGCACCACATATGTAGAGGCTGGAAGTCTTATGGAGGGTGCTGTGACCTTTGAAAGAATTCCAAAATATTGTGGGTTTGGTCAGTTTGGTTTTTATTTTGTTTCGGTCTTTTAAAAATTCTTCTACTTCAAGGCAAGTTTCTAAACATTTAACAATTCCACCTGAGTCAAACTCCAACTAACTTTCAGCTGCAAGGAATCAAAACACTTCAGTGTGTTACATTTGAAATCTTCTATGTCTCTTTTAGATTAGAAGGAGAAATTATTACTTTTTAAAATAGTCTTAAGGAAAAAAGGTTTTCAAAAATAAAAAACATTTATTTCCAAACTGTTCAAAAGGTTTGGTTTCACAGTGTCAAAATACTTTCCCAAGCGCTGTACTAAAATGCCATTTCAGTGAAATCAGAGCGGCTCCATACAGCAAATGAATTTCAAGAAAAGTTCTAAATGGAAAACAATACAACTGGAAATCTAGGATTGGAGAAAAGGCCTGTTAATTTATCATCACTTTAATACATCATTAGCATTTAGGAGAGTACTTTTCTCCCAACTTGCTGAAAAAAATAAGAACCGATTCTAGCAAACAACTGCAATCAAGAATTTAATGCCGAGTCGCATTAATCTGTACAGACTTGTGTTTGTTTACCACATCACACATACCTGTCTGGGACACCAGAAATTATTAAACCATTCTAGTGAATTTACTCTATGTTAGCAAAAAGAAAACAGGAAACTCTTGCAGTAAGAATTCAAGGTATCCATAATAAAATGTATCTGCTCTTTCATACCACACGCACACGTGTTGTAGGGGGACTTTTTAGTCACATCCATGCACACAAGGACAGATGTATGGCCAAATTTTTAGCTGAAATACACACTTTCCTACTATCACTGCAATAGGTGCATGACTATCAAAACTGAATACACATAAGAGGAATGAACAGTGTTCAGTGCTGCATTTTAGCAGCACAAGTAGGACAGGTTGAAATTACGCTTTGATTTGAATCCTGTGCTACTTCAGACAGAAAAAGTAGGAGCCATCACAAACTCCAACATGTTTACACCTTTTACTGCTCCTTGAAACTTCTGCATTTACTAAGGAAATTAAAGCTTGTAGCTGCTGTCAAGCATACCAGTGTTTAAAAAGTATCTGAATAATCTATTTCATGCATTTACAACAGGTAAAGTGTGCATTAATTTTCCCCTTACATATTTCAATGTTCAGAATTACTGAAGATTCATTTTGGAATCTCAAGCATGGCTCCTACAAACTGTGCTTGGCTAGGACTTTGCAAGCTTTAAGAGAGCTCTAACTGCATTTACACATAGCATCCACTTTTACAGCTTTAAATTATCATTTTCCTTTTTTTTTTTTTTNTACTGAACACTTGCTGGGTATCACATATCACGGATAGCAGGCATTCTGCAGCTTATGGACAACTGCAATGAACAACACACTAAATGCTAAAATAACATTCCCAGCTTATATGAAAGGATCTCCAAGCAACTAATAAGAGTGGGGGAAATTCTTATAAAAAAAAGTAATTTTAAAATCAATTAGAACTATTATCACAAGCACTAATGTGCAATTAGTGCTTTAACTATTGTGAAGAACTGAAGTCCAACCTATGATTATAATCCTCATTCAGCAGATCCTCACTGGGATGCGGTGGGAGAGGCGGAGGGGTTTCATTTTCACCATTGCCACGATCAGACATTTGAAACTCTGAAATAAAATTTAAGAAGGGGTTAAATAAGGTACAAGAACAATGACATCACAGCAGTTCACTGACTGATGGATGGACTGGAAGGCCTCAAGCAATGCTGAAGTGAATCACAAATTATTCAAATCCCTAAACTAACTAAACGAGAATTAAAATCACACCAAGCAGAAAATGCGTCCCTTGGGAATTCCTGAAGAGCTGATTTTCAGATTTGCATATGCATAATTAAAGGTAAATATAAGGAAACTTTGTACTTATAGTGGAGTGCAAGGAACAAATTGCTTTACTCCATTTGAGTGGATTTTCACTTCTAAGTACTGCATCCTAACTGATTCTTGGTTCTTGCTTCATTCCCTTTGATGGGGAGCATTTATCACCTTGCATGAAGAGAACAAGATTCTCAGCAAAGAGTTTAGAAGAAGAAACATTTCTGTTATCCTATGGCAAGAGAAGAAAGAGACATTTCTAAGTTACAGTTTTTGCTTCTCTACCATTACGGTAACTCCTTCTTTACCTTTACAAAACGCATTCAGCCACCACCGGAAAATTATTTTTGTACTAAAACAAACATGAACTACTCAAGCCATTCAGAGGTTTGCTAAGCAACACTCACACCTGCAATATTTAATAAGATTGCTGAGTCCACTGTAGGCCAGTTCATCACTGCTGTGTAAGTTCACTTCTCAATCTAAAGGTCTCATCTTAGAAATCTGAGTCCCTATATCTTTCCATGCAGAATATGCCTTCATCCCTCCAAAACCTAGTAGGAAACAGGGACACTTTGTTGGGTTTCAGTGGCAGGTAAGTCATCTAACAATGCTGACATGCTACACTTTCATGTCACCCGCTCTGTTGCATGGAATGTTAGTAGTCTTTTTGCACAATCCTGTGTGAAAGCACTAACCTGAGAGAAAAAGGACCTACAAGGAGGGATCAAGGCAGAAAGCACTAGGTTATATTTATTTGATAAGAGCACTGAGATAGCTCCTCTAAAAGAAAAAAAAACACAAAAAAACCCAAACCAAAAAACACACAAACAATCAAAACCCCAAAACAAACAAACCCCAACAAAAACAAACAAAAAACCAAAACCAAACAAACCCCAACAAACAAACCTGCATTATCAGCTCAAGAATCCTATAAAACTCCTATTGGCTGGATAGTCTCCTAAAGATTAGAATTATAAGAAATAGGTCGCACACTGTATCTCAGGAAAAGTGTGAATGCCATCAGAAGAAAGTGCAGATGAGCAGATGAGGAAGAAAATTTTTATGAGACCTTAAAAAATACTGATTGCCAGTTTGACGTAAGACCCAGATATGCTACCTAACATATGCACATTGGCTTCTTGCACTGCGATCACATTCTTTCAGGTTTGTATTTAATGACAGGAAACAGATGAGTCGTCAATGGCAAGTTCTCACAGTGAAAAGAATTTAGAACAAAGGGAATCTCATACTGCTCAATGTAATTAAATGATTTGCAAGATGAATCAGAAGATGAAAAAATTTCCTCCTGCAAAAGCACTCAGAACAACCTAAAAGCAGCGGCCTAGGAAGGTCTGCACAAAGATTGCAGAACATTAAGGAAGCAGACAGGGGAAGTTCCCTGTCAGAGACTGCAAAGTGATACACACAGAGCAGGGCAAAACTCGTGAGACACACGAGAAGGCAGCAGCTGTCACTCTGGAACTGCACACTTGTGTGCACTGCATTGCTCTTTGGAGACATGCCTAGTGAAGTTGGGGGAGACAGTCATTTACAAGTCCAGAAAAGTTCTAACACTCCAACTAGAACTCAAGAGTTAATGGTGTGCTGAGTTCTTAAACACAACGTGAGGTTTCATTTTTTTATCTGAAAACCATGTCATGTAATTAAGAAACATATTGGAAAGGTAGCAAAGGTAGCTGGGCACACGTAGAAACATCCTCTAAGGGCCAAGGACCAGGATTCTTTGGTTTAAAGTAAGAAGCAATGAAAGGAGGGTCAAAACAAATGGAATCTATGAAGTTGTAGAAGCCATGCAGAAGGTGAAAAGGGAGCTCTCACAGTCTCATACACAGTAACAAGAAGGTAACCAGTGTAACTACCGAGCGGCACACCCAGAACAAACACAAAGTAGTACTTTTCACAGAACTCACTGCTTTGAGAATGCTTTGAGAACAAAATATTTTTTAAAACGTTAAGTGTACCGATAGTTAGAGAGGCATCAATGGCACAATGGCCCAGACAGAACCATTGACTTAGTAAGTCCTTAAACCACTGACTACTCAAAGTAGGAAAGAGATGTCTGACAGAAATTAAAAAACTAAAAAATCACAGACATGCTGTGCTCAGTCTCCTTGAGCAGACTCCTCTAGCCACCAAGAGACTGAGTATATCATGTAGTTATTTTACCTTAGATTCACAGTACTTGAGACATTTCACCAAGGATATTTGGTGATTGTTTGCTGCAAGAAAAATACCTGTGGTAACCTAATGGTATGCATAGAAAAATGTCAAGACTTCCTCAGTGAATTGGAAATGATCACAAGGGACTACATCTCACAGCAAAATGGGAGCAGGAGGCACAGAGTGAGAGAATTTAACCCAAGGGGCAGTCACTGGCTCCATGTTTAAGACCTCAGGAAATGACCTTAAGACATCCAGATAAATCAGAGGAACACCTAAGCCACTGAGCAAAACATACTAATTTTTCAGATATTAAACAGACTAAGAGAGCAAAAAAAGAGAAACTCAGAGAATACAAATTGAGTCTGTCTACAAGACACAGTGTTTACAAGCCAAATCTAAATAATTAAACATGTCACTTCTTAATTTCCTATCTTAACATTATCACGTTTGAAAATAGAGATGCTTGTACAACCATGAAGACTTGGGGAGCAGAGAAAGTTTGATTCTTCTACTACTTAACCAAAGACATGACAGCATTTCCCCTATAACTGTTTATAATGTAGGGTTATAAGAAATATATTAGAACCTCTAATGAAACACATTCTAGTAATCTTTCAACACCAGAAATGCAAAACTGCTGGCACTGAAGAACCAATTCTCAAAGAGGTTGTTCTAAAAAACACGGTGCAACAGCTTGGCAGCAAAAGAAGTGAGGACCTGAAGGCAGCAAATATTATTCATGCAAAAACAGAACAAATACTGGCATTTCAATACTGGTTCAGTATTATCTTCCCCTCTATTTAAATATCCACAGGCAAGACAAAATTTCATGTTTTAGCTATAAGCACTTTCCCCCAGACATTAGTTTTTCTTGCTCATGTATAATAAAAAAAGACTCTTAAAACAGACAGCAATATTAGCAGGCCAAGCTTCAGCATATTTTTGCTGAGCTTTTGTAAGAATTTTATTGGTAGGAGCAGTGAATGGTACTGGAAATAACTTATTAGAAAACATTAAGAAAGTGACATTTTATTAAACATAATACAGTTCCTGTCATTAAATTCTTACATTAGATTCTGTACTATGTTAAAAATCTCTTCTGTCTTATTATTCTTTGTAAAAATCTACCAATTGTACTTCTACGTTCAAGGTATGGGTAGCACGCTGTGAGCATGTATAAGAGACTGTGCCTGCCACAAGAAGCCCACCAGGTCTCTGATTTGTGTCCTTAAACCAACTCACAACCAAAGGTTCATAAGTGAGGTAAAAGAGGGTTGTGCACAGGCAGTGTTTTGCCTTTATAGATGTCTTGGAAAACTGAGCACAAAACTTTACAGGAAGTAATGCAAACAAAATTTTGAACCAGTGATGGGAGGAAATAAGTGACAGCCTCATATAGAGAGCAGAATGAGCATTAGCTCAGTAAAAATTAATACTATGACTTCAAAGTAAGAATGATCCTTCTCCAGTGTGTGAGACTGGTGTAAGCCCAGAGAATCTCCCCCCAGGGGATTTCCCACAGAGCTGCACTGCAGCCACTGCAGCTGCACGTGCTGGGAAGTTCTCCCTTAAGGTCACATTTTATTCATCAAATGCCAAATCTTCAACTGAAATGGGAGTACAGTGGTACCTCCAGTAAGTGCTAGAAATATCTATGTCATCTGCTGCCCACTGACTCCCATTCCAATCACTTCCCAGGCCATGCCAAACCCTCCTGTACAAGCAGTGCTCCAGAGCAGCCTTTCCACATCTGACACATTCTCTTCTGAGGCCATCCCATTTGTTTTTCTAGAATGCCTTCCTACCATTATTCATCCATCAAAAAGACACCTACTGAAAATGATTTTATGACTGGGGTGCAAAGTACTCATCCTGATTTTTGGACCACAGTTGCAGAATCTTTATCTGAAAGTACAACTCTTCCACACACTTTGTTTTGAATTTAGGTGACAAGCTACCTGTTGCCATTCAGCTGTAGCAGTGGCTCCAGAGCATTTGCTTAAATGTTTTTGTTAAGGAAGAATTTAAAGGTATTTCCTCCTTTCTGATCCTGTGGCAATAACTAACTCTACAGGGCAGGCCAGCTCCAAGGAAGACCCTCTTCTCCTGTAACTCAGAATCAATGTGAACTCCATACAAGAGAAGTAAAAGATAGAGCTAAACAGAAGGATCTGATCTTGGAATATTTACAAAGCTTCAGTCTGTATCTAATACTTTGCCTGGAGTCACACTGTCAAAATACTGAAGTCAACACAAGTAACTCACCCTTAAATTCTATGGGAGTTTTTCTTGAGCTTTACAGATAAAGGCTCTTTGCTTTTGACTAAAAGCACTCCACACATGCATCACAGCAGCCCATGAAATTACTTTTTGCAGGCCACCCTGATTCCGCAGTTGTCCAGGGAAGTGGGAAAAATCATGCATAATTCAACTACATCAAAGAAAACATTTTTTTCCCTATTGGAAGGTATTTAAGTATGTGCTTGGCTTGAAGGAGGAGAGCACACTTAAAAGGATAGGGGTCAAGACCATCTCAAATACTTAAACTTTTTAAATAACTAGTACCTTGCTGAGTCAGGAGAAAATTGGGCAGACAGTACAGTATGCCATCAGAAATGAAAGAAGATGGGAAAAGAAGTGGCCTTAAAAGCTCTTGTTTCCTTACATATGCTCATATATGTATATTTTCTGTGCACAATGTACACAAATATTTAACTTTTTTTAATGAGTTCATTAATGTAATTTCCATTTATAAATTAAGGAAATGTTTCTAACCTTAGAACAAATTTTACCTTAAAGTCTAAATTAAGCAACCGTACTTTATGAATATCACGCTTTAGCATGAATTAATTTAGCTTATAATAACCTGGGACATAATCTAAAAATTAACTGCAAAAATCACTGCACTCATTAAAGATATATAAAAAATAAACATTTTGACAACATATATTTTGCACTTATCATTTGTTTTTTATCCAGACTTACGTGTTGGGGCAGCGAGCTAGAAACTGTTACTTAAACTGGAATTTGTGCCAGGAATCTAATTCACAACTTCTGAGTCAGCTCTCCCACCCTCGCTGGATCTTCAAGCCTCAAAGTAACACAGTGTGCACTTACTCTAATTAACTGCTTTTCTAGTGGTTGTGGATTTCAGAAAAAACCCCACAAAGCACTGTGTCTCAGCACAGAGAAGGGTACCTCGAGCCTACCTTTTATCCCCTCCGGAGAACTGCACATTACAAACTGCTGAAGGAGAGGATCATTGCGTCGGGAAGCAGCTGCCAAGTTATGACTCCCATCAAAGGCTGATTTTTGAAAGACTCCTTGGTCTGAGCGTTCCTAAGGGAAAAACAGAACCACACACTGAAACAAAACCTTTACATGCTCAGCAACGCAGAGGGGCACCCACCACCGCAGCCAGTGCACCGACATGGTGTGGGGTAATGTGTTCACTGGACTTTGCTTCCTCCCAAAGGAGAAACTTGAAGGATCACTCCAAAATTGCTGTCTGTTTTTGCTGACCATAAAAATAAGACATCTAAGCAATAACTACCACTAAGAATGATGCACAAAAATGAAGACTTTTTTTTATGACCCACAACTGGCTTCATTCAAATTCTCCATCTGGGAGGGCAGCTTGTGACATTGTCAACACAAGAACATGGGCAATGCCAATGGTATTTTTCTGCCAGCCAGCTGGTTCCCTTCTCTCTGAGACTGGGTGCATATGTTCTGATGATCACACACTAGAACAGTTTTGCAAGTAAGGAGTTACACCAAACTCCCAAGCGCAGGTCTTCTGGCTAGCAGCTAAACAAACTCCTGTCACACCTCTAGTCAGCTTTTCTTTTGAGATATTTCCTACCCCCCTACATGCCATATCGCCTAATTTATTCTCCTGAGCAGTTGCTCAAAGGAAAAAAGTTGGGAAAAAAAAATAAAAATAAAAATCACAGTTTCTAAAACTGGGACAGACCCAGAAAGACATTTCTGTACTTGTTATTCAGGGAAAACCAAAAACCCACACAGGGGACTATTATGGCTAGTTTTCAAAACAACCTTTGTATTTTCTGTGATTTTATATCTGGTTTTTCTTGAAGGAGACTTTAACTGGCTTCTATTTTTAAACTGCATGTTCATTATTGCCAGCAAATGTTATACTAAATATATAATTTGTTAAATTTAGTAGTCACATCTACAGAAGAAATGCTTGTATCTAACCCGTGGAATTTATTTTTAAAACGATGGAAGAGGTTTAGTCTTTTGGCAAATGACTGCCTGTAAACCAACACATAAGGAAGGACAGCATATTACATCACCTTGTCTTTCAAGCATAGTAATAATAAAAAAAATAATGTAACTTAATAAAAATTAATTCATAAAAATGACAGAATAATAACAACAAAAATAAGCATAATAAAAATGGCAAAAAATGCATCTCAGAACACCAATCAATACTGGAGCACTCACAGTGACACCATGGCTACAAATGCAGGCTCAGTGGAAGGCAGCACATGCCACAATCTCTGCTCCTCAGGGCAGCCAAAGCCATCTGAGGGGGCTGTTTTGAACCTCTGTACAGGAACACACACCACACACGCGCTGACAACCATGTTTATCTTGTAACTGGAAATCCTTTAGTTCACATAAGATTCCTTCCACTGTAAATCCATATTTACTATTTTCATGGATACTGTTAGCTAAATTAAGTCTTGCAACATCCAAACCATGCACTGGAGACCTGTACACAGCGGGATAAGGAGCCTTAAATTAACATCAACAACAAATCTGCTTTTCCAGCTCTTTGAAAAATGACACAATCAATGTCCCAACAACTGATCAGTAACCAGCCTAATTCGAGTATTCAGCTTATAAAACATAGCTGTCATGGAAGACCTCCATTAGTGTCCTGACCAATAAAAACAATAATGCATTTCTAAACACATTCTCCTTCTACCAAGCTGAGATGCAGTGCTCTGGTAGCTGTTTTGGGAAAAGGACAGAATGGGCAACAACCCATTTCTGCTACGGTCTCCAGACTCAAATGGAATTACAATTGAACCCAAAGACTACCTTATAAAAATTAATTCCTGTCTAAAATGAATTTGATTCAATCAAGACCTCATTATGCATTCTTCATAGGGCACGAGTCAAGACTATTTACCCCCTTCATACATCTGGATAATATTCAAAACTATACACTTAACGATAAAAAGCAGCCTCATGCTTTTATTAGCTTTTTTAAAAGAAAGTTCACTTTTGTTAAATAAAGAAAACTTACAGGAGTGAGCTTTCTTTGAAGGTAAGGTATCTTTCTTAAATCACAAAAGTGCACAATAAACACAACACATAGGTTATAAATCTTTCTTACAGCACAATGCTGTCAGATATAAAAGGAAAGCAAAAATGTGTTTTCCTCTAACATATGCCAGAATTGCATCCTCTTCCTCCCTCTGGTGTTTTGTGCAAATACACCCACTAACATGATTGTCTGTAACATTTTTAAATGTTCCAGTAATGCCTATGAAATAAGAAGTTAGAAATAATATATTGGAATTCTATAATGAGATTTATTACAACCTTTTATACCCCAAATCCACTTCCATGTACTTTTATTTTAAAAGAACTGCATAGATGTTTAAAACCTATTAAAATGTTTATTCAAGGGTTAGAATTAAAACTGGGATCAGTAGAAAAGGTATCCAGTACACATGCATATTGTCTACATAAAGATGAGGAGTGTGCCTATATGCATGCACTCATGAAAGAGGGAGCAAGGGAGATCAAAAAACCAATCTTTTTGAAAATAAGAGGAGATTGGCAAACAGCAACTTCTAAGAAGTCCAAAAAATATAATGGTTAAAAAGTCTTCCTTCTCTTATTTTGTTACCTTACTTAAGCAAAGTTTATGTTAATCAACTCAGAAACCCATCCTTGAACGGATCTTCATCAAACCAGGAAAAGTAAAATCTTAATTCCTTAAAGGTTAAAAACAAACCAAACAAACCAACCAAACAAAAAGAAGTAGGACAGGACCTGAAAAACACAATTTAAAACATTTAATGTACTAATGAGACTGAAAAAGCAAGACTGAAGTAAAATCCAAGTTAGACGAAGATACCGAGGTCTCTGATAATATGAACAAATGAAACAGAATCATTTAAATTGTCTGTATCAAAGCTATTGCCTTGAGGAGGCAGCAGATAGTCAAAGGCACATCAACACATTAATCCTACAATAACTATTGTGGAACCATATCTGCTTTTGTTCTTACACTTGTCGAACTAAAATAAGGGGCAACTTTTAGCCTGGTCTCAACAGGAACAGCAAGACCAGGATTTATCAACCAGAACACGGAGTGAATCCTCTCTCCATGAAGTCAAGAATCCCTTCTACTGGGAGAAGCTCTCTGTGACCACAACTTTAGCCATCATCTCCTGCATGCAAAACCACCGGGACTGGAAAGACATTTATCGAATGGATGCATTTACTGCCTCACCTCTGTGTGCACCTCCAGTCTCCGGAGAACCACCAGCTGGATCCTTCCCCGAATGTTCCCTTCCATGGACATGGAGCGCCTCAGGGTTTCCATAGCCTCGTGATTTGACTTGCCCAGAAGTGACTCCCCATTAACTGCAACAAGCTGATCATTTACTCGCAAACGACCATCCTACAAGCAAAAAATAAAAACATGTTTTTTTTAAAAAAAAAACCAAGAATTATTAGGCAGAGGTTCTATATACAGGAAAGCAAGATGAAGACAACCAGACATTGCTTCCTGTAATTCAAGAAAGAGGAAAGTGCCGGAAATAACTTTGTGTCCACTAATTGGCCATTTTCCCCCTCTATTTACTACATTTTGGAAAGAGTTTGCAAATCCAAACATGGAAGTAAATGCACAGAGTTCTGTTTTTCTTGTATGTGTGGTTTTATTTGTATCAGTTAAAAAAATAAATAATAAAACCCCCAAACAACAAAAAGAACCCAACCCAGCCCAAAAAGCCAAACAAGCTTTTGGTTAGTTCAAAGGGCTCACACCACAGCTGTTAGTATGCCCACTCTGCAAGCACAAAGGAGTAGTGCAGCTTATTTCCCTGCATTATCTGCTATTAAGGTCTGGTAAGAAACAGTTCCAAACTTTGATCCTACAGTCCCCCCTTAGTGTCTGTCTACAAACTGCCATGCCATCATATGGGCTAGAGTGCCCAGCTCAGAATGGTCATTAAGACTTGAGCATCCTTACTTATTAATGCTGCCCCTATATCACAACATCTGAAACTGCCACCAATAACAAAATTAGGGTTGAGCCATACCAAGTAGGGTGCTTTGAAAAAGTCACTTGGTTCCATTTGCCAAGGTTAACTGACATTAGTGGGTGGAATTAAATTGTGGACACTGCTATTTTGTGATTTAGGAGTCCTATTGCTGTTGTCATTATGATCTGTGATTCTTTTCATAATACAATGTGCCATGGGCTTTTCTCTCTTTAACGTGAAAATAAGGTCTATTTAGTTGAGACAAAAGAGTTTACTTAAAGCTGGCCAAGTTCACAAATATCAGGATGGCATCAAACCTCAAAAAAGGAGAAGAAAAAGTAAGAAACTGAAGACAATGTAAGGTGGTGAAGAAAGAATAGCAGAAAAAGCTCTTGCACAAATACATTGCTTAGTTAAAATGAATCTGACTCATTCATAGGCTCATCACAAACTGTTTACATATTTCATGCATTTGAGTAACCCAAAATAAATAAACTATCTGATTTTTTTTCTATAACTACAATGTCCAATTAACTATTCTGCTATTGCTGCCAAATGTAAGTGATTTTTGCTCAAGTGACTTACAGCCTTAATAAGTGTTACTTCTGTTGGAACTGGGTCTCGCTGTTACCACGGCAGAGTACAGATAAGCACAGAGCTGAACAAGCAACCGCATATACCAGAATCCAAAAGAAACTGGGATGGACAAGATGACAGCAGATTGAGGAGATAAGTCACTCAGTGAAGGAAAATGAAGACAAATAAAATTTTCCTCAGGAGGGTATGGGACTGGAGGATAGAAAACAGGGATGTCATTTGGAAGATATACTGAAACCACTCCAATCTCTCTGCTGAGTATTTCATGCCGACTAAAATGTACACACAGCCAAAGTCAGTAAGTTATCTCCCCATTTCTCTACATACAAATGATCCCATTACATGTGCTAAAGTTTAGGGAGAGAAGAGTTAACACCATTGAACAGAGAATGTTATTACTTGCACATGTTGTAATTCCTTTGTGTTCTATCAGAATCTGCTGAAATGAATGGAGTTATTCACAGCAACACAGTTTGAAGAAAAAAGTCTATTTTTAGGGAGTTTCTGTAAGACTTCAGAAATTTCACAAGTCCTCATATTCTCCTCCTACTGTCCCACAGGTTCTTGGATCACTTCTTTCCTTTCTGCGGATAAACCACCGTGTATAAATACCTCTTAAAGTTTCTTTCTAAAGTATATACAATATTAAATGCACCTTGTCATGAGTACAGCTGCTGACTATGCAAGGGTCCTGAACACGGTGTGTAGTCTTAAATGAATCACTGGGCCTCAGAAAGCTCTCAACTTGCTCCATTTTTAATGTTCCTTGAGACTTTATCTATTGACATTTTAATAATTTTATTTCTTAAAGAGCTTCTTTTGATGCATCCTCCCTTCTTCCCACTCTGTTACATACAACATTTAAATGAAAAATTCCAACATTTCAACTGTGATCAGAGAAAAAAAGGTACACATCCTTTATAAATGTTGATCAATCACACTTGCTAAGTCACCCATACACAACAGGCTGGAAGACAGCTGAACACTGTTTTCACACAAGCTCAGGTAGAAGTTATTTCACAGTAAAACCTCTTGCCATTTTAAAGACCAGGAAAAAAAAATCCCAATGTTTAAAGTTTCCAAACACAGACTTTCACATCCCTTGTGTTATGGCCTGGTTTGGAAGCCTGAACTGCAAGAAAATCTGCTTGGCTTTAAACAAGCTAAATGTTGTTTTAACACGTTTCTTCTTTCATCTCTGAGAGGTGGGTTTCTTTGTGGCTTTTGAGCAGAAAAACAACATTTGGCATTTCAGCAGAACATTTTTTAAATGCCATGTCTGAAAATGCAAGTGAGCTATTCTAATAAGGGGTGATGTTACTCTTCCCTTGCTTATTCAAAAAAGGCTGGTTTTTTTTTTTATGCAGACTCCCAGCAAGGGGTAGACCTGCCTCCACATGGCTACCTCATTCTTCACAGTCATTCACGAGACTTACACTTTTTACAGTAGAGCAGGAAGATATAATGCCATGTTCTTCAAGGACATCCGCTTTTAATCAAAGCACACCTCGTTATTTCCCTTATCATATCAATGACATTTCTCTCTGGAATTCCCTGATGGCATTTATTGGAATTACCCAATGTCCCCATCCACTGCACTCAACAAGCAGAGTTTACTGCAACCACACTCCAAAGGACCAAGGAGGTCCAACCTACACCACGTCTGATTTGACCAAATGCACAAATACTTCATTATTTCTGACAACAATTCCACTGCAAGTGGAACTGCAAGTTCCTGACCATCAGGAATCCATCACAAGTGAAAAGCCAAGATGTCTTGACATGAACAAGGCTGAAAACCCTGAAGTTATCGGGAAAGATGCTGCATTTAAATTCGAATGTTAGTCTTCCTCACATGAAAGGCTCTGCATAATTAAAAATATCAAGTATTCTAGTAACCTCTTATCTTAGGGATGATAAAAAATAGACACTTCAAATACTATAAAAGAATGTTAGGAAAGGACATAATGGTTCAAGCAGCAAAAGTAACTGTTCTTATTCCTTCAGGATATAATGTTAGAATACCAACTAGAAACATTAAGGCATTTTTATTTCTTTCGGTGTAACGAGCAGTAAATAGAACTGAGTCTTGCTGTAGCATCCAAAATGCTTCATGCATTGACATTTTCTAAAATCTTTACCTAGGACACAAAAAAAATCATCAAGTAGAGAATTAAAGACCTAAATTTTCCTTTTTTTTCTTTTTTACAAATCCTTTACTGTACTTTGCAATGTCACTAAAATATCAGAGCTAGGTGAATGTGTTAATGTTTCAAAAAACTAAAAAATGTTGGCCTCTCTTCAGACCTTTGGTTCGAACCAGTAACGAGTAACAATAATCAAAGATGATGGTCTGCATCCCATACGTTCCTCTTCACTCTAAAACCCACACTGGTAAAAGAAAATTAATGTATCAAAACCTTCATTCAGCATTAGAAGGATTAAGCATTTACTTCAGCAGTGAAACAAATATGTTGAAATTTGATGTATTACATGTCCTCCTTTGAAGACAAGTGGTGACTGCATAGACAAGGGGATACATTTCCCAGTCGTATTAGCATGTTACACCAAAATCGAACAAATTTTAAATTCTAAAGGCAGAAGTGAGAAATAGTGAGAGAATTCTCATGCCAGTGAGTCTTATGATTTCCTCCTGTGACAGTTTCCCAAGAAAATATTGTACATTGAAAAACAAATGCACATGTCTTAATCCATAATAATCCATTTCAGAGAGCCACAGCGAATAGCATGGGAAAATGCCCTGGACAACTACCAGCTGGAAAGAAAGGCTTTTTATTTAAAAACTTGCTACAAGAAGAGATTTAAAATAAGGACAATAGGACATCTTTAAATATTTATTCACAAATATGTGAACACTTTTAAATTTTATACAAGAAATTTTATTAATTGTTAATACTCACTGATTAGACTGTGTTCTATATAAAGGTCATTAGACAGAAGAAAGGCAGCTGTTCTCCATGCATACACAACAGTGAGTCTTAAAACATTGCCAAAATTACTTCATTCTGTGAGCACTTGTATAAAACACACAGCAAAGATTCTCTGAAAAACGCTGGTTGAAGCTACAGCCTCAGCTACTGCCTCACTTGCTCTGGAGCCTACACTGAGAGTCACTGCCACAGCACAGCTCTAAGTGGTGAAAGGGCTATAATGAGGTAGAACAGAGCAGAGGTCACAGGAGCACAAGACAAAACAATCTTCTAGTCATGGTGACTGACTGTGCCCGTTTGCTTAGGTGTGAGCACAGGAGTTCTGCTTCATTAGCCTGCAGATGTCACAAGCCAAAATCAACTGCTCTGGGGTGAGCCACTGTGGGGGAAGAGAGAGTGGTAAATATACAGAGCTAGAAAGGGTTGTCCTATGTGTCTGTGATGTGACACGTGAGGCAGCCAGCCCACTGACCATGCTGGAACATGGCTCCACAAGCTTTGCTGTTCAAAACAATGAATTTATCCATGGCAATATGCACTGTCACTGCAACTGGTGTGGACAATTATTCAGGGACACAGAGCTGGGAAAACAAAGAGGGCAGCCTCATTTCCATAGTACAGTGAGTCGTACTCTGTAGCAGACATGCACATAAATTCAGTTTATCCAGCCCTAGTTTGGTCAACTGTGCCTTAACTCATTTCTGATACACACCACGTAGATGAAGATCCAAGCTTTGAAATAACTGTGGGCCTAGGACAGGTAAATAACAGAGGCAGGGAACTATTAAGCACTGATTATTGCTATTTACTAGCTGCTGTAAATAGATGATCATGAAAGTTTTAATGCTGTGAATTGTCTTACTCAGCAGGCTGATGTCAGCAGAACAATTTACATACACTGAATTAAAAGGTATTTTTACAGAAAACTGCAAGGAATTGCTGAGATAACATAAAAGACAAAAATTACATTATAGATCTACAAGAGTTAAACCTATTAGCCCTGAAAGATTAAATCTTTTGTTTCTAATATAAAAAGGTTCCATTTTTCAAGTTGTATTCGGGGGGGGGGGGGGGGCAGGAAGGGCAGTCAACAGATTTCCTAAAGATTAAAAAATAATTCAAATACTTTTTAATCATAAAATACATAACAGTCCTTGTACAGGCCTTAGAGGGAACAGAACAGCTCATAATACTGTCATTGAGCAATTTAATTTTACCAATTCAATCCACCTCAGGAACAATTGGGAACTTCTGCACTACTTATGTCAAGTTCAGCCAAGACATGATTTTGGTACACTGGTAAAAAAAATATTTTGAATAAGAAAATAATGAGATAGGTTTTTATTTACAGAGATAGTGTAGCATCACCTTCTGTGTCAGTAAGTCAATTGGCACACAAACTTCTCCCTTTCTGCAGGCTGTGGGAAGCTGGAAGGCAGCCTCTACTCATACCTATGCATCATTATCCTTCTTCCCTTCCCCCTTTCCTGCAGCACCCACAAGTCCCTCAAGGTTTCCACTTAATTTACTTCCATTGTGGCAAACACTACCACACACAGGACTAGAACCATGGGACAATATACCAGATTTGCAGTTCTTCTAAAGGAATTCCTTCCTATAATGCTTATCCACTGAGATTCAGCACTCAACGCAGGAATGACACAACTCTCCATACCTTAAAAGCAGCACCTCCATGAATAACGGATTTGATGAAAATCCCAAGGTCAGCTCCGGTCTCTCGAGATTTGTTGCCTTTCAAGCTCACACCAAGTCCAGCAGAGCCAGAATCATTCAGAGGAATCTCAAAGGTCAGCTGCTCTGTGGTTTCTGGAGAAAAAATACTGCAGTTTGGCTCTCCTTTCTGTTGGAGAAAACAAGAACGAAAACGTAGGTGAAAAGACAACGTAAGTTACATCCACAGGTTTGTAAGACAAGAAATAGTCTTCTTTTCCAGAAAGCTTGAAGAAGCAGCCTTACAACCAACAATGCATTTAGCTGACATTTTGTCACAAGATCTGGCTTAAAATGTTACTTTTAATGATACCTGGGAATATGCCTAAATAGAAGGTAAGATAGCTTAGTTCCACGTGATATAAAACTGATGTTGCAACAGAATACAGAAAAGGCATTTAAACAGAGCTGCATTAAAAATGTAAGCCATAAAACTCTCAACATCTTTACATGCAGCTCACAAACTGTAATGATAGTTGTACTGTTAAATCCCATTCCCCTCTGAAAATTGAGTTTCATCCTTAAAAAATTATCCTCCCCTTAAACCTGTCTGCAGGGGAAAGCTGGTGTAACAAAAGTGAGGGTGAGAATTGAAAGCTCAGTAACTTATTCTACACTAACTCCCTTTGTACATACTTTTATTCCATAGAGGTTTGATTGTTCTTTTTTTTCTTTTTTTCCTCCCTTTCTTGTACAGGTTGATCCCAAGATTTTCCCTAGATTAGATTGCTGTTCACAAGACTGCCAAGTTAAGCATCCACAGCTATGGAAGATCAGAAAGAACTTTATTTTCCTGTACAAGGAATCTGCAGTTTTGTAGGGCTGTATGTTGTTAGGGAGGTGAAGGGGGGAGATGTGAGGTTGTTTTGTCTATTTTAAAGGAGGTTGGAATCATGAAATTAAACCAAATCAAACTCTTGCCCAAAATATTTATTCTGGCACACCTCAAGAAACAACTCAGGACAAGGAAACCTATTACAGAATACAGCATTCATGGAAGGTGTTAGTGGAAAAGATTTTATGCATCACATCCCATTTTATTCCACTCTTCCTTATCCATGTAACTCTAAGACAACTAATTAGCTTTTGCTTCTTGTAATTTGGACATTTTCTGTTCTTTGAAACAGTAGTGTTAAAAAATTAATAGGAAAAACCTAGGAAAAGGAAACACACAGACAATTAGAAGTTGAAAGATGACTGGGTGCTGCTTTCAAGGGTGTCAGCATCTTATGTTAAGTTGTCAAGTAGAGGCCTCATACAAGGAGAAGTGTAGTGGTTGGGCCAATAATCCTTTTACTAATGAGGGACTGTTTCCAGGGCCTAAGCTGCAGCACATACACTATCAATGCAATTGTCAGCAAAGGTGCCAGCAGCACAGATGTTTTCTCAGCAGCCAGAGTAGTCCCATGAATTCAGGTATCATGCTGCCTGATCAACAAGAAGTATGATCCCAGAAATAAGTGCAGAAATTAATATCAGTAACCACTAAGTACATTTTCATTTATTTCAGGTGCCCTTTCACTGATGAGAAGCAACTGCTGGCTTAGAGAGGAATTGCATCAAGCAGAGAACTAGGACTATCAATCTCCAACCCACATGCACCATGTTTAAATTTTTCCTGCAATGTAACTACATGATATTAAAGTCAATACAATTTGCCTAACTGCCATATATAAAAATGACATAGCACTAACACTGGCAATTGCCTTGATACCAGCATTCATCTCCAGTACCTGTGTTACTCCTTTGCACTTCTGTCTTGGTTCACCAGATGTATAGAATTCTCAGTTACAAATCTGCCACTTATTTCATAGCTTTGTATACAGACATCCTGAACATAATCTCCCAAAATCTATAAATTTGTAACAACTGCGAAAAATGCAGAATGATAATTTGTAAACACTCCTGCTCTGACTTCAGAAGAACTAGTGTAAGGAAACACTATTATTGGCCTTCTAACATAGACATTTTGCATTTAACTTTCTCAAGGTTTTAGAGGAAAGATTTTTCTGCCCAGTCTTTTGTTGTAGTTCTTGTGTGCTTCTTCCATTTCTATCCATGACATTTGCATCAGACTTGCCCCTTCTCTGTGAGGGGCTGTTATCACAGGACATAAGGGCTCCCAGTGCTCACACCTATCTTAACCAAAGCAGTCACAGGCTGCTCTAAAGTACTACCTTAATGACTTGGACTTTCAAGGAAAAGATGGCCCACTATTTTTCGCAAGGAAAAAAAAAAAAGTTGTTTGTTTTTGTTTGGTTGGTTTGGTTTTTGTTAGGTTCTTTCTCAGGAGCATCTTCCTTGTTTCACTCTAAGCTCCAAGACGCAAATTAATTTCACACTGAAGACTTCATGCATTTAACACAACCTTGCAAAAAATCAAAGACAACAAGATCTGTACGTGTCCCTCAAACCAATACATGAAAATAAACCAGGCCGAGGAGTCTACTTGAATGTGAGTGAATTGCTCTAATCAACAGCACTCACTTGTACTCTCACTGCTGTCTCTGCCTCACTCCTGGCACTGATGGCAAGGCCCCAGCTCTCCTGGCCATGCCCACGGCCATGGCAGTGTTGGGAGCAGTGGTGGCTGTAGGAGGCAGGACACCACCCCCTTCTCTGCAGCACAGGGACAGGCTCCCTTAGCAGCACTGTGCTCAGCTCTAGGTCTAAAGAAACAAGCTGGGGGGACATAACAATCACCTTCAAAACACCTTACAGTAGCACTTTCCCCCTCTTCCTTTGCAGGAAATTTTTGACATAAGAAATATCTTGCTGAAGTGACAAGGAAAGGAAGGAAACGTCGAGTCTCAAAAAACCCCTTTGCCCTCAAAATGTAGGGAAAAAATACTGACTAGGTGGCCACTAGAAGTCTCCACTATAAACTCACTAAGATAATGTTATTACACACAGTTTTGCAGCACAACCTAGTCCAGTTTTAGATTCTGATGCAAATAAACTGCTAGAAGCAGTCATAAATAAAAGGAACAGAGTTGTTCAATGTTCTAAATTTCCAACTTCCTTTAACACAACTATGCCATGCATTAGCCCTTGCTTAGTAACCTATACCACATCACTATCTGCATGCTTGGATGTGTTCAGCAGGACACCAGACAAGTACAGTAAATTGTCGCCAATATTTAATTTTCTAGTTTTCCTCAGTATCCAACTTGGAAACTGTAACATTTCTCTACCATTTTCCTTGCTACAATTCTCTGCGAAACAGATAATTTCATCATATAAACCCCTAGTACATCTAATTTAAGGTGCTTTTACCTATTCCTATTACCTAGTCCTTCCCAAGTTTCTTGTTCAGTATAGTTAATCATCCCAAAAAATTTCTCTAAATATATTCAGCCTTATTCTAAGAATAAAAAAAAAAAACTGATTTAAAAATCATGTTGAAATTTGCCTAATAGCACTATCAAAACTTTGCTACCCATGCTTCAGGCTGAGTGGCAATTCAATGACTTCACAGGGATGGGTAAGAGGAAAGGAGAGGCACATCTACAAGTCAGTGATAAATTCACTGTAAATAAACTCTGCCTTTAGTCTCTTGAAATTTTCAGCTGCTACTCTCTGTATGGCATCTGACAGCAAATGCCTGGTAGTCAGTCTGCAACATCAAGACTACAAGATTGAAAACATACTTGTGTGAGGATGTGAGGAGCAGCAGAAAGGAGGAAAAACAAAAGAGTAAAAAGGGGATGAACAAAACCTAGAATCTTGATTTCATCTTATACTTGCTAAATGGTTTCAAATTATTATCCTGATGATAATGCACTTCCCAAGCAATGCATTTTCACTGCTGACCAAAAAGAGCTCCAGTAACTCTTAAGTTAACAGCTCATCAATTAACTGCTTCATTTGGGCAACTAATTTAATGAATGATGGCCCCTGTTCCTAGAATATGCAGGTATGAATATTAAATGCTGATGGTGACTCACAGAACTGGATTCCCACTGCTTCTATTTCCCTGACTTTGCTAAAACATTATCCCAAGACATCAATACTTTATAACAGAGCAACCACCAACAGCTGAATTATGGTCTGGTAAAGGAAATCCTCTCCAGTGCACTAAACCTTGAATTCTATTAGAAATACTTCTTACCTCAAAATCATCCTAGAATCTGAATTCACTCAAACACAGAATGAATTAAATGAGCTGCAACACAAATATGTTTCCAGCCTGGGAAAAGATGTACACTTTAATGTTACGAATTACAGAGTCAACAACCACATCATGTATTTTCCATAACAAATGCATCATATTCCAGCCGTTCAGGAATTAAATGACAGTGTATAACTGAAGCTATTCCCTACTGCAGACAGAGGAAAGTAACTCAACGGCAGGAAATCTTCCCATAAATCAGTGTCCAGATAGTCAAGTTATGAGTTCTCAAGATGGGTAGAGCTTTGAAGATGGCCTGGTCTGTACTTTTCACAGCATCACAGAATGGATGAGGTTGGAAGGGACCACTGTGGGTCATCTGGTCCAACCCTGCTGCCCAAGCAGGGTGATCCCAGAGCACATGGCACAGGACTGTGTCCAGATGGTTCTTGTGTATCTCCAGTGAGGGAGGCTCCACAACCTGGAATACTTCAGCCTGTGCTCATAAGAGAGGTGTTCCAGTCCCTTAAGCATCTTAACTGGACCTACTCCAGGAGCTCCATGTCTCCTTTGTACCAAGGAGCCAGAACTGGACCTACAGCACTCCAGATGTGACCTCACTGGTGCTGAGTAGAGGGGCCGGATCACTTCCCTCAACCTGCTGGAAATGCTCCTCCTAATGCACCCCAGGATACCACTGGCTATCCAGGCCAGAAGGACTCACTGCTGGGTCATGAACAGCTTGTTGCCCACCAGGACCCCCAAGTCCTTCTCCACAGAGCTGCTTTCCAGCAGGTTGGTCCCCAGCCTGTGCTGGTGCCTGGGGTTATTCCTCCCCATGTGCACGACCCTGCACTTGGCTTTGTTGAACTTCAGACAGGTCTTCTCTGCCCATCCCTCCAACCTCTCAAAGTCCCTCTGAAGGGCTGCACAGCTCTCTGGGGTCTAAGCCACTCCTCCCAGCTTTGTGTCACCAGTGAACTTGCTGAGGAGGCATCTGTCCCCTTATCGACCTCACTGATGATTATGTTAAGCAATACTGGGCCCAGTATTGACCCCTGGGGGACATGCTAGTGACAGACCTCCAACTAGACCCCGTGCCACTGATTATGACCCTCTGGGATCTGCACTTCAGCCAGTGCTCACTCCACCTCACTGTCCACTCATCCAGTCCCCACTTCTTGCATTTGCCTGTGAGACAGTGTTGAAAGCCTGCCGAAGTGGAGGCAGACAACGTCCCTCATCCATCCAGGTATTTGCTTCACTGTAAAAGGCAAGCAGGTTGGTCAAGCTTGATTTACCTTCAGTGAATCCACACTGACTACTCCTGATAGCCCTTCCTGTTAAAAACAAACCAAACCAAAAGAAACACCTCACAACGAAGAAAAAACCCCAACACAAAACCACAGCACACTCAACACTTCAAGAATCACTCACTCAGTCCTTGCCATTGTTTGTTTAGTCCTTGTTGGGCAGCTCCTTCCTTTAGCTTTGCTAAACCTCAGCCTGTCAGCTTTCAATGGCTTCCACAGCTGCAGCAGACAGGCACATCTCTGTTCCCAGTTCTCTCTGCAGCCTGGTAGTGTTTGTTCCCTAATATTTTTAAGAGTCTGTCAGCCCCAGCTTCTGGTCAAAAGCTTCCTCCTGGTTCCACCATCCAGCATTCTAGGGAGTTCTTGACTTCTCTCAGTTGCTTGGGGAAGACAACCTCTCTCTCCTGGATCAGAGGGCAGCACACAGAAGTTGTCTAAGAGGCAATCCTTCTGCTTACTGTCCAGACTCAGTGGTTAAACACAAGAGCAAACAACCAAACAGAAACTGTCCCTCATAAGGGAAAGTAGGACAAGAATGTTTTAATCTACCTATACACCTTCATGGAACTTCAGCAAAATCAATTCTGACATTTACCGAATCACCAGAAACCAGACAGAAAAGTTCAGAAGAGTTGACATGAAGGTGAGAGAATATGCAGTTTGCCAGATTTGAGAGCAAAGGCCTGATAACATAGTACTAAATAACATCCAGCAGTGCAGACTAAAAACCTATATCCAAGGATTTGATTCATTTATCTTCTGCCAATTATTTTAATTTTTAGAAGCATATCTACACCTCAGGTTTCTGAATTCTCAATCAAAAGGCTATAATAAAGGTTTCTTAAAAACAACTAAAATTTTACTGATCTCACCAATAAACTCTCAGTAGTTTAAAGATAAAGAACATACTTTTAGCCTTCTCCTACTCCCACAACACACAAAAACTGCTCTCCAGTACAATCAGAACTGTAACCTTTAAAAAAAAAGTACTACGCATTTTATACTTCCCCTTTCTCCTTGGTCCATGGTTATATCCACACAACACTGTGTTAACCCTCTGTCTACCATGGGACACCACTTTCAGTTAATCCTTTTATTTAATCTTACAACGCCTGTTCTCATTGACTATGGCATTTTTAATCTGTGGATTTATGATAATCTAATGCTAATCTCTCAGTGGAGAGGTTGCCTTATTTATCCTTATTGTTCTTTTGCCAAAAGAGAAGCTTACAAAAAAAATTAGCTCTCACTTAAGGCAGGAAGGAAATAGCATTTGTTTAACACAACAAGAGACCTTTCAGTACCTGTCGTGTGCCCTTGACCAACACACTATTATGGCCTCTCAATATGCTGGCTGCCCCTTGCCTGGCTGCTCATTTCTGATAAGGGATGTCAACTCCCTGGGGTGCCATTCAGAGCTGAGAGCAAAAGGCAAAAGACCCATGAGGGTTATTTTCAAAGGTTTATGAAGGAAATAAGACATTTGCATGCTTTTGCAATTGCTTTCTCAAAAAAATATTTAAATTGTGGCACGAGGTAACTAATATTAGCAGAAAAGCCTGAAAGAAGATACCCCCTTATTTGCACTATGTTCTATATTCTTTCAATATAGAGCTTAGCCACAATTATGAAATACTTTGCTGACAGTTCAGTCATTCGCTCACTAAAAAATCTACACTGTATTTTGCAACAGATATACTGTAATGTTCTTGAAAGTAATACTCAAAGGTAATACACTGCTGTAATCTTGTCACAATCCAGTAAATAACTGAAGTCATTGCTGCATGTATTCATCTTTAGCATTTCTGACAGATGCTTTCATATAGGCTTCTTTAAAATCATCTGTATTCCATACTGCAATAAAAACAAAATGGTCACTATTTGCCACTAAATGACACACCCTGCTAAGACAAAAAAGCCAATAGCAAATCCATAGAGATGTATTAGACTGCACTTGGACACTTTAAACATTAACACAGTACACTACAAATTTGTGCCACATTAGATAGAATGGGTTTGGTTTCAATTGTGTAGACCCTATGGAATTATCACCTCGAAAACTGACACAACTAGATCCAGCTCTTTACCCAAGGCAGACAAAGTGCATTTCCGAGTTTATTATTTGATGTCTCCGGACACATCAGAAATGGAGATTCTCTGGTTTGCTTGACAAGCCAATTTGAGAACCCTCAGCAGGTTTTACCCAAGGAAATGGTTTGGTCTTGCAAAAGTTTTGCATTTGCAATTTGGTGTGCACTGCTCTTCAACTTCTAAAAATGCAGTCTCACTTAACCTATTAAGTGGAAACAGAGGGACAGCAATTAACTAGTTCAGTCCTCAGCCAAGGTAAGTGTCACTGTGAAAACACCCATTTGTGGCTCACCTATGGGGCTGGCCATGTGCTCAGGCACCCTGCTGAGCTGGAGCCTTATGCAGTTAATATACCTTGGCACTTAGATCTGAAAATCTTATCACACATGAAGATGGAAGACCGCATGGTATTTTCAGGGTGAATTTAGGATTGCTGCTACTGTGTAATTTCAGAATATATTCTGGGCAAACTGGTCAGATCACGGTGATGTGCAAACCCAACTCTTTACTCATTTTACTGTTACTGTTTTAAAGGGATGGTAAACAAGCAGTGTGTAATTCTTTTATGTCTACTTCAAACACCACAGGCATACGTTTTACGTTAAGTCAGCCTTGGAAAACAGTTTTTAGAGATTCTAAGGCAGAAAGACTTTTGGAAATGTTCATACAGTATATGGAATAAGTCTGGTGACCCTTGTAAATGGCAAGGCATTATAGTTGCCAACAAGATTTAGAAAACGCCCAAATACTTTGGTTTTATTACATGCAAATACTGTAGAACTGGATAAATGCATATAAAATATATGAAAACTCAATTTCTGTTAAGAGCTGTATTTTATGGGACTCTATTCTGATGTATACATACTTATGACTTCATAGATTAAAGTGGGCTGCCAGACAATTTTGGGCAACCTCAGAACCAAGACTGATGCTATCATGTAAACAGTTTTCATTTCACAGTGTTATGAGGTAGGGCCCTAAACTTAGGAGTTTTGGGCAGTAAGCCTATAAGCAAATATATTATCTCATGGTACAAGTGATATTACGCTTTTCTCTCCTTACTTGTATCCACTCTAACTTTTTCTTTACCAGTAGGCAGAGCGCCATCAGAGGTTTTTGCAAGCAATGACTGCTATAATCTGGTCTTTCTGACCATCCTCTTAAGGTTCCTCATATTTGTTGGGAAATAGGAAGAGTGGGACCTGAAAGACAAATGGTTGCTGGATCATAACACTTTGATTGGCTTGACGGGGAAAGCAATAGGTAGACCAGTTCTAATAAGGTCTCTGTGGCCTCTAAAAGGCTGACAACTGCTGTCACATGGAAAATTCCATCTGCAGTGCTGGAAGCTATAAGGGCACTTCCTTGCATATGAGAGCTCAAAAAAGAGTCATTTTTTACAGCTAAATGAATTACTCAAGCAATTTATTCCCGTTTGATAAATCAGCAAGTCCCACCAAAACCCAGGACAAAGGGATACTTTGTGCCACACCTGCTTTTTCCTGCACGTTCCTTCTTACCAGTGATCTCTCACTGACTTTTGTAAAGACCAGAGTAACTAAACAACAAACCTTAGTGCACAGTTTCTAGTACTCTAAGTCATACTGAACAAGCAACCATCTTTTGAAACATAATGAAAGCAGAAAACCTTTATGGGCTGCACTACATGATGTTTTCTCTCCAAAAATATACATTCGTACAGACACAACCTACACTCACTTTTCAACTAATCTAGAAAAAGAGAAACTACAGGTGCAGAAATACCCTTTCCTTCAAAATATTTTAGGAAAACCCCTAGGATTTTTAAAAATATACACTATTTATAAAGTTATTCACAATATCCTTCACTTCATTACACAGAACAATTCAAGAACTCCACCTTGTGCATGCTATGAAATTCCAATACATATTACTTTTTTCCTGACTCAATTCATCTCGCTTTGAATAAAGATAACACAACAGAGAATTGATACTTGCTGGAATCCCTTTCTGACTGAAATTATTTGTCCATTTCCAGACAATTGAGAACTGGAATCATGGTTTTGACCTACAAAAACAGGTGGAAAAATAGTTAAGTCTAAGCTGTAATTTCACCTATTATTTCCTGCACAAAAAGGCAAGCAACAATTAAAAGGAAGTAATAGAAATTAAGCTTTGAATATTAAAAGAGGCCAATTGGTTTTCCTTCAGGCATATAAGTTCAAGGTAGTAGAAGGAATTAACTAGGAGAAGACTAAAACATAAAAGCTAATCACATAGTAAGTAGGAAAAAAATGCTTAATCAAACTTGCCACTCATCCTGCTTCCTTCTATCCTGCACAGTAGCTGCATTAAAAAAAGACTTAAAGACCAATGCTACATTCAACACGTTGTTCATTTAGCTTTTGCTCCCTTTCACCCTCCATTCTTCAGGGATCAGTGAATATGCCAAGAAACCACAGAAAACAGTGATTACAGTTGAAACCACAAAGTCAAAGAAATCCTTAAAACAAGCAATAAAGCATATGCAAAACTTACACTGTATGTGTACTAACTTCCAGAAAAATTTTTGGTGCTGCACTATTTCTGGCAATTGCAGACCAGTCACATTCCTCCACTTATGTGCATCACACAGAATAAAGGATTGCAAAGGGACACGGCACAGAATGGGTTACACCAGAACTGTTCTCATTCAAGTAGCTTTCCTTGTTTTACCAATCCAAGGAAAAAGAAAGAGAAGGGGGAGTAAGTGATCTTTATACCATTATTAAAAGAAATAGCACCTTCAGATCACACATTTTCCCTAGAGAAAAACATGATACAAGAAATACACATGATCAAAACACTGTATTTTCAAAACACAACAGAATGATAGCCACAGTTTGATGTGCATACCATTTACTTGGAGAAAAGCTGGAAAATCGAAACCTGTTCAGTTAAGCCAGTTTCTCTCTGTAATATTCACCATCCTTTGGAAAACAGTGTTACACAGTTTAAAAACCAGATGCACCTTAAACAATGCACTAATCACCAGCCACTCTGTAGACTGTAATAATTAAGTGAATCAAGATCTTCCCCGAGGTTTTGGAATCAGGCTCCTTACTTAACTGCTACATTGTCAACAGCTGGCATGAATTACTGGGAACATTTGGCTAACTGGATAATAAGGAGGACAGCCTGTGGTTGGTCCAAACACTATTTTACGGATCTGCTTCAATACATATAAAAAAAAAAAATCTCATTACAATCTCCTTTTTCCTTTTTTTAAAGGACTAACCACCCTACAAAGATTGAGCCTTCCATTTTATTCCCTGGTTATGTGCAACGTAACTGTGTAACCCTCAGATGTTGCATAGACTAGTGTAACCAAAGCCCCGCTCCCTATAATTTAATAATGCCTGTTTGCAAAACTGATTCATCCTCACCCATATCATATCCCTGCTGCTGTGGCAGAAGTGTACTATTCTGAATATACTTTTCTACCTGCCAGCAATTCATAAGTACAGATCACTGTAACAAAACCCCCAAATTCTGCTCCCATCTATCCTGCAGAAGAGAAAATATTCGTGAGACCAAGCATAGCTTTATTAAAGGTAAAGTCAAATTATAGTATGACAGACCCATGCAACCAAATGCCACCCCCTGTGACTCTGTTACATTATTTGCTCTGTGCCCACGCAGCTATCAAATTCTCTCCAGAAAACCAGTTCTAGTGGAGCAATATGCTCAAAAGTGGTTTCGTGCAGTCTCTGGTGGGTCCAACTTCCAGAGGCATCTTTGCCACAGGAAGCCACATGTGGGGAGCAGTCACATTTCCTAGGTGGTCCTTCTCCTTTTCCTCTCAACAGGTAATAGGGAATCTAGAGAAAACACCTCAGATTACAGTTCCTGGAGAACTGCTCAAAGCAAGAGCGAGTCTGATATAAAGCAATTACCCTGTTATTGCCAAGCATTAACAAAATCCCCAAGTATCCAGGTAAATTCTGCATGCATGTTACACAGTCAGAGCATTCAGTTACAGCTGACCTTGAAAAACATTGGATTATCCACTGCCTTTCCTTCCAAAAACAAACATTTGAAGTGCTGGCATTTTTCTCCTCTTTGATGAAAACAGTACCGTAACTTTTGAGGTAGCAGAGGATTAGTCCAATGTAATATCTTGGCTAAAGCTAAAACCAAACAAAAAAAGCTAAACCAATTTTAATTTTTTTTTTAAATCTTTGCTGAGACTATTCTCAGACATCTCATGAATTTTAACAAGCATCATGTTAGCATCAACATCTGGTAGCTTAGTAGTATGGTAACACACTTTGCCTGTGAGCTACCAGACGCTGCTGAAGGGCTTTTTAATTCAGAAGGGCTGGGTCCATAAATTTATCTAATGTATTTCAGTAATTCACATTTGTATTATGTTGAACTTGAGTGGGATAACAAGAAACACTGAGCAGTATTAGAATTCACATATCATCACTGGGAGAGCGAGGGCCATCACTTGTGCATCATTCTTTCACAGAGAAAGCAATCTAAGTGAAGGTCAAGCCAGAAGGATAAATGTGGCTACTTTCTGGACTTCAATCATGCCAGTCATAAGTAAATCACCTTTTGAAAGGTAGTTAATCCTTTCTGTAGAGACTAGAATTTAATAGTAGGCAATTGTGGTTGGTAAAAATTATAAATAGCTTTTAGATTCTTCCAGTCTTTTATATCCACACACTATTACAGTGATTTCCAAGAGAATTTGTACTATGCCAATACAGAATAGTGTATAATGTTGAGAGGAGAGGGAAAAGAAGAATATACACTTTTTTTTAGAAGTACATTTTCAAAGTAATGTGCTTTATAACTTAAAATAAACTCACAAAAAACCCTTGTTGATGGGTGGCCTTTTCAAAAAATAAGATCTTATTTAGAGGAGCTCGTGCAAGAAAAGAAATCCCCAATAGAATAGATAATTGAGTAGTTTAAGACTCAGAAATTTCCTTCTGATCCACACAGACACTGCTCCACTAAACACAGTAATGCAATGACCAACTTTGGGACTTTGGTAATCACCAATAACAAATGCCCGAATTCAAGGGTAAAACCTGCCATTATACTTGTCAAAAATTACACAATAAAAAGGGAAAATTAAACCAGAAATAGCTTTGCCAGGACACCCTGTAGCTGCTCTACTAAAGGAAAAACTGTGCACCGGTGACACAAGAGAAAAGGCTCACAGGAGAGAATCTGAACTGCCCTCCAGCTTCCAACCTACCACGGGCAACCCTGACCTCAACATGGCCCAACTGGCTACACGGAAACAAGGGAGAAACCCTCAGGGATGTTTGGTGAGGAAACACATGGGGGGATTTCTGCAGAAGATCCTGACAACAGACTAAAGTCAAAGGAAAGGCAAGAAGGCAGCATCTTAAGGATGAAAGTGGTTTATGCTCTTTAGAAGAGATAAAATGAGACAAAAGGAGGAAATGCTGTCCTTCCCTTATCCTGAGAACTTCTTAATGAAAGGTCAAGTATAGCCATCAATCAAGATAAGGGAGAGGCAACCAAAGAGATGACCTTCTTTGAGGGGAAACAAGTATGTATCAGCACTTTTACACTGATGCAGTCCTCCCCTCTGAGAGAAAAGAGAACAGTTTCATGCCAGTGTTAAAAAAAAANATTAAGCACTTGTGATGGAACCAAGTCAGACACGCAACACTCTATTAAGTCAAAGATTAGTAGCCAAGGAAAACCTTGCTTCCAAAATTTCCAAGGGGTGCAACAGAATTCTACTCCTCAGAACTTCTGCAGGTGGGCACCTGGCCTAGCAGATGCATCTCCTGGGGGCAGTCAACCTCACTAGTTTGCTACTGGTAAGCTGCATGACTCATTACATGCATTCTAAATTTCTGGTTTAAAGTTTGTTGCTTTTCTGAAAGAGAATAATCCATTTTCAGTTATGCTTGACCTCACACTTACAAAATTAATTTACAGTATTCCCCTGTGAGTTATGCTTATAATGTCATTTTTAAGTATGAAAACTCAGATTGTGTGGAATTGCATCAAAAGTAGATAAAAATCAAATATCCTTCAACTTCAAATGTAATTATAAACACTTCTCCAAAAGAAAGCTTATACAGTTACCCATTGCTGGCCTTCTCTGCTGGCAACAGTTCAATTTTATTTCTTGGGCTAGTTTTAAAACATGGAATTGTTTCAGTATCACTCTCTGAGAAAGAACACCAAATTTACCAGCTCTCGAGGTAGAAAGGCCTCCTCCTGACGAGCCACAATGAGACAGACAGTTTCCCCTTGCTTTGTGCTCCTCAGCATAGCTACAAGCTCTTCCTGGGTCCTGCCAGTGACGTCCCGTCCATTCACCTACCAGACCACAAAGAAGAGGGGATGTCATATCGGTGAGTAAGAGCTGCCTTTTATCATCATCATCCCCTCCTCTAACACAGGTGTCATTCAGTGACCGAGAGCAAAGAAAAATTAGCATCAGCTCCCACACCGTCTCCCCCTCTGGCCCTGCACAGATCACTTAACCTTTTCCTCCTCATTTTCACCATCTGTTAAAGCAGCTCTGTAGTACTTATCCACCTTGCAGGGGGCTTGTGAGGCTTAATTAGTTTGTAAAGCACTTTGAAGATGAAAAGTGCAGAAACAAGACCTAAGTATTAAAACTGTTTACCTTAAGAGCTTTTTGAGGTTAGTAAGTAGAAATAACCCATTAGATAATGATATTGTAACTCACAAGATACCTGAAAATTTTAAATAGACGGATTCAAGAAAAAATGCCTTGGAATGAGCTCTTAATCTCAATATTAATTGGAGATTTTTGGATGTGGCTGTTTTGTTCCTAAACTGATACATTTATCTGCTTTAAGAACTAAGACATTACCACGTTCCCCTAAATATCCCATGGCCTTGTGTGAAAAGAACTGTATTTCCAACTAGCAGTGTGAAATACTTGTTGACATTTTTTTAAACCAAGGGCTACTACTGTAGTTCTATACATCAACAATATGTGTAAGGAAATAAAATATTTATGACAAAATTAGCAATCAATATTCAACAATGCAAATACAATGGATGTTGTTTATCCTAACCTCCAGGATTCTGTCTCCTGACTGCAAACGACCATCTTTTACTGCAGCACCTTTTGGTAAAATATTTTTCACAAAGATTGGACCAGGACCATGTACTGAAGAATCTCTGGTAACCACAGTGAAACCAAGCCCTTCTGGACCTAGAATGACAGATAAAGAACTCCTAACAGAAGTTTCAACAAGCAAATGATGATGATTAAAAGTAAGCAAACAAGGTCAGCAACGTATCACCGACACTAATTCAGGTTAGCTCTTCAAAAAAGGAAGCAAACCAAAAGCTGTAAACATGAGCCAATTTTCTGCATAGTCTAGAGAAGAAGTCTATCTGCATCAAAACTCATACCTAAATCATCCTGCAACAGCTACAGATGGAAACACTTGTAAGCACATAAGAATACAAAACAAGCAGGAACTCTTTTTTTTAAAGAGTTAACCTTTTCTTTAGATTTAATATTAGTCTTCACATTAATGTCAATAGTCGTTCATAGAATCAAAGTAATCACAATTGTTTATTTATAAATATAACCTAACAGGTTTTATTAAACTTGGCAAACAGGGAAAATGCCACATGATTTCAATGCAACTGCTGACAACGTCCTTTTAGGAAGGAACAAAGTGGTATTTCAAAGCTTCCATTAGTGAAGCTGTTTGCTGCTTGAACTAACAACCTCAAGTTCTAACTGATGTTACAATAAGTAATTAGAGAGTAAAGTCAGGATTAGCAGGTATTGCTTATAAGCCACAAAAATCACCAAGAATAGCAGGGTTCATAAAAATCTTTTTGTATTGAACAGTATTACTACCCATGTGATATGTTTTCAGAGATACCATCATGTCAGTATCACACTGCTATAATTTCTAAAAATATAAATTAATGTTTCAAAATCAAAAGCATGAGATCTAAAATGGGGAAAATTCTGAAGCATGTTTTGTTAACACAAAGCTGAAGAGTTCAGAAGTAAAAATTAATTACTTAAGAATAACAAAAATTAAGAAATGAGAGCTTGATTACATTCATTATGTGTTACAAGAATAAAGTTACAGACAGTTTTTAAAAGGGCCAAATTTTAGGATCAAATTTAACCCTCAGCCAAATCTGAGACAGAAATTACACAGAAAATACAAATGCTAATTGGGATACGCTTAAGCACATTTTACTACATGTGCATAAACCTGTTATTCCATGCAAAGACAGCTGCATGGAACAGCATTTAAAGATATACACACAAAGTTCTGCCTCCTGACAGCTGAATAAATATGACAGAGAAAAAAAAGTTTGCAGGAAATAAAAAAGGGAAAGATAGGTAAATTCGTGGTCAACTTCTCAGAAAACGTAAGAGCAGAGTATATTTTTAAACATATCTTTAAGGGAATGTCCTAACATTGCTGTGGTCAATTAGCAGATACAAATGAAATAACAAAGGTCACCAGCAAAGAGTTCAAATTCTTACTCAATACTTTTTAAAAGGCTGAAGCACCTCTTAATACCATGTGTTGCTCATGAAACAGCTTCCAC
Source organism: Formicarius rufipectus (assembly GCA_013399695.1). Classification (NCBI taxonomy): domain Eukaryota; kingdom Metazoa; phylum Chordata; class Aves; order Passeriformes; family Formicariidae; genus Formicarius; species Formicarius rufipectus. Next base: position 916,735 of record VXAU01003159.1, read on the forward strand.
ACAGCCAGTAACAGAGATATCCTAAAAAATCAGTGAATCTGGAGAACATTCATCCAAAATGTACAAGAAAGCTGACTGTTGAGAAGGCTACTGTTAATGTTCCTTTACCCTTTGCAAAGTTTAGAACTTCTAAATGGTAAATAACTTCCTTGTACTTTTAATGTCACTACTTAAATGAGAAGTTAACATATCATTATAGGGAACACAGTACAGAATTAATCATATAATCCCCACAGACTTACCTTTCTTCAGGTCGATCTTTATTTTTTTTGCATTTTTCTTGTTGCCAAAGCCCATGAGGGGTGACAGTGAGGGAGAGGATGGCTTCCTGCTCAGGCGAGGCAGGTTGGGGCTCCTAGCTTGCTGCAGCGTTGCCTGCACACCTCCCTCCAAGCTGCTTGCTCCAGCAAGATTCATGGTTTTCAGAAGAGGTTTTGGGTGAACAGGAGGTGGTACCTTTGTTTTTGAGACTCCTCCTTCGTTATCCAGAAAAAGAGGAGCAATAGCAGACTTCTCATATTGTTCTCGGTTATAGGGAGGAAGGACTTCTAAGACGACACTTTGAAATTTCATTGCCTGACGGAAGATGTCCTGAGCCCTTTAAAAGAAGGGTATCAAAATTCACATTAAAAAAAAAATAAATCAGAAAATCTGGACAAAGTCTGGAGTTATTTACAGAAAGTAAGACAGAAATTTAGCTTAACTTCACATCTACTTTTTCCTAAAAAGTACACATGAAATAAGAGTTCTAAATTACAGCATTTCCCTACATTTCAAGTAGGAACATCATACCTGTCAGAATCCCTAGGCTGCTACAAAAACATCAGCCAAAATAAAGTAATGAACACAATTCTCCATGCAGAGCATCAGGAAGGGAAGTTCTGATGGCAAAAGCTCATCAAAAGACTGTTGAAGTTACAGCTTGTTACTTTTTTCAAGTGCTTGTCTGTTATATATTTTCCTGTAGGCATGGAGGCACATGGAGAGCTTAGGACCAATTATTCCTGAGAATGCATCTACCCAGAGCAGGCTCAACTCTCCATCTTCTTCTGAGTCCAGTCTAACTGCTCCTCAGATTCCTTCATAGTCCCCAGTGCAACTGCTGGCTGATTCCACAGCAACAGGAAAGGATGAGGGTACAGCATATAAGGACACCTTCACAAGAAATGTTGTGACTGCAAATAGTGCAATAGAAAAGGATGATAGCAAGGGACACAGAGAGATAAAAAAACACCCCTTGTGACCAGAAAGGTGCAACTACTGGAGTGTTTCCACACAAATGGGTAAGTAAAGTAGTAGGTACTACTCATATCTTTCAAGGAGTAACCTCTTGCTAGGTGGATACGTGAACTTCACTTAATCTATGCCTTTACAAATGTGCTCAATTGCAACATCAGAAATTGTATTAGAGCATTTAATGAAACTACTCTCCTTGATAAGGACAGGACAAAGGGGAATGGTTTTAAACTAAAAGTCAGAAATGTACATCAGGTGTTGGAAGAAATTCTTAATTCAGAGGTGGTGAGACACCGCAACAGACTGGCCAGGGAAACTGTGGCTGCCCCATCTCTGGAAGTGTTCAAGGCCTTGAGGAACCTCATCTAGTGGGTGCCATTCCCACCCGTGGCAGAGGGTTGTAACTAGGTGATCCTTAAAGTTCCTTCCCACCCAAATCTATGGTTTCTACAAATTGATAACATGGTAGCAATTGTGTGTTTGGGTTCCCACGCGTTGCAAAGCAATTAAGACAAGCTGGCCAAAAAAACTGCTCATAAAACCTTTCCTGCATTTTGAATAACCCGTAGATTCAGTCAATCAAGCCATGTTACAAACATCAGATTCTAAGGAACAGAGGAGATTTTTCTCCTTCTATGCTTTCCTTTCCTATTTCCTGTGGAAGTAGATTGATTTTCTTCCACAGTGTGAGTACAAACAAAAGTAGTAGCTGAAGCACATTTAGAGACGAAAAATCAAGAACTTATGCTCAGCTGAATTAGGTCAAGAGGGAAAGTAATGGCTCCATTAATTTTTAAATAAATCATGGGGTTCTTCTAGGAACATTTTACTTATCTCCTACCTTTCTATAGCATGCTTGTCAGCCTAAATCAGTACTTCCACTCCCGTCCTGGCTTTGGATTTATACTCAGTTATGTATAAGGAGTCAATGTTGAAAGTAGTTCTGAATTCATTTTTTACAGTAATACAGAAAGGAAGCTACAACAAACATCAACATCTTGAAAACACGTCTGCTGTTTTCCCAGATCAACAGAGCCACACAGTAACTCCACCTTGCAGATCTGGCTGGTGGAAAGAGGGGTTGTTTCAAGAGGGTTTTCTGTGGCACGAAGATATTGAAGTCAGGGGGGTCAGCCCCAATGGATATGGCTGTGGCCACACTGAGTGTGGATGCATCAAGAGTCAGAATAACCACATTCACTGACAGGAGACACTGCTAGAGAGAAGCCTCAACCTGGGGAAAAAAAGGTAGTAAGGTTGTAGGAAGCTCTTCTTTCAGCATCATCCTCAAGGGTTAGGTTTCAGAGCTGTAACACTGTCCCCTCAGTCTGTCTGCAGGGGTTAGAGGTTATCTGTTCACCTACAGCCCATGAGCACTTTCAAGGACAGACATTACTCCAAGAGCAGAAAGCATGGCATGCTTTCAGCATAAGGATGTAAAATCTTAACTGGGTTTTATTCACACCCCATCTTCATCCTTGCAAGTAGCCACTTGGACACACGTTACAAAATAATTTAATAACTCAGTTTCAAAGAATTAGTATTTAAAATGTATGCAAGAGAAAAATGTACGTTCTCCTTCAAACAAAAAATAGTGGAAGTAACTCAAGACCTCCTATGGGAAAGCCTAAGTGCAGTCTTCAGGGGCAAAAGAACTGGCTGCACTTCAAAGAGAAAAAATAATTAATGGAGAAATTTACATTTCTTGAGCCCCCAAATGCATACTTTAAAGAAATAAGGGAATCAGTTAAAAGAGGTGCTACACAACAGAATGTAATTGAATAGATTAGCAGCAAATGAAAAAGCGGACCAACAGTCCCAGTATATAACTATTATGATCATGGGAATACAGAAAGTAGGCTGCTGCTGTTACAGCTGCAGAAGCAGCAATCATCAGGAGCAATGCAAGAAAGTCTGCTGAAAATGGGAAGAGACAGCACGTAACAGTCTCTGCTAAGTGTTAAAACAGCTTTTACAAGGGTTACAAAGAGATGTCAATTCGAAACTAGCCAACTGATTTTCCTCTCAAAGGAAAATTTGATTGCTATTTCTGGGTCAATAGTCACTGGGACAATACTTAGTCACATCTTTTACAACTACTTTTTCAACTACATTTCTGTAGCTTGGACTTCTGTCACATCAGTACAGTTATGTCATGCCAGAAGAAAACTAAAAGGCATATTTCGCTGAGAGTAGTTTCAACCTGGAAAGCAGCTTTCTTTAGCCACTCTTCACCACCAGGGAAGAGAGAGAATATAGAAGGTTAGTCTGGAAGACAGTTCAGCAGAACACTGTAAGACTTGGAAACAGGCTAGAGGCCATCCAAAATACTCCACTCAGTCCCCAAACAGATGCCAAGCCCTCACTATCCACAGTTTTCCTCCTCAGATCCAATGCCACTGCAACCACACTACTTGAATTTGTAACATAAGGAGACTTAGACCAACTAAATTAGGCTCTGCTCTGAGACCACCTTAAATCACCTTTAAGTTGCTTTTCTCTCTCTCAGTGACAGAGACACAGTTTAACAAGACTGGTCTCTCTAAGCTAACCCTCATGATATATATTCCTTCCAAGCCCCAAAACTTTACAAAAGCCTGGAGAAAGCAAAGTGTCCTTCATTTCTTATTTTGAAGAAAAGCCTGACAGAGAACTGGAAAGTTTTCTGCAATATTTCTAACTGCCCCAAAATGTAGTAATCTTACAGAAAAATACACAGCCCTCCACGAACATCTCATGGGTTGAAGGCTCTGGAGGTCTAGTTACATTGAGGAGAAAACACAAAGGAGACAATAAATTTGTAAAGAAAAGATCACATACAATTATGTTCTGATAAAGTTGATAGCTTATGTGGGAATTTCCATGGATGGAAGACAATGGTGTGTGCTATATCACAGTAGGAAGCCCTTAGCACCAAATATGCAGAAAGCTGTAAATGAAGAGCTACCAGGAAACAAAAAGTAGAGTCTCAGGAACAAGAATACCTACACTATAGGACTACATCAGCTTAATGAAAACCTGTTTTGCAAATATTTATCCCTAACTGTGAAATTACCTATTTGATTTGAGTCTGGAAATCTTAAACATTTGGCTTACTGTTTAGAAAGTTAAGCCTTGACTCCCTTGACATCTCAATAGGTTTTTGTTATATTATAAACCATCACTCAGCTGTCTAAACATATGGATTAAAAGCAAAAACAAATTTCTATTTAATTACTACAGCAAATATCTGTGAAATTTGAGAGGCTATTCTTTTGTGCAACAATGTCACATTAATTCACAGGTGATCAAAACAACCTGTTACTTAAAAAAAATATTTGAAATAGACAATAAAAGTCAGCAGATTTTTAATAAAAGTCATAAGAAGTGAGACCTACCATTTAGCTCAACTAATCATAGTTTGACAGTAGGAGTATTTATAAAAAAATTGAATGCTGAAATAGCTGCAGCACATAAAAAAATCTTGTTTCATTTGCAAAACAATGTTAAAAACCATGCTGTGAAATAGGCTCATTCTGAAAGTCTTATGAGGGAAGAATTACAAGGAAAATCTTGTAAAAATAATAGAAGCACCAGAAAGTGAAGAGAGCGATTACAAAACTGGATGCTGCCTAAATTAAGGAAGCTCAGTAAGTTCACTAAAACTACAAGAAGATACACCTCCTCAAACTTCACCTTATTTTGAGGTTTCCGAAAGAAAATTACCATGTTTCTGCAGGTATCAATTTGACAGATATGTCATCTGAAACAAGCATTTATCTCTTTAGGAAACACCAACACGGTGCTGTATAAAATCCTGGGTAGTTAGAAGTACCAGTAAGGCAGCACTCACTGTGCAAAGGTTTTATCTGTAAGGTCCACGTGGTTGATCCTCACAATGCACTCATTTTCATGGAACAGACCATCACGCCTAGATCTGCTGTCTTCTTCAATACCACGGATAAAGAGTCCCAGCATTCTAAAAGGCAAAACACAGGTGAAAACTCTCCTCACTGTGGTGATAGGAATTTACAGCAACTAAACATAGATATTAAACTCTACTGTGGAGGAGATGAAAAAACTGTTACCAAGTGCCTACCAGAGAGAAAGGACTTCCAGCTCACTTAACTAAAAAGGAGAGGAGTCCAAGAAAACACCAAAAAAATATTGCTGGACACTAATGCTATACTACTTACTAGAACTTCAGAAGCATTAACTCCTGTAGGTCATGCCTGGAGAAAACACAGGAAAACACCTGTATCTCCCTTCCAGTCTAAAATGTTGATGTAGCTTATGCAACACTTTTCTGTCCCTAAGTAAGATTATATTGCTCCAAAGAAAAGCACAAACAGATCAAAAGTAATTTTCTACCTTGACCATAATAAAATAAACACACATTACAATAAGATAAAAAAATAACTGACATTTCTACTTCTGAGAAATCTCTGAAACTTTCCAGTTGCCAAAAACCCTTGCTGTGATGTAAGACAGCAATACTACTGACTCATGTGGCAGGACAGCAGCAGAATTTTAAAGCCCAAGTTGTTTTCGAACAGGCCAAGTGCAAGTGAACACGGAGGTGCAGCACAGAATAATGCAATAAGTGAACATGTGTGCCTGGTGCAAAATTCCAGTGTTGATAACTCTGCTGGGAGTACCAGGCTAATCCTGACCTCGCTGGAGCATCTCTGTATTGCAAACTATAATTCAACATAGATATATCCCATGATACCAGTACAATGCCCCAAAAAACTGGACAACTTTGTGTTTGTGAAGAACTTTTATAATCAATCTCTGTCCACCAAATTTCCATACTGCATCAGCAAAGGCAGATGACCTTTAGAGACCATTTTCTATTGCTTAGACTCCATAAAATATTCATGTGCAATTTTCAAGGTGCCAGCACTCCAACCACAAAACAGAAGTCTTGAATTTTTGACTCAGCTTCATGACTGCCCCTCATATATAACTCCGCTCAACAGATTTGCAGCACACCATTAACTATCTCAAATGACACTATATTCACTGTGCATCTGATTTTCAATTTACTGGATAATAAGATTTAAAAATTTAAACTTGTGTCCTATCAATTACTGAGTGAAAACTTGGTTCCTACTGAATATTACTTTTTCAAGATACCTAACCAAAAAAAAATGGTTTAATAGCATAAAGATTCTCTTTCAACCAGTGTTACCCTTCACTAAAGGATTCAAAGGGACAGTGGTGGTGAGGGGCTGCAGCCCTTCTCATGACATCCAACTAGTGGCCATCAAAAACCTAAACCCTAAGAACTAATTAAATGCAATTATGTTAAGATGCAACCAGTAAAAGTAGATAAATAAAAGAAATTACAAATTAAGTTGGCTGCCGACTAATCCTATGTAATTAGACATTGCACACATGTACTGCAATAGGACTGCTCACTTATCTGACACAGTGTGCTGTACTGACTGAGTGGCTTGAGTTACATATGTTGGGATATCTTAAATTCATTCCTTCATTATTTTTTTCCACAGTCTCAATTTTAGCATTTAAAGGCACTATTAAATTTTTGTTTCCTTTTTTATGATATTTAAGTACAAAAGAAGGGGGGGGAATTATTTCCATTACTTTTGTAGTTCCTGTAAACATTAGGATTTTATAAATGAACACGATGACCTCTAGAAAAGCTTTGGTCTGCAGCAGCACTAGGCTAACACCAGCATTACCTTATTAGAAGATAACTTTACAATTTAAATACCAGACCAAGGTAGTCATGGCCAGCACATCCGTATAAATTCTATTGTGTCATTAACAGAAATAAAAGATGCTCCTCTGTACTTTCTCATGTTACAATGAGTTACAGCTTATACACTATCTTGGGCTTGATTAAATAAGAGGGTCAAGTGATTTAAGTCACTCCAGTGCTTTAACAAAGGTACCAGTAGAGTTCCGCCAAGAGTCATGAAAATTTCTAGACAACTGATTAAACAACAAGCAGTTCACCTTGCAAAGACCCTTCTTCTCCAAGGGATTCCCAAAACTATTTGTAAATATGGACATATTAACATGCATGCAATGGAGAGCACACAATGCCACTTCTTCATGGCTTTAAAGGCTGCACTCCACACAGTGATACTGGAGAACAGAACTGTATTTCAGTCACAGTAGTTATTGATTTCAATAGCTTGCAATTTCAGCACATTTCTTTATGAATGATCTTGAAATACGGTGTATACACTACAACCTCTATGGCATGCCTACATAAAATCTGCATTTCATTGTGGGATAACAAACACAAGTGCCTTTTTCAAAACATCAGGCAGCCTGTATAGCCAAGGACCTAACTTAGACCTCCCACAGTTCCCATCAAAGACCTACTTTTGTCTTGAGACAGTGATGACATTTTTACAGGCAGCAGGTGGACAGCTATTTTCCCTTTTGGTAAATAAAACAATCTGAATTAATTTGAGTCCACTTACTAACTCAGATCTTGCCAAGAAAACCTTTACACACACACAGACAAGGTAATTCCATCCTTCACATTCTCTGTTCTACATGGAAGTTGACAAGTAAAGAAATGTTTAAGAATTAGTCAATTTTTACTTTTGCAGTAATTGTCCTTGTGTTACAGGCATCCATTTTACTATAGAGTCATTTATGGCTCTGGCAATTTCCCATCTCTTATTCACAGTTGCCAGTGTCAAATTAACTCTCTGGCTAAGCCTCTATGAAAAATTTCAGCCTAGATTTTTCTTTTTTTTTTAACACATCTCAGTTACATGACTTAGAAAACAGTTATAATGAAAATGCTGACGCAGTCTTACCTACAGCACATCAAGATGAGCACGCTGCTGTAACAGGCTTTTGTGATCTCAATGGACTATGTTAAATCACTTATAATTAAAGTAATTGCATTGTGACAAAGAAAAGTTCATGGTATAGTGCACATTTTGTAAATGTTATACAAACAAATCTGAAATATGGCTTGAAAAATAGGAGGCATGAACATGTAAGCAATTTTTTTGACTTTTCTTGTCTGATATATCACTAAGGAAGGACCTATGCAGAGACATCTGATTGGGAAAAATCAAAACAAAACAAACAACAAACACAAACACCAACAGCATAACCAAACCCAGCCCAACACCACACCAAACTACTGAGTCTAGTTTACTATTCAGAGAACAAAACAAGAGACAATTAAAGGGACGTTTATGAACAAAGAGGTTGGTATTGACTGAAACAACAGGATGTGGCACTTAGCGCTGTGGTCTGGTTAACAAGGTGGAAATCAGTCCAAGGTTGGACTCAACTACCTTGGAGATGTCTTCCAACCTAAATGACTCCATGGCTGTCTCGTATACAACTTAGGCTAGTTAATATTTTGGTAACAGAAAACAGTGTCATAAACCAATTATCTTTTAAGTATTTGTTTTCTTTCCTTATGGTAAACAGTAGGTATTTTAAGACAAGCATAACTGAAATTCCTTCATTAATGTACTTCTTGAGCAATGCAGAAAATACCTTACCTTCCACTCAAAGATGAAAAAAAGGGCACTACATGTATTCCCAAGGGTCCACCTTCCCCAGAAATCTCCACAGTTTTTGTCATTTCACTAAAAAAGAGCACAGAGAAACACATCTCATATGCTTATTCACAGAATTCTCTATGTTCAAAACAAATTCCTGGTTGATCAGAAAGAGTGGAAAAACTATTTCATCAGACCTCACTAATACATAAAAATACAACGAAAAGTAAAACAGCTATGCAATTATTTTTATATATATTAGCATTTTTGTATTTTAAAAGGGAAAGAAATCAGGTACTAGACATTTTCCCAAGTAAACCCTCAAGTAAAGTAATTAGAATATTAAAGAATAAGCTTTTAAGTGAGGAGAGACTTCATCATCAAATAAAAGGTGGGGGATGTGGGGGGTTGGTTATTCCACATGTTCTTAATTTATGCTCCACATGAGCTGCTTCAGCCAAGTTCCCCATGTGGCCACATTATAAACATGAAGATCACACATTAAGGACATCAAGCCTATAAGCAAATTACTCAAATCATATTTACATATCTTGATTTCTGTCTCAGTTGCATACAACCTCCTTGACAAAGAATAAAACAAATTGCAATCAAAAGTGCAACTCAGCTCATTTTATCACAAAGTTTCCTTCCTCATCAAAAAACCATTATCAAAACCCTCTCTATTATCTCTGACAGATTTTTTGCTGTTTCATGGCTATGTGCTGTTTCATTTCCTATGGAGTATTTTAAACTGCCAGCCTTACAGTGACCTTATCTCTATTCTGGGTGACCCTAATTAGAAAAGGAAGGTACTACTACTTGGCAAGAACATTTTTAGAAAAACATTAGTAGTGTCTGTATTTCTGCAGCTCACGTTCCTTCCTTCTACACCAGTGTCCATCTTCTGTAACAGCCCTTCCCTCAAACTGCACTGAACACCACCAACAGGATCAGTGACCACTCAGGTCAGAACACCCTAATGCTGCAAGCTCAGTATGTGCATGGCCAGTCCTGCAGCCCTGGCAGAGCATGTGAAACCAAACCAAATGGCCATGTCATACACTGCCCCGAGTTAGAGACTCAGTGGAACCGATGCAAGTGCAAGCTGTCAGTGGGGAAATACTTCCTACCTTCCTCCAAAACCCACGCAAAGGATTTGGAGAACATGTCTGCAAAGTAAGGTGACTGAGCTGACTCTTCCACACCACCCTGCCTGCCCCCAGGATGATTTTTCTCTCACACAACAACTTACTCTGGGATCAGCTGACTCACTTGGCTGACCCACGGTCTTATGACCATTTGATATGAGGTAAGAATCAGCAAGAACGCTCTGGCAGAAGGCGATGAAGTGGCAACACAGTTACATCAAATTACATACAACATAAGACCACATGGCACAGCTAAACTCTCTCACAAGGAGCACAGTTACTGCAAATGACCTCAGACAAATTCTGGCATTGCCATCTAATAACACAGGAATATTTTTTTGTGGTTATGAACCTTCATCTGGCTGCAAAACAACGAGAAGCAACTTGCCCTACATAGAATAATTCTAGCTTGGTCAGCTAAATATGGAATAAGACTCGAAAATAAGTTTATTTTTTTTGTTTGTTTTTGGAAGGCAGTGAGTTTTAGGGAGTTTGGAGCGTGTTTGTTTTTTTTTTTAAACTATTCTTCCTAAAAGGCTGACACTGTAATGAATTTATGTTCTGTAAAAATAAATGGAAATACCCTGAGCAACAAACCACCACTGATCCCAATGTAACAGCTTTACATGCTAATGCGTTTGTAACACAGGCACCACTGACAGGCATTTGCAGATTTTCTTTCCTGTATTGCCCCTCTTCATTAATCAAATGGGGAAAATTCTGACAAAATCTTCCTCCAAGTTTTTATACATACTCTTTTTTTCTAAGGAAACTGGTCAGAAAAACTAATCAGGGTGGTTACCAAAAACCCCAACAACGCATTCATAGGAAATTAACTCCTCTTTCAGTTCCATCTTCTACTTCCTCCAATTCTCTTAATATACAAAGACAGATAATTAAAGGGCTACTTTTATTGTCTTTTGAACTTCTATGGAATCAAAAGGCATAAGTAAAATAAGTAGCCAAATCCTATAGATGCAGAAAACAATCAGAAGTAGTGAATGGTCTTTCATTTGTAGAGGGGAAATTCAAATAAATTACAGTTGTCCCCAGATAACCCTCCCTGTTGCTTCAGTACTTCAGGGAAGACTTGTCTTCCTAAGCAGCTGTATGAGAGAGCAGGAAGTTTTTTGAGGGCTATCACGACGGACAGGTTAGCTGTCATATTAAATCAACACACTTACAGTTATAAGTAGGCTCAGGGCTAAAGAAAACATACAAGCTTAGTTTCAAATCTAACATGAAATCTACACACCAACAAGAATAGGCTTCTTGGTAAAAATCAATAGCTCACATGAACACTGTGTATTACCGTTAAAAATTGTGGTACATCCTAAAACTTAAGGATGCTCTAAAACACAAAATATGCAGAATAAGAGAACACTCTGTATACATGTATTAAAAACCGTACTTTGGAATTATAATTTTAGTCAAGATTCCATGAATTTAAAGACTTCTCATTCTCAAACAAAAGTGATTCTTAGTTACATTGGAGAAGAAAACTGCCCTTCACAGCAACTTGCATGGATCTCTGAGGACATGTTATTTTTATAATATACCTATGAAAGCATGATAGTTAAAAATTTTAAGAAAATAGGACATTTGGGGTTTGATTTGTTTCTTATTTGGTTAGGAACCTCAAAGATTAGAGATGTAGGGAAATTAAGTATAAATCACTCATTCTGTCCCTCTTCAGGTAGGTTTAATTTGTCCACAAGAACAGCTGAACTCAGCAGTGACCTGTTCCACAGGGGCTTATAGTTTATACTGAACTGGACACAGTATTCAGGCATAGGGCATGGCTGAATGAGATCCTAAATAGGATGAGCTTTAAGAATACTAACTACTAAACTCCACAGGCACCAGGGACACAACGGTGATAGAACTCTTCAGTTTGACAGAGCCAGGTTAAAAAAATTAAAGGAGGGAGTAGGAGAATGCAGAATAGCTTTGCACTGCAGGTTGATAGCTGGGATATTGACATCAGAGAGGGTAGTTTATGGATTTGCTGCAATATTCAGCACATTTAAAAGACAAACCAACACCCAAAATAGGAAAAAAATTAAATTCCAGGATTTAGTAACCCACTAGTGACCTATTCCTGCTTTAAATCTCTCCTGCAGATCTTAAATGCCTTTTGCAGTAAAAGAAAACACAAGTCTGGCCTATCCAGTCAGTAAGAAAGACCTGGAGCTCAATTGCTAGCTGGGGATGAGAGGTTGGGAACACCGGTGAGCGATGCACAGAGGATGCCTGATCCTCAGCGTGGCAGGGTCCTCACTGTCGAATACTACAGCTCCCTCTCCTGAAACCTGTATCCAAAATTAGCAGTTTGGCAGTTTTGCAATGGGGAACGATCTGTTAGCTGAAAACTTCTCTGTAAACTATCCAACAGCACCGATGAACCAATCCCAGCCACTGAGAACTCAGATGTTGGAAGGGAACACTCCAGAGGGTTTTGCAGCAGGGCCTGGGTCACCAAGGTGCTTTGACCTTCTCCAGTTACAAATGCTTGGGGAATCTTGGTAGGATTTCTCTCGGAGAACGCAGCCTAAAGCAGATTAACTGTTTTGCAACACTCTGAAGACAGTACCTTGGAAAAGCTTCTTTGTGCATGGGTTACTGAGCAAAACTTGTCATCATGTGTATGGCACAAGAATTTACTGCCCGAGTAAACACAGATCAAGTATTTATCATTCCAATGGCATTTGCCTTTGCAATTTTATTCAATACTTTCTCATGTGTTTTTAAGAAAAGGTACAGATTAGTAAGATGCCATATCTGAAAAAAATCTCTCAGTGCAGGATGTCAGTGTTTCCCTTGCAAACAGAAAAGCACAGCTGATGTTCTGAGCATGCTTTGTGGTGTTTTTATTGACCACAGTCAAGTCAAATGGAAAATAAATGTTACTTGGATGTAGAGAGCTCACAGATGATATTATTAAGCTGCATCTCCTTGCCTGTTCTTCACTTGTGCTTCCAGCCCCACCAGACAATTCCAGTGGAGAGAACATCCATCCATCCATGTGCTGACATTTGGTAGAGAGCACAGGCCTACAGGCGATGTCACGTTTCTAAAGGGGATTTTAACAAGGACACATGCACAGATTTATCCAAATAAACAGGGTGATGACTCCGTCCATGTACTTTTTTCACATACTAAACCAGTGCAGTTACTGATGGTAATAAAGTATTTGTGCCCATTCTTCCAGAGAAGCTTCCAGAGTAGTCAGCTCAACTGGTGAGGGTAGATAGCACAATTCCCATCCACCTTCTAACCCTTTTCCACATTTTTTCCTTCTATCTTTTAAACTAGATGCACAAAGGTCTGTTGAAAGCTCCGTAGAAGAAACTGCAACTCCAGATGTTAAATAATGTGAACACGCTCAAATGACGAAAACCCAAACAACATCTAACCAGGGACGGAGAGCACCCTACAGGGAGAGGAGAAGGCAGCTGAATGTGAAGTCAGGGACGAGCTTTCCAGGTGCAGTTAAGGAGATGACTCCCTCTTTTACAAGAGACAGACACGCTTCAGCTACTCCATTCTACACAAAACTAAACAAACAATCCATAAAGTTCAAATATTTACTAGGAAATAAGGTCAGAATCTTTCAGTTTCGGGTTTGAAGAGGAAACAAAACACCTTCTCACCAAAATGTGTTAATGGAGACTTTTTCTTCCAGTCTAAAATTAGCTAGTTCTCACACGATTAACTGTCTAAAGTCTTAGAGAGAAATCAGACAGCCTGCAGGGGTTTGTGCCTCTTTACTTTAAATCAAGTTGTTCCAATTCTCTGTTGTTAGACTAATGAAAGACACGGTAGGTTAAAAAAAGGAAAATACAGAGAAGGAAAAAATTCTGCAGCTATGCTTTAATTATGTATCCACAGTGCTTAAACCAAGGAACTGACCTTGACCTCTGCTAAAAAGAAGTGGGAAGACAGCAAAACAGAACATAATGAAAACACATAATTCATTATCTATGCATAAATTACCCTTTGAGTTCCAACTAATCCAGTGTTATTAAGCTAAACACCCACTTCCAAGCAGATTCATGTCTACTGTTCCTTAACACTGTCATTGTTACTAAAAAAGGCAAGGTTTCCAAACCCAGTATTTTCAAAGTACAGTGTGCTAAGGAATTCAGTGTTAAAGGTTGTGACAAATACCTACCTGACCATCTATACAGTACCAAGACCCTGTTCTTACTATAAAAATCTTCCAGACCTAGTAGAGAACATGAAAAGAAGCAAGGAGAAATACAAAATTTTATACACTGATGGCATTAGCTTGGCTTCTTTTATCCTGAATTGCTAGAAAACAAACACAATTAAAAAAGAAAAAATTAAAAAAAGCCACCTCCAGATTTTACAAGAGGATTGTCATTATTTATTCCATTAAAAAATGTTCCAATGACCTGATGTTTCAAGTCTCTCCTACAGCAAAAGTTCAACTCTCAAAATGTCAAATTAAAATTCTCAGACTCCCAAGGGATACAGTCCTGAAAAGTTTCTCAGTACTTCTACAGGGAGATGTTTTAAGAGCACTCAGGCAAAGCAACTCCCCACTAAGCTTCTGAGTAGAGGAGTTAAAAGTCCTCCATGCTGCTGTTTACCCAATGTGCTTCATCTGCTTAAATCAGTGAAATGATTTTCTTCAAAGGGAACAGTTTTCCTACTTGAATGAGAAGTAAAAAATAATTCAAGTCTAGAGCCTTTCACTTCACCTCTCTGGGTTTCACAACCATGAAATATTTATCATGGCATTCTTTTCTTACAGTTCCCTCTGAAATGCCCATTTATTGGCTGTAGAGAAGGGACTCTGACCAGAGACAGGTTGGTGCTCAGATAATTTTCTCAGGTGATGATGAGCTGCTATCATGTGAAGTGCTATAGACCTTCAAGGTTATCAAACTCAGCAACAGGAAAGGTTATACTCCAGGGAAAGCAGCAGGGACAACAGTGGCTTTCTTTCTCCCATGGCATGGAAATGCTTTCATAGCATGGAGTAGCTCACAATTAGGCTGAAATATCAGCCTTATTAACATCACTGAACACTCCTTATTTAAATTGCATATTTAAATGAAGGCTTAAGGTATCAGGGCCCTAACACCTTTGAAATACAATAAGAAAGATACTTGAATAAATCAGAATTGTAAAGTAACACCCTCTTTCAGAATGAACAGTGTAAAAGCAGTCACATTAGATACTAAGATGCTAGTTTTACTACTTGTGGAAAAAATAAGTTTTATTATTTAATACTATTTTATTAATGAAACCTTCTTTAGTTACATTCAATCAATTTAAATAACAGTAAGACAGATGCTCTCTAGTGACTTATTATTTTCCTTTATAAACCTATTATTCCTAATGAAAACACTTTTGGAAAAAGAGTTTTTCAAAAAACTTCACTTAGAAGAAAAAGCCAAACAAGAATCAAAACCATTGCCTTAAAATTTAAATTCTTTGACTTTTGAAATTCCAGTGAATTTCACAGAAACATGAACTAACTTTGCTTTACAAAACAATGTGTTCAGAATTCCTCCAATGTTCACTGCTCAAAGAAACTCAGATATATTACAAATACTTCAGGATAATTCAAAGCTTTGAGGAGAAAATCCTCATTGTATCCATCTCAACTCATGCAGGCAAAAAAAAACCAAAAAAATAGTGTATCTCAAAATCTCCTCAGGACACAGGAACATTAATGCAAGGCATTATTTTACAGTGACTGCATTTAAAGAATGGATGCTCATTTCTCTCTGTTTTGGTTTGGTTTTCATTTATTTGGTTGGTTTTGGCCACAGATTTTCTGAATGCACCAACCTCAGTGAAGATTAGGATAACTCTTTTTATCTTAAAAAAAATAAAATACATTTCAACCAGTGAAGAAAAATTCTTGGGAATATCCTCTTCTGCTCAGCTTTCCCTCTGCTCCCTGACTGCTCCACACTTCAATGCTCAGGCACTAATCCAGTGGCCCCCTATCTATATATTCCTTACCCCTTCTCCTTCCATATTCCTCCATCAAGACACTTTGCAGAATTCCGCAAAAACTCTCAGAGAGCCACAGAAATTTAGGCTTTTTCCTGACTGTTTTGTGACAACGCCAGAGACGACCCGGCCGTTTCAGAAAACAGAGTAACTCTGCAAAGCGTCACAGAGGTTTTTCTCATTGTCAACATTTCCAACAGCCACCACATTATGAACATTAAAAGCAAACAAGTATCACAACCTTCTTCTGAAGAATCTCGAAAGAAAGCAATGAAATGTTCAATTCAATAAACAACAATATGCTCTCAGAAAATTCCTAAGAGGACTTAGAGGGTCTAAAACACCCCAGTAAAGGCGTAAGGACAACAGTAACTACGAGCCTAGTGTGCACAGAGCTTGATTAATCCCCATTACAAATTAACGGATCAAGAGACAAATGAGTGCATATATTTGGTGATGCATGATAATTACCTCAGGTGAAACAAGCTGTAGAAGTCTTTAGCAACATTCCATGAAGAGAAAATAAGCACTAGCAACTAAACTAAGTTCTATACCTGCATGATGAACACTAATCAGCTGGTGTGTAACTTAGAGGCCCGGCAGGTGCAGACAGAGCTGCAAGAGCACTCCAGTTCCTTTTCATAATGAGACCATTCTAAAAATACGTACCAGTGTCAGCAGGCAAGAGAAGAAATCACAAAATGGCATATGCACTAGGCAACAAGGAGGCCTCCAGAAGGGAGGAAGGGAACCAGACAGATTGAGATGAAAAACACAACTGCACCAAGATGACAAAATCTCCCATAAAATAAATTAAATTTTGACACACAGAGTAAGAAAAATTAGAAATTATCTCTCTTGCATGGAAAAGACTGATTTTTACATGCTCTGAAACGAAAGGTGATCCTACTACCCAAACCATGGCATGGCCCAGAAGACCAGCAAGGTTAGAATCCCTGCTCGTGTCAACTTCTCCACAGGTTCTGAGTACATGTCCACGCCTCCTTCCCAGCCCTCACGTAGGCAATGCGAGAATAACAGCACTTGTTTGTTCTTGGATATTTGTGAGGACAAATGCTCTAAGATTCAGGCATGCAGGTACTGCTTCTTTTATGGGGTTTACTTTATACTGTTTTGACAAACAACTACAAGCTGCAGAATTATAGCAAAGGATTATTTGCTATCACCAAAATGGAAACAGAGTAATTTTTCACGTTTTAGCTGTCACACAGAAGTCTGCCATGTAACACTTCTTAATTTCATTATACAGTGTGCTGCATATACCACTACAGTTCTGCAACAAACACAGCATACTGGACAAAGGACTGAATTCCCTTACCTACCCAAAAGGGCAGCTTTAGCACAACCTGAATCACCAGTCAAACCTGAATTTTGAGCTGAGACAGAAGAACAGCAGCATGGAAACATTTTGCTCTAAATTTAGTAGGTCAGCTCTTCTACTGTCACGATCGAGGATCTGACCCACCTACTCTGTGACACCATACTGCAACCTGGACTGTCAGCTTGGTGTAACAATCTGCAAAAACACTGCTTTGCAATTTCATTTCAGACAGAATTTTCCTTGAGATTTCAGAAGCAACACACATTGTTGTTCATCATGAAACTCTTCAAACCACCTAATTTCCCCTCCTCTTTTTTTCAACTATGCAGCTGTCAAGTTGGACTGCATTTGCTTCCAATGCAGATTAGATATTTACTGAAGTTTCACTCAAAATTTAGACTGGGTAAAATAAAAGTTATTTCCCAAATTTCAATGGGACCACTACCACCTTCAGAAAGAGCAGCACTGGCCATCTCTAGCTCGTTATAAATAGAGAAAAAGGATGCATTCCATCTGACTTGCCTAGTGAAGCAATGCACAGAGAAATATTGTAAATATTGGCTACAGTTTTCACAGTGTATAAACACAGAGATAAAAATCTACTACAGGATATAGCAAAGTAATAACCTTACCACTCAAAAACAGAGGTGACACTTAAACCGTAGAAGATCATTTTAGGATTATATGGTTCAGTGAATCATTATTTACTGAGATATAATATACCATCTAAGGACATCCTCTATCCTACGACATTAAATACTTGCAGGACTGAGCAGAAATCAAAAAGGGAGTATACAAGAGTAGTATTATTTCTGCCTTACCCTTACACTACACATAGCACAAAAAAAACTTTCATATTCATCAACGAGGCTAAAAGACTGTCATGCACAAATATGTGCTTCAGCATGTGAATCGAATGCAATTTTAGAACGGGAGGGGGAGAAGGAGAAAGAGCTCATGATGATGAGAAACACAATGCAGATTCAGAAGAGCAGCTGGAATGAAAAGCCAGTGTTATCCTGCATGTTGATAGATGACACTTGAGTCAGCACCAAACAGATGATGTTCCTACCTGACAGGGAGCCGGGCCCTCTGAGCCAACAACAGTTCTGTGGGTCCAGTGAGGTTCATTTCCCCATCCTGAAAGGAGGCCTGGGAAGCACCCTGTTGAGAGATTTCAAAGCACATTTTGAAGAAGCATACATCATTGTGGTTATATCTTTTAATCAGTATTTCAAAGAGAAAGTCGGTCATAATGTAACATCATCTCACTGACAGTAAGACTGACAGACCCATTCTGTGTGCAGCATCTGTGACTGCACGTCAAGGAACAGGAGGGTATCTCAAGTCCTGCTCCTCACATAGGAGTCCCACCATCCTCCACTGGAGAAACCTATGGTACTACTGTCTTGTCTGCCTATCTAACCTGAATGTCACTCTCTCTCACCCTGAGTCTCGTCCTTTGCCACAACAGGTCCCACAGACTTTGGATAAACCAAATGGCTTTCTTTGTTTGCGCTCGAGCATTTTGTTTGCATTTGTAGCATTTATCTGGTATTTTCACAGTAACTTCACAGAAAAACAAAGTCTGTAACCACTTCGCCAGACACAAAAATAAAGTGCACACAGGGTCCAGACTTCAGTGCTAAAGCTCTTGAAAACTATTATTTAACTTTCTTTTTGTGATTCTTACAGTTTTAGTGTTTGCATTTTTTCACACTGTGAGAGGGAAATAGTTACCAGTGAGATAAGACCACTGTCAGCAAGTGATGTATGAGCTTTAACATACTGTACTTCATCCCAACCCTTATGGCAATAATGTAAACAGAACAAATTCTGTAACAAAGACCTTCTTTGGAGGAGTCACTTCTGTCAAATCTGCAACAGGAATATAGCTGGAAGACATAAATCTTCAGCTGTCAACACACTAAGATAATTCAATTCAGAGTTTGATCTTAACTAGATAAAGTCTAAAGTTAATAATTATGGTTTTTGTTGTTGCTGTGGTAGTTTTCCAGTGTACACTCTTGTCATATCAAGTTGTCTTGAGGCAAAAGGTAGCAATGCTATAAATTAATTTCAAAGAACAAAGCCAACTAGACAGGTAATTTAATTTTCAATAAAAGCTCTACACTATATTAAAAGTTCCCACTTCTCTCAAATGATGGTTCTGCTCAGAAGATGGATTTAAATGTTTGGTGTTTTCAGTCCCTCAAAGATTTGTAAAACTTATTTTTAGTTTGGAAGTGTCAAGAGAGTTGGTGGTAAGTGTTGGTTGCCTTGCGTTTCAAAATAGAATCAGGAGCAGCCTTGCAAGCAAACCCTTGACATATAAAGCAAGCTGGACCCCCTTTTGGTTCATTTGCTGGCTTTGAACCTATAATACTCGGAGTGATGCTCATTGTGTATTAATTAAATCAGAAGCCAACAGACTTTGCTCCAGCTGCAAGACCAATACAGCTCAAAGTGAACTCCTCTCAGCAGAACAGCCATTTTAAAGAATTGTGTATTGTGTACCATCCCTTCCAATTGCTCCTCACAGTGGAACCATATGTCAAGGAACAGTTCTTGCCATATGAAGTATATTCCATACTACTAAACCAGTAAATCAAGAACTCAACCCCAAGTCTGTATGTTGGCTTCATCTTGACAAAACCCTCCAAAAAAAGTGTCTTGGTAGCAACAGATGCTGGAAGCAGACAAGCCCCTTAACAATAACACTCCCAACAACGACAACCTCCTTTGGCTACCTACTGAAAACACCAGTGCTACAAAGGCTCCACTTTTCGGAAAGCTGAAGAAAGCCAAGCCATGAGCAGATTCAGGGTCGTAAATTAACAAGACTCTTTTCTTCCAGACACTGGTTGCAACGCAGTGCCTGCCAGAGAACATGCTACTGATGAACTCAGAACTTTTTGCTACCTGAGGCCTCCCTGGCAGTCTACACAAGCCTGCAAAAGCTACGTTACATCTCTGTTTCTGGGCTTTTGGTTACTATTGTTCTTGTAGTTAGATTACATCCATGCTTGTCCTCTACCTCCACTTCCTGGGAAACAGATTTCACAGTAAGGAAAAACACTGATATTCAGACCACAATCTCGTCTCTTGTTTCTGTTGACTGATTTACATATTTTTAACCACAACGAACCATTTTTTGATCAGCAAGTATAATCTCATACTTTCACTGGCTTAGTGACACAAGACAACACAGCTAAGAGCATAGTTACATTCCAAGATAAGTAAGAGGTCCTTACAGAAAGATGGCAACTAACAGCTTTCCTTTCTGCTAAAGGCCAGGCCAACAGGAAGTATCTTGAAGCTGGATAAGAGGATTATTACAGATATCAGGGATATTAGACCTTGGGAAGAGGTCTTCAAGAACAGATTTATAAACATGCCACAAAGGTTACAAGGCATGTTCATTCCTGTGCCAGAAAATAACGGTCCAGCCTTGCAAGGCACCTGACAGTCACATACATCTTAATCTTTCCTCAAGATAAGATATGAGGAACTAGATGACGAAGTTTGGAGTCCACATCCACAATTACAGCTTGCATTTTTGGTTTCTTTTTGTTTCTGTTTTTTGGGTTGGCTTGTTTGTTTATTGTACTGTGGGGGGTTTATTTGTTTGCATTTTAAACTTAATACTAAAAAATTCAGAAGAAAGTTAACCTCTCTGGGCTGAACAGAAGTGTGCTGAGGGACTTCAGAAACGGCACAGGGAAAATTTCAGGATCAGAGCCCCAGTCCTGCCCTCCACTGCCTGTTTGATTTGAAGGCATATAGCGCTCACACATGTCACAGATTATCACATGCTCAAGTCAGCAAACACAAAGTCAGATATATTTAAAGGCTTAACTGATCAAGGAAACATGAATCATAATACTGGCATTATAACTGAGCTCTCTGAGAAGGACATTAGAGCTTCAGTCACATAATCACTACAAATGGCCAAATTCCTTCCATACTTCAGCATTTCGTTAGAAGCACAATAAATTTAAACAGATCATCTCCTGATGAACTAGCAGAAAGACAGGAAACCAGAAATGCAGAAGACACTATCGAAAGACAATGTTCCAACACACACAGAAACGCTCCATCTCTTGTTCATATTTTAAAGTCTGATTGTCAGTTTCTCAGTAGTATCAGAATTAATGATACTGACTACTAAAACTTCACTCAAATTCAGATGACAGTGTAATGGTTTTACAGGAATGAAATTGCAGTTTTAACTTCGGACATAGGAAGAAAATTCCAAACAGTGTGGTGAAAACAAAAGCCAAGAAAGCACATGCATCTAGAAACAGTGGAGTTTTTTAATTTATTTACATAGGGATAACTTGAATTAAGGAACTCTTATTAGTGCTACAAAAGCATATTCTTCAAATTAGGACTTAAGCAGAATAGAGTGATTCTATTAAATAACAGCTTTCTGCAAACAACTGCAACCCAAATGCTGGAAAGAGTCTCCTATTCATTATGCGGCAGCTCTCAAGTTAGGTAAACATGTACATGTGACAGGGAGAAAGAGTGACAGAGTACACACCATATTTTCTACTCTGTGAACATACAGTCTTCTCAATTCAACCATGAGCATGGACATGTATTACCCCAGCAATAAATGCTGGAATCAGTCATGGTCTTACTGAGCTTAGGGAGTATGATAAATTCTCTGAGGTCTTTCTTTAATTTTTCAAAATGCTCATTTCATAAAACCCAAAACACGTCTGAGGGGAAAAGTGATGGTGACACTTTTGAATAGAGACATGAAAGTATCAATCTCAGGCTGGAAAAATGGTTAGGGAAAGTCAGAACTGACTGAGAACAGCCACACCAACTGTTTATGTTGCAAACAAAAGGCACAGCGCGGAGCAGCGACACAGCAGCAGCTGCCCACCAGTCCCACTGCTCTGTTTGCTCACTATCATTGCAACCCAAAAAACTGGATTTTTGTGTCTTCAAAAAAACTGCACCACAGCTGTTTTCTAACTAAACTCTGGCTACAGAGTAGTTTTGAGCTACATTTTAGCTAAAAATAACTTTTTTGTTGAGGTTCTTCTGCAGCAAAATTCTGCAGATTCATGCAAGAGCAGACTACAACACCTAGCCCAGCAAGACAACTTGAGAAATATTCACAGGCCACCAGTGGTTATAGAAGGAACCTATCTAATCACCTCAAATCTGCCTGGTAGGCTCAGAATACAATTCATTCCTATGACAGTAAGTTTTTGAGTAGCATAAAATTGCTGATATGTCACTTCTAGAAAAGCTATATAGCAAAAAACATGTACTGCTTTGGAAAAAAAAATTATATAATAACCAACATGATACAGATCTCAAAACTAGATAAATTTAGAGAATATGAAGTCTAAATAAAGAACGGGAGAAAATTCTGATTGCAGGATACACTTGGAGTATAAAATGGTCATCAAACACTAACAATAAACTTATAGGAAATAAATACAAACTATTAATAGAAGAAATACACGATATCTACTCAGATTAGGACTGAAGCAGTCTGGTACACCCAAGGGAAAGTATCTTTATCTGAGACTTTCTTTCAATGGCTAAGCTAGAAGTGAAAATGTGTGTCAGAAGTTCCAGTTTACAGAGTCATATCCCCCGAGGGCACCAACTCTTTAAAACAAAGAAAAGTATCCAAAACACAGAGCAGAAGGTCACGGGGCAGGTGTCAGGCCGCTGAGCTCGCTCTCCCTACTTGGCCAACAGTAAACCTTCTCCCAAGAAGGTTCAGTGGGAGTTCATAACATCAACAGTGAGATGAAGGAAACTTGGGGGTGAAAGGGATGCTTCGTTTACAAATGCAGGAAATGTCTCATCGACTGCTCTCACAACAGACAATTTTAATTACCGTATTTAAAAATCGAACATTTTTAGCAACACTTTTAGGATCATGTGAGCACTTCTGACAGCCAGAATGAGTTTAAAAAGCCACAGCACTATATTTAGCTTTAAAAATCAACACTTTCATAAATATTCCCAAACCAATTACTGCATGTTATAAAGGTGTTTACCTTTAGTTAGAACAACAAATGCAATACACAACATCACATACTGAAGATGATCCCAAGACCACATAACTAGAGGAACACACACATAAAGGCTCCTTTTTGTTCAGTAATAATATAAACAAGCCAAACTTAAAATATGAACCGAAGTTATACATCTCTTGCTGTAATGCCCAGCTGTTACATACACTGCTGTTTTCCAGTTCTGGCCAATTGTACCTGCCTGTGCCTCAAAAAGTATCTTCATGGCTCTCTTGGACTTTTGGGACGAAACATAAGCTGTGTGTACAAGTGCTCCTGAAACGGCTAAGAAATGACCACTGCCCTTCATTACAATACTTCTGCCACCCTCAGTTTGCAACAAGAAGAATGCAGAACACCACAAGCTTTAAAGATGTTTCAGACTTAAAATCAGTATCTTGATTCCTCCATTTGGCCTTAAATTCATAATGGGACTAAATGCAGATGTGGCACTAAAACCCTACATAAAGAAAACCTTTACCTTTACTACTTGCCATGTACAGAGTCAGGATACCTCAAGACCAGAGAACAATCTGGCAAGTGAAATACTTAACAAGTTTCCAGTTAGCAGAAGCCTGTGCTGTAACTGTACCAGAAACACATTTGAGGAAGAATAGTTTCTCTAAATGAGGTATCCTGGTTTGGGCTGGGACAGAATTAATTTTCTTCCTAGTTGTTGGTATACTGCCATGTCTTGGATTTAAGATGAGAATAATGTTGATAAACCACTGATGTCTTGGTTGTTGCTAAGTAGTGCTTGCCCTAAATCATGGACTTTTCAGTTTCCCATGCTCTGCACCAGAGGAGGTGCACCAGAAGCTGTAAGGGAGTGTGGCCAGGACAGCTGACTTGTCCTGTCCAAAGGGATATCCCACACCATAGAATGTCATGGCCAGTATATAAATGGGGGGAAGAGCTGGCTGGGAGAGGCCAGTCACTACTCAGGGATGGGTCGAGCATCAGTCAGTGGGTGCTGAGCAATTATATAGGGCAGCACTTGTTTTTCTTGGGTTTTATTCAGTCATTCAAATACCAGGCATGAAGACTAGGTTGGTGTCGCCATGTGTGTTTCATCTGCTTGGCTAACCTTTCATTACCAAGATAGTACGAGACTATCTTCCCATCTTCCTGTAGGAACAGCTTCACGTAACTCCCCAAACCACTTCTTGAAATATATGTAAGAACAGCTCAGTACAGCAAAAGCACGAAAACAATGCCTCAAAAAATCTCCAGGTTAATTTTTTATTTTAACATATAGCTTTACTTTTTTCTTTCCAAATAAGCATAATGAAATAGCAAACATCCTTTTAAAACCAACCTATAACAGAACACTGAATAAATTGCTCAGCATGCTCTTAAATATTACAGACACTGTTGAAAAGAGAACACGTTGACGAACAGACATATAAGCTGTCCTACTTACACAGGTGTATTTATAATCACAATTAATTTATCTCAATTTAAGATATTTAAGAAATTCCTATTCCCACAGTATTGCTATCATCAATACATCAAGGACAGAAACCAATGCAAATCAGGCTAATAAAATGCTGCTAAACTAAAGGAAAAGTATTACTGTCTGTTACTATATATTTCTTATTTTTCCAGCAGTCTGTTTGATTTAAATCACTCTGCCTCCATAAAACATGTTAAGTGTTTCTAAACAGCTTATAATACTTCCATTTCACTTACTGATTAAACTACATCATCTTCTCAACTATTTAGACTGAAATTAATTTGAAATGGATAATTGATGCAATTGTGCAGTATCTACAAATGCAATTAATCACTTGCTAAAGATGATTTTTAGGCAGGCAATATGAAAATAAGAATCACAGAGCTTCTTTCAATGTTGTCAATTAAAATGTATTCTACTGGACTGGTAAAAGGTATTTTTTAACATAAGAATAGCTGTTCATCTTCAAATATTTTCAATAACATGCAAGTAGATTCATGTTTAATTAGCACAGAACAAAGAAAAGCCATAATATAGCATTGCTTTCAGCAATTACATGACAGTTTCAGGAACCACAACAGCATTATTTTCCCCCTCAACTACCAATGGATTTCTGGAATATTGTTGTGATCCTGGCACTTAAAAGGACATTCTTAACCAAGGGCATAAATAGATACTCTCCTGGGAATCAGTCTGGAGTAAGAAACTGCTCCCCAAGTTATTTGTTAACAGGTCTCTGCTGTGGGTTATCACTGCAGCCTCACTGTCCTGGTGGGTGACGCATACTCTGCTGTTCAGGGCAGACACTGAGCTGGCTGAAAGCCCCTTCCCCAGCAGGACCAGCCACTCTGGGCCACTTCACACTGAAGTAAAGTAGGAGCAACTCTATCACGTGCACAGCTGAACTGAAGTACTCGGTATCTTTGGGGGAAATGGGACAGGAACATCTCACACACACACATTTTCAAAATTATCACTTAAGCTTTAGCTCAGTGGTCAACAACTTCTGTCAAAAGAACACGAGGGCGGGTTCTCAGTAGCAAGCAGGGCACGCTCACCCCACAGAGATGGGGCAGAGCACCCCATGGGGTCAGGCATGGGAGGAATGTCCTCTGCCCTCCTACTACCACTGGTCCAAAGCCAGCAGGCACCTGGAAGCCCCAGCCTTCAACACAGGCAAGATACTGTTAAAATCAAACACAGCTCCCAGGGAGCACCAGAGCCAGCAGGAACCAAAACCAGAGGAGTCTAAGTTCTTCAGGGACACAAGCTACAGCAGCCAGTTTGTCACCTCTTCACTCCTCCTGAGCTCTTCTGGGCATGTTCAACTTCTGCATGCAAAACACACCTTGGCAATGCCAACCTTCAAAATGTTCTCTCTAACCCTGCCTGCTCTACCTATGCCCAGATTGTTTCATCTTAATAATTCAAAAATCTAGCTGAGGAGCATTCTGCATGGAAAACACAATGCTCTGTTTCTTAGAAATCCTACACAAGGAGTAAATTATTTATTACTAAGAGCAGCAGGGATTATTTTCAGGCCCGGAGATCAAAATTGCTACATAAAATTTTGGTAATGGAACTTCAAGTTCTCACACGAAAGATTTCTCTGTCACTGAGAGGAAAAAACCCCACACTAGTTACAATAGTACCGGAGAGCTCACATCATCTTTGGTTGTTGCTCTGCATGGGTGAAGGGAAGAAGAGGTGCAGCTGGAGTGCCTAGCTACTTCAATTTGTGAAGGGATGAGAGTAAAAGAAAAATAGAAAAACTACCTCAGTTGCAAGTCTCCAGAAGTAGCTTTTCTGCACGTAAACCTTAAGCCCAACATTTTAAAGAATTTCTAGGCTGAAGTGTGAGCAATGTCTTTTCCAGAACAGTAGAAAGCTGCTTTTAAAAGCCTTGATAGTATATCAATAAATATTTGGATTTAGCACCTCTACTGGCCAAGAATCAACTCTTAAAATAAAAGGAAATGTTCCAGTAAGGGTGGGGGGGGGAACCAAACCACTAAAAAACCCAAAAAAACCCAAAACCAAACCAAGCAATCCACACATCAGCACCAACCAAAATTCTTCTGGAAACGTAAGTAATATGGTACATGTTCACAACTTTCAGGAGGTGTCAGTACTGGAATTTTTATTGAAAGCATGGAGTAACTGGACAGCCATATGACCACTGGCACCTTTAAAACAGAGGCTATGTTTATCAGCCCTTTCCCCATTCATCATGCTGATTTGAACTGCCTGCACTGCAAGCCAACTCTACAGAGCAATATTAGGAGGACACTGTGTCTGAGTCAGTATTATTTGCATCTCAGAAAGATTATTCATTTGAACTAATTCATGCTTAGAGTGTTTAAAATATTTTGGCTGACCTGAGGCATGCTTCTCTGCTAGGATATTAATATTTGTATTTTATTTACCTTGTGGTGTTTTTATTATATTTTAACGATATTTTAAGGGGAATTGCCAAATTTACTGTCCAGAAATATATTGGGTGGCCTTTTATTTATAGAGAGTATTTACCAGTGTCATCAACAACACAAGACAGTGAAGAAGTAGGTGTCTCCAAACTACAACCTGTGATTTTTTTTCTGCATCACTCATTTGGAGATACAAATATATTCAAAGAAAGTACATAAACTTTGGACATTTCAGTTACTATATAAATTACATGTAAGTAATTGTTCCCATGGCAACAAGTATCACTTAAAAAGTGCACTATCATTAGCTCTACAAATGCCCACTAATTGGTTGGAAACTGCCACTGGACAATTAATATTGCAAAAACAGGAGCAAAACTAATCTCCCTACAAGAAAATCTACCAAATTTTCTCAGACCAAAAGAACACAAGCATGACATTCCCCAGCTGTTTTAAGCCTCCCAACATTGTAAATTGACAGAACCTTTTACAAGAGATTTGCAAACTACAAAGCTGTATTTTGACCATTCCTTATTTGTGCAGAAACTGCTTGTATTCGTTCTTTAAAGAAAAAAACCTCTGAAATGATGCCACATCACCATTCCCCCCCCCAAATCGCTGAATGCACAAGTGATACTACAGCCTTGCAACTCTATTCCTAGCAATAAATCCTTTACTGAATTTACCTTTTTCATCCATATTAAAATTATGCTTATCTTTACCAGCACCAAAGACACTGGGAGTGAACAACAGCTGTTTCCAAAATTTTTAAATCACACTAATTTTCAAAGTTAAAAAAGGCATAGTATTTGATATTTTGTTGCTAATTCTCTTTATGAATGGAATGTATAATGAGATGCATTAAACATGCAAGATTGGTCAACAGGAATCCATAGATCCCTTGATTCTGTAACAGCAAGGATAACCACTGGCCTGCTAAGCACCACTCAGAACCTGTGAGAGCCAACATCAAGCTTTATCTTGGATCAGAAACCTCTACATTGAGTAACATCGGAAAGACACTGTAATGGAATAAGAATGCTCTTTCACTATCCAAGTCACTGTCCCAGCTATATTTAAGTAAAGCAGGCAGATGTTTCAGGAACAAACACCAAATGTAACTCTGACAAACACAGTGCCGATCACTGCCCACACCTTCTCGTGTTTGCCTTTTGGGAACACCACTAATCAGCGATGGCCTGAGACAGCCCTGCACCAGCATCCGGTTGATCAAGATCCCTCCCACCCCAAGATCACCACAGCCAGGTCCACCTGGTCCACGTCTCCTCCCAGCAGACAGAGCTGTGCTGGAATGCCAGGCCTGGCCAGGGCACAGCTCTGCTCCTCCTGCTCTGGGTCTGCCACTTACACTGTATTATATTAAGTTTTCCTCAGTGTGCAATGTACGTTAGTAATTGCTAGTTATGTTACTACTATTCCTCATGTGGGATTATCATAGTGAAGCAACAGCACTGATTAATCAATTAGCATGGATTCATTAGAGAAGAGATGAAAGATAGGGCAATGTAATTGTGTTTACTGAACAATGGATGACAGTGTGCTTAAAGCCCAGGATTTCTAATAATACACAGTCACCTAGAATGATATATACATAACATTATAAATATTTAGAACATACTCACTGCAAAGCAAGACAGACAACAATCAGGATGTGACTCTGTAATGCCAGGGCCTGAACAATGCATAGAGGGGAGAATGCACAAGACAGATGGCACACTCAGGTGAGTATTTTAGCTTTGACTAAATCTTTGTAGAACAGTTACATGGCCTCCTATAATCCAGTACCCACAGGTACAAGTGCATAATACAGTGTTCAACAGTAAAAACCGGCAGAAAAAAACAGGTACCACAGAAACATGAACCAAGCCATGTTAAGCAGAAGAACATGAAAAGGTATGACAGAGCCCTCTCTGTGAAACAACCAGAAGCACACAAGGGGAACTGAGAAGATTTTTCTCCAGATGCTCAAGGTGCACACCCCTTACTGTTTGTCCTTGTCAGCAGCTGCACACTGAACTTATATGAGCAGTTGAAGAACATGAACACCAAACTCCCAGATCCCCCACTCAATACATGATCAGTGTCCTTTAGGTGCTAATGCAATAGTCAAAACCCTGCTTCTGTCTCATGGCAGCAGACAGACTGATCAGTAATGGAGGAGATAAGACAAGAATTAAATCCTTGAAAATACGGTGCAAATGAGATATTGAAATATAGCTCCTGCTGCACTCTGCCTGGAAGGAAAAAGACTAAGAAGGAACATAAAAGGTTAGAGGGGAAATGCTCTGCTAAAAAGGTAGAAAACATGCCCTCCCCACTCCATGAAGTCAGGAATCTTCACATAAATCAAATACCAAGGTCCCATGAGAGACCCAATCTATAGCATGACAAGGACCTGAATGCTCTTAGAGACCCACTCATCCAGTATTTTCCCAGGATTCTTCCACAATTCTCAGGGAACCACAGTTTGTGATAAGTATAGAGCTTCCTCAGCTTGGAACGCAGCCCACAAATACAACGTACTAAGAATCACATTGCCTGTTTAGATCAAAGGCACTTGTGTTCCTGCTGGGAGTTAAGTATTCCTCCTTAACTCTGTGGGCTGCAAGTTTATTTACTTTTCAAAAGAATCACACTTGGAGTACATGAAAAACTTACCAGTTTGTTTCAGTCTAACAGTGTGACTAGTGACTAACAATCTGAGCATCACCCTGCAGACATCTTAATATTTAACCATTTCCTCTGTACTTTTAGAGATGTTAACCTCTCACAAGAAACATTCCTTCCCTTAGCAATATTATTCTCTCCTTGGCTCTGGGCATTCTACAAACCAAACTGCCCCTCTTCATTCTCAACAAAACCTCCCCAACACTGTGGCAAGGGAGCCATCATGATGGCCTAAGGAAAATACAACTCATATTCATATTGCCAGGCCTCTATTCAACAGCTAAGCCCTAGATGCTTTAAACTCAACTCTGAGAATGTGCCAGAGAAAAACCAGGCCAAAAGTCTTGAACATGTTTCTAAGGAGCCATAAGAACATCTTAACCTATGCAGCATCAAGCAAGTAAATAAGGGTTAAAATGTTGTCTGCCTCTCTTCAAGGAATTGAGTTGTTTGCATCCAAGCAGGAGAAAACACACTGCCCTACATAAAGCCCTTGATCTTGATCCCAATTCTCAATGGAAATTAAGGCAACTGTGCAGTATTTTAATTCTGCTGAACTGTATACAAAAACTTGTTTTAGGATCTGAAAGTACAGGCACAGTGTTGTCCTGAATTTATGAGTGGGTATTATTAATAAACCTGAGTTAACTCCTGTGAGCCAAGACATTACTATCACTGGCTTATCTTAAACCCAGCAGGCAATTGAAACCAGAGGCAGATCACCTGAGAGCATAACTGTTATTTCCAATAAATCCTCATGAAGGATAATGGTATTTTCAACCTCTCCTAGGGTTTTCAAGAGTCATCAGAAAATAACCTTCCATGAAATGATCTGGTTCTATCTTAATAATTAACCACATCTTGAAATAACAGCAGTGGTTAATAAATAACTTGACAACACTAAAAATTGTAGTGGAACACAGTTGAAATGAAGCCACATGAACAAAATATCTTAAGCAAAGATATATCAGCATATTTGCTAGGAATAAAAGAGAACAGCGATAATAAAACCTTATATATGAATTAAGCTCAGGTCATTTTAATGAGAACAGTTTTACCTACTAATCAGATTATGAGGGGCCTCTCACAATCTTAACTTTTATTCTAATCATTTGAAGGTAATATGCAAACAGAATCATATGGGTAACTTCATTTTCACATTATAAAGTTATATTTACCAACAAAACCAGAAAGGTTACAGGTAGACTTAATTGCACTATAGTTGTTGACTAATAGCAGTATCTCTAATTGGAAGAACAAAGGTCAGAGAACATGTTGCTGTTGCTTAGGTGAGCACAGCAGGTGACGTGGACAAATGAGTAACTCTCCAGAAGACAGAAAGCAGCATGAGTTATCAATTGCCCTAATTCTTTCATGTGTTCCTGGACAGACATGACTGTTCAATTCCATGTTTGTTTCTTTGCTTTTGAGAAAAATACAGGGAAAGTATATCATGAGAAATGTTGGTAATAAAAAGGTCTTCCAACAGAAATTCCCAATATTTGTTTAGTCCTGTTTTAAAATAAACGTTATCACTTATATCAATGATTTCCTGGAAACAAAGCAAACTAGAACAACGTTTAGTGTATCAGTGTTTGCCACAAAGTGGAAGGAAATAGCTAACCTGTCTCCTTGCACACCTTTAGGTGGCTCTGTCCTTTCCTAACAACTCCACTCAAGATGGTCCACCTGGTTGCAGACACCCAGAGAAATCCCTCTCCAACAGGTCCCTTGTTCCCAGTGCCTCAGAACCTGGAAACCAAAAGCACAGCACCAAATAGCAGAACGAATCGAGTGTGGTTACTGGGGAGGGCCAGGTCAGTTCTGACAAGGCAAGGGAGACGACAGACAC
Organism: Formicarius rufipectus; assembly: GCA_013399695.1. Taxonomy (NCBI): domain Eukaryota; kingdom Metazoa; phylum Chordata; class Aves; order Passeriformes; family Formicariidae; genus Formicarius; species Formicarius rufipectus. Next base: position 948,417 of record VXAU01003159.1, read on the forward strand.
GTGGGGGAGTGGTGAGGGTCAGCACATCTGGGCTCTTTGTGACACTTCTCAGCTCAGCCATGGGAAGCTTCATTGATGTAAACACCAGTATTTCCTGAACTTACAATTCCCTTGATTTTAATAAATGTGTTGACAGAAAATTTGAGTAGCCTGAGAAGTTAATGAAGCTTTTATGTATGTGAATTATTTAAGCTTTAAAATTTCAGTACAATATTAGATACAAAGCACAGTGCAGTTTTATTTATCAGTTAAACAGTTCAAATACTATTGCTTATGAACAAATCCAATGTTAATTATCCAGGTCAGATTATAATTAAAAATACTCCACAACAAGAAATGCTGGGAGACTGGCAGCATGTTGGGGGTAAGGGGGCAGGTTGTATTTTGTAGATCTTTTTGTTGCTGTTTGTCTCAATACTTAAGAAAACAAGATCACCTATGCCAAGTTCATGGAAATTTACCATTTAGAAAAGCAAATTTGTAAGTATTTTGTACAGTGAAGTTCCTTCTGCTATCACAGAAAAAGCAAAGCTTTTTTCTGAAGATTTTATAATTGCACTATAATAATCCACAGCATTGCAAGCTGCAAGACTTTGCTTGCATCTTCCTTACACTGAGCATTACTAACTGCCATTACTAATGGCTCCACATCACTGTAGAGTGTTCTAGGTACGCACAAGCAAGGACAGTACTTTTTCTTCTACAAGGTAAAGGTGGAAACAGCTTCAGTGAATTACTTTGCAAAGGAAAGAACAAGGTAGACTTCCTAAAGAAAAGCCTCTCATACAGAGATGAACTTTACCAAATTCAAAAGCAACCAGAGGAAGCATTCACTGCTTTCTTCTGAAAATGAGCTTAATAGTCCAGGACCTGATATACCCTGCAGGCAAGAGCAATACATCTTAGACAAAAGTTGCTCTCGGTAGAAAAGAAGATCATGGAGGGAATGGCATTTTTTCAACTATCTGTGCGTGATCTGACACAGGGCTTTAAATCTCAACAAAAAAAGCACAGTGATTTAGGCTTAATATTTTAATAGGAACTACTGGATATATGAAACAAAACAATGGAATAATACTGATCTGTGTTGCTAAATGGATGCGTTGCTGCATTTTGAGCTACTGAGAGCTTCTGCAATACACATTCCCACCTGTACAATGGTAGTGGAGCGATCAAGCCTGGAGATCACAAATACAGGGGCCTGGGGAGCTGAACTCCAGCTCAAAAACTAGTCTGAACCATTTCCTCAGGCATGAACTGCCTACAGCACAGTATCGTGCACACAAAAGGAGTCCAGGTTCTAAGAAGACAGAAATGAGGCTTTCTATTTGCTATATCCTCTCCCAGCAAATAACTCTTTCCTATTCAAATGGTTATAAATTTCAATAGAGATGATTTTAGTTAGCAAATCTTCACTGGAACTTAAAATGGGAACCCAACCGGAACAATGACAGGGATAATTAGACTTGATCTGAATTAAAACCTTGTTTGTTTCCTCTGTGCAAGTACCCCCATGGCTGCTTCTAATTCCAACACCTACAAGCACCATCAAGTCTGTAAAACACAAATGGAAGGACAGAGGGAGCTGAATGCAAACTGAAATACAGTTTGAATAGTTTGGGGGTTTTTTTTCTCCTCAGGCCTGAACTGGCTTACATACTTGTGACAATCAAACAGGAACTGTTTACCATATGAAAGCAAATATTATTTCTGTTGTTATGACTATTTGGATATCTGATAGCCTCAGGCAACCGAAAGGGCCCCCCTAACCAGCTCAACTTAAAAGTCAAAGGGCAGACACCTTTGAAGTGAGAGATGACACAGAAACAGCAGTAGACCTTGAAGTTTTGCCTACCAGACACTTCAGAGTAAATCACATTCATTCTCACAATCCTCTTGAAGGCAAAACAACCACATTTGATCACCAATGGTGCTAAATGCCAAAAACCCAACAGTAAAACACTCTTCTCACAAACCCCTCATTTAGGGAAACAGCAAAGGCTATCAACAGTTTGGTTCAGAAAGGTTTACAGTTCTGGCAAGTGGCAGTGGGGAATAGTTCTTGCAGTTGTTAATGTCTGTGGCCTAATTAACTTTCATTTTAATTAACTTTTATTTTATTCCCTGGTAAATATGAGTGACAGAGAACCTCTCAAATAAAAAAAAAATCTGTGTCTAGTTAAGATCCTTTCATTCTTTACCACTCTTTAGCAGGCTGAACAGGCATAGAAGTTTCTAGATATGAGTATGTGAAAACAACTGCTCGTGAGCCTGTTCAAACTAGCAGGAAGGACAAAACTGGATTTCCAGTTCTGCCTTTGGCTTGAATTTTAGAGCCCTACAACACAATTCAGCACACGGGTTAGGTACTGGCTTAAAAAAGAAATGTTGGGTTGTAGGAGCAAGTATTTTCCCACTGGACGCCTGTGGCTGTGTCTCCCAGGCCTTTCCTTGTGTTCTGCACTGGTGATGATCCTGCTCAGCACAGGCAGGAGAAACAGCAACTGCCTTCCTGCTGGGAACTACTGTGCCACTACACTGCCAAGGTAAGACTGTGGCCTCGGGAAAGGACCTCACCCTGCCACTTAGAGAAATCAGCTTTTTTGCGCAATTGCTGCCTCTCAACAGTAAGGAGAGGTGCATTTATGTGGACAAAAGGCTTCCGAAGGGGTGTAAAAGCTGTAACACATTACAGGTATTCAGGGCTGGGCTGGGAACAAAGACTTGTCATTCCCCTCTAAATCAGAAATTAACAGTAACTGTGCACCCAAGAACTGTAACAATGAGAACACATTTACCACTGGCATTTTTTATTTGATTGCTGCAATGATTTCAATTTGCGGGCAACAGACCTCTAAATTCCTTGACTACCTTTAGAATGTCATAAAAAGAAACTGTGAAGATCTAGCTCAAGCTCTGTCTTCTCTGGAAAATTTCTGGGAATCGATAAACCAAAAAAGGTGACGTTATAAACCCATACTTCAGATTATGAACTGGGTGGCATTTCTGACACTGGTAAAGACAATTATTTTTTGAGTGCTCTTTTTTTTGGTGAAAGGACAGACAATTCTTGTTTTGTTTTTCAAAGATCAAAATGAAATATACTAAGGACTACTGCTGGTTTTCCTCCTGGATTCACTTCAGATTTATTTATAGCAGGGCTTTCCACCTTTACCTGCAAATGTCACAATTGAGCTGGTGACTTTTATATAGTTTCTTGGTTTAATAACTATGGTAGATATAGCACATATTCTGCCTCTGTCCCTCTCTGAAAATAAACAAAACCTAATCAGGTCTAAAAACTAGTTTATATCTCACTGTTCACAGCAAATAGAAAGAGTTGGGCACAGATAACCCAATTTTCACCTGTTTCTGCTTACTGCATATACACTAACTCAATTTAGATTGATCTGCTAATGTTTGCAGACTTACTCAGTGGCACAGGAGTACTACATTCATTCAGCTTATTTTTAAAAAAGACGAACCAAGATGAAATGTTGTTCATACTCCTTTTTAATTTTATCTTAGCTCTTTGTTTATCTCTTCACTTCAAAGCACTTCCAATATAAGGCAGTTTCAGTGTGACAACTTTGTAAAATTAAAATAGAAAAAATGTGCCAGCATCAATCTGCTTTACATTGGAAAGCACAACAGCCTTGAGACAGAAATGACGACTTATGAGAGCAAGCTATAATGAACCCAGAAGTGCTATCTGCAGTAGGAAAAGTGTGTTAGACTGGAGGCTGAACACTTGAAACAATTTGTCTTCCTCAATAGGAGCTTCCTGCTCCCCAGTTACAACATCCAGTCAAGTCTGATTCCAAAAGCAAGGGAAAATTATCAATATGAATCCCCACAATTCTGCTGGCTAGCATTTCTTATCTGAATTGCAGCTACTTAAAGTCCAAATTTTTAAAAAATACAGCACAGAACAAAGCTGAGTCGGCAAGAGATAGCCCCAACCTGTGGCCTGTCGCTGGACAGGAAGGCAGGAATCCCCCCTGGCAGCAGGAACCCCAACCCAGAGGCAGAGGAGCCAGGCAGGGCACAGGTGTGGAGGGGGGACAGGCACTGGCCAGCAGCTGCAGAGATGGGGCTCCCAGTGGCAGGGCCAGCCCTTCTGTGGCAATCCTCACCCTCTGCATCCCCACGATGAAACCAAATCTGCCAGCTGGATCCCCAATGTCCCAACTCAAAAAAGCTCAGATGTCAAAGCAGGACAAGCACGTCAGCAAATGTGGTCCTAGTTAAGAGAGGGTTAGAGAGGGTTAATGGTCTGATTCCAGCAAGACCAGTCCAGATCCATGGCAGGTGCTCAAACTTCAGTTCTGCTGGAAAGTTTTTGTCTCTAGTGAGCTGTATTCTCAGACTCCTTTGCACAGACATCCTTTCTTTATCTGTGAACTGCAATATACTGAGTTCCTGTTCTTTCCACAATAAGGTACTTGAGGAACAAACTCAATTCCCTTAAAAGACATTTTAAACAAAGGGCACCACATGAATATATATGCTACATATGCATACATAGTGTTAGTGGGTAGCATTACTTCATATTGCTTTCCAAAGACATGCTTTCTCTCTAGAAAGAGTTTCTAGTAGGCAGAGACATTCTTCTGTCTTCTGCTTAAAAATTATGTTTTTTTCCTTTAAGAGCTGGTGAAAGATATGAACTTGCTTTCTAACTTGTGTGTGTACCATATTAACTTTATAAACATTCATCAAAAGCCTAGATTATTTTAACTACTTTAGAAGCAAAAGAAACCTCTTATAAATGGCATAAATCAAACCAAAGAGTATTTCCTCATTTGATTTCTGCAGTCCAAACTCAACAGAGTTGTCAACCAGCTCTACATGTGTGTTTGATTGTTACAGCATAAAATACCAGCAGCAGTAGAAGAGAAAGCAGACCTGAAGTAATCTTACTTATTAAGTAAGTAACAAAGAAGTATAGATGTGGTAGTCAACATCATAACCATATGAATATATAACAGTATGCAATGAATTCTAAACATCTAATGATTTTAACAAAATTTAAATCACTATAAACCTAGAACCTGCATGTCAGACCTGACCTTAACAGGTAACACTAAAAGTGCATGATTACTATAAAAGTAATTTTAACGGAACATCAATAATTTCATGTTTTAGACACTTAAATAGTATTATAACTACATGTAATTGGCAGTAATTTCTCAAACGTGTTATAATCTTTTGGCATACTGCAAATATTATTTTTAAAAAATAATTTTATTTATGAATGCACACATCTGGTTCAAATGAACTAACTTTACCTGGTAATATCAGCGTTTGTGAGACTGATGACAGGAACACAACAGTACCATCAACATGCCTCTTAAAACAGTCTTTTGAAAGTGATGACTGCACATAAACTCGACATTGAAAGGTAAAAAGGCAGAAAATCACAGCTGGGCAATAAGCAATCATGTGGTTAAGTGTTTTGTAAACTCAAGGATAGCTTTGTTATTACTAAATGGTAGTCCCTAATCTAATAGTATTCTATATCTGTTCACAATCCCTTGCTATGTTCTGAGGTGCTTCAAAGAGAAAAACCACAAGAGATTCTGTTTTGTGTATTAACCGGACTATCAATTTGACCATTCCATCCGGGTTATCAGTTTATGGATTTGTTTGTCTATGAACAGCAATCCACTTCCCTTCTGCATGGTGGGATGGAGCATTTTCCCATGCTTAACAACAGGGAATCAAAGACAGTCAGAATGGTCTGGAGACTGGAGTTCACATCTTTTACTCCAAATTAATTCTGCTATTTAGAAGTTTACACATCAATTATTAAATAATCAAAATTTAGTGTAAAAACTTTTCTTCTCCATTCTGGTTCTCTGAACTTTCCTGAACCTCTTTAGCAGGACATTGACAAGGACTTACAACGTTTTGCATTTTTTCCACAAGGAGCAAAACATTCTAATTTTAGGTGTTCTTACCACTATATAGCAGATCCACTTCAGTCATCAACATTTTCAGGACATCTTTTATAGAATACTTTTCCCTCAGATATATAACACTATTGAATTCACTTTTTCCAACAGAAGTCCAAGAACATCCAAGGTGGCACATACCAGGCACCAAGGAAATGTGCATACATTTATCCACCAGCCACACTGATCTCGGAGCTGGCTGTTGTGCCACAGAATTGCCACCAATACCATTCATTAAACCCCCCCCATCATTGCAGAAGCACACAGCAACATCTGATAGCCAGGTAGCTATGGTGGATGCTTCACAGACCTGAGGAAAACGTTTGTATTCTTTTAAACCAAATATACAATTAAGATAGTGCTCTTTGGCTGAAAAGAATACCACTACAGGAGCTTCTGAGCTATAAATACATTTGTCAGTAAGAACCGCAGTACGTCACAGCTTTGATTGATTTATTTATTTTAAAGATGAAATATCCATATTTTGGCTGCATCTTTTAGAACCAAATTGAAGGGGATATATTTCTTCCTGCTAACAGAGATTTTTTCTTTTCTTCTTTGTGACCTAAAATCCTTTTAATCTGTGGGTTTTTTCTTCCCTGGCATCTCCTCCTTTCATCGTGCTTGCAATTTCTCATAGAACTGTTTTATAAAATTCTCCTTGGAATATGTCTCTTCTGCATCAGAAACAGAATTCATCTGGGCTTTTAAGGAAAGTGGTGAAAGATGAGGCAACGAAGGCTAACTGGCCGTTGCTCAGTAGTGCTGCTTGCAGAACCTACTTTACCCCAAAACACTGTATTTCTGTTTGATTCTCACTGTTGCTTGAAGGACAGAAAAATTTATGCATACCATAAAAGAAAGGGAGGTGTGGGGGTGGAAGGGAACGCCTCATCTGAGGAACCTTCACCACATTCCTCAGCCTGACACAAGGCCAGCTGAAAAGAAGGGGTTTCCTTTTGCTCTGTAAAGCTGACAGATGTACTGTGACATTGATTGTACTTGGTAATTCCAAAAAGCAGAAAGGAAAAGGAGGCGGCCAATTTATCTCCACAGGTGTTAAACATATAATCATCTCCCATGCACTGCTATTAGGGCAATGGAGCAAGCACACTACAAGAAGCAGCAGCTCTTTTATTTAAGGTCCAAGTTCATGTCACTCGAAGACAGATGCCAAATAGACAAGAGCATGAATGCCACCACGGAGAGCAACCCTGCTAACTCCAAGGCACCGCGATACGCTCTCAGAGACACCACGAGGTGCTTCAGTGCAGCCACGTTACACAGCACAGCTCAAATACAGTACATGTGGCACTTCGGCATCCTGACACAAAGGAGGAAGCTTTTTACTTCAGTCTTAGAGAGCAGTTTGAGAGTTCATATTGAAATCTGTACTAAGGCAGGATGAATTAAAGGCAAAACTTATTGTTCTAGTACTTTAAAGTAGACGAGTCATTTAGAAGGAAAAAAACACAGGCCACTACTCAACTTGAGTGCCAAGAAAAAAAAATACCAAAAATCTTCGAGGAGTAACTGTTCCTTTAAGGCTGGTCTTGGGGGCAATTTATTTTCTTTAATCCCCCCTTATGATACTGCTTGGAACATGTAATACTTTGAACTGGCAAATATGGTTGAAATATGTCATAAGAACAACTGTGGTACATCAAATCACAGGTCCATCTCTGAATACCAGTGTGCCTTACAAACTGCTAATTATTGTGCCTCATAGTACTAACAGTGACAACAATTTGCTCTTGCATAAAGACAGTTATTTTAGAGTTCAATCACTTCCTTTTAACCGAAGATTTGCCTATTTACTAAACTGTTTATTGCTTATGTTTATATAAAGTTATTTCAGAGAAGTTATACTGCCATGTTACAACAAAAGGTCATATTAGACTTGCAGGTTAAAAGAGACAATTGTCATTACTGACAAAAATCAAAGGTGGGATGTTTGTTCAAAATCCTGAAGCTCACTGAATCAACCTTACCATTTTAGTCTGTATTCACAGTGGTCTTATTATTATTCCCCACTTCGACATGTCAAACACCTGCAACACCAAAAGCATTCAGTATACAGAAGCACTGAAATACTCCCCCTCATTCCACGTATCAGTGTCAGAAACACAGAGTAAATCAGGACCTGTTGCCATTAAAAAAATCCCAACTGAATGTGCAAGTTTCAAAGAGCACTATGTCATTATTACAGCTCAAAAACCTGTAAACCCAGATTAACTGAGACGCCAACTACACAGGAGAAAAAAAAATCTTCAGTTTCCAACAGGCTAGGTAATTTAGTGTTGAATGGGCCTCAACTAACAAAATAAAACAAACAAAATTACACCTCCTTAGATTAACTGTTGATCCTGTAAGAGAAGCAAAGCCAAACATCTCACTTTTGGAGAGAGACAAATATGAACCAGAAGAAGAGCAGAGCCTCACATGCCAGTGCACTGCACGATGACATATTAAAAAAATCACAAACAAGTTCCTTTTCCTAATGTCACAGTAGCATTTGGGTCTAAGTATCAAAGATCTCTGTCATTGTTGCCAGTTGTCCATTAGATTTCTACGTCTATGAAAAATGTTATTTAGTAGTGGGCATTTCAGTAGGACACTGAGAACCTATTTTATTTTAGCTAAATGTTTCTAGAGCTTGACAGTAAATGATAGGCATGAACCATGTTGACTGTCATCTTCCACTTTTAATTTGACTGTCAGACATGAAAGTAACTTGCTTATGTATCACTCTTGTTTCAGCACCAAGAGCCTGTTGCATAAGCTGCCTGCTAAAAGCTATTCCAGATGGAATGACAGTGTTTTGTAGGACCCCACAGATGCAGCGATAGAGATGAGTATGTGTCAACAGCTTTGACAGCACTTTTCCCTCCCTTTTTTTGTCAACAGTTCTTATTTCCATCCTATACTTTTTCCACGTTCCTTACGAGATAGGCCACGTAGGAACAAGAGAGTTCCAAGTCTCTCAGCCATCTTCCTGCAATCACATACACCCAGTACACGAGGCAGAGGATGAATGAGGAAGGTTTATAAACAATAAGGTATTTTTAAAAGTACAGCAAAGGCCCAGAATTTAAAAGAGCAAATAAAACCCAGTGCCCTAACTAACAAGTTCCAGAATGATGGAGATGATGGAGAGGTTTGATGATTTTCATTAGAGATACTTTCTCTCATGAATAGTCAGTAAAATGCAGGTTCTCCTCTCATTAGAAATAGGCTTTAGAAAACAACTTGTTAACAATGAATAACAACTTCTACTGATTGTACCATTTTTACTGATAATTTATATACTATATTAACATCAAAGAGAATTCATTACTAGCTCTTATTAAAATAAATCACAAAAAGTCTACTTAATCCTTCTCAAATAAAAATATGTAAATTACACCCACTGCTCATCTTAAACAATACAGTTAAAACAATACACTTTTTCTGACACGTAAGCTATGCAAGGAACACAAAGAGGACTTCTCCCAACACACACATGTATCTCTTCACACCCTCAAAGGGGGAAATTACCACAGGGCACTTCTGTCCTTTTTCAGATGAACAATTCAGTATTCTTAAGTATTACAAACATTTGATTTACATTTCTTAGTTTTTCCTCTAGCATGTAATTTCTTTTTAACACAGAATGCCACAGCACACAGTACAAGGAAGAGAGAGAAAAAAAAGCTGTGCAGGGTTGAAAGGCAGCAGAAAGAATTGAGAAGGAAAGGCTTTTGTTATTTCGACAGCCCTCAGCTCGCTGCATAGTTGGATTATAATGGGTTCTTTAGGAGCGGCACTTTTCCATGGTGTAAGAGTGCCACATAGCTCTGGTTCCTGCAGCGCCTCACACCAACGACTTCAAAACTAACTCACTGCAGATGTCCCTGTGATCGTCTAATCAGACATCAAAAGCAATGCACTGACAAGCTCCTGCGCTGATTAAGAGTGTTCTATATATGTTTCACAGTGTAAACAGACACACAGTGGTTGCTTTAAAAATGGATTCACCCACATCAGAATTCCCTTTTAAAAAACTCAAACTGTTCAGAACTCCCCAGCTGAATGACAGAAAATCCTTTTAAATCTCCACAGATCTTCTGTTCAGTTCCCCATTGCAGTATTTCAAGAGCAAGAGGTAAATTATTAATAGGAAAACTTTTGCCAGAATAAAATAAATGCCTTCCAGAATTTAAAAGCGTTGCTATTCTGAATGACAGCCTGAGACCACACCACATCAGGGAAGCAGTCTTGCCTTTACCCTACACCACACATGGTAATATCTAAGATGTATTTCCATATCTACTTTGATGTATAATTATTACATGTCAACAAGCATGGATTTGAAGCATTAAAAGTACACCATCCTTCCACCACTGCTAGTTTTTGATAAATTACTGCATTTCTCCCAGTGTCTTTTTCAGTTCTCAGAGCTCTCCTCCTGCAATACTTAAAAGAGGGCTTATAAGAAAGACTGGGACAGACTTTTTAGTAGGACCTGTTGCGATAGGGCAACAGGTAATGGTTTTAAACTAAAGGAGGGTAGATTTAGACTAGATACAGGAAGACGTTTTTTACAATGTAAGCAGTGAAACATTGGAACAGGCTACCCAGAGACGGGAGATGCCTCATCCCTGGACACATTCAAACTGAAAGAGAGGAAATTTAAGTTAGATAGGCAGAAGAAATTCTTTACTGTCAGAGACACTGGAACAGGCTGCCCAGAGAGACTGTGGATGCCCCATCCCTGGAGATGTTCACAGCCAGGTTGGATGAGACTCTGAGCAATCTGGTCCAGTGGAAGATGTCCCTGCTTATTGCAGTAGGGCTGAAACTAGATAACCCTTAAAGGTCCCTTCCTACCCAAACTGTTCTATGATTCAATCTCATAACTATGGGAGAATTTCATAATCAAAGTCTAACACATGTAAAAGGACCAGAAAGCAAAACCACCTGTTCCAGTCCAGTAAATACACAGACAAAAGTTCTACCTTCTGAAATCAGACAGACAACACAATCCTCGTGGCAGTGCAGTCTCTTAAGTCTTAGCAGAAGCCTGCCAGAGCAACCCAAGCTATAAACTCCACAGAACTACTCCACCACTGTGTCAAAACATGCCCTACTTTTAAATAGCAAGATTAGAACTTGCTAATTATTCGAACTAATATTTCTGATCTTTCCCTATAGAAAAATACCCACACATTTTGAAAGTACTATTCATAACCTTTTTATCTCATAGCCAAACTCTGATTGTAGCATATCTTTATGTTTACATGTGTAGATAATATTGTATGAAAAAGGAACAAATCACAGAGCTGCATCCTTACACATGTGGACATTATGCTAATCCACAGACTCTTAATCAGGAAGGCTAATACACCACAAGCACAATTAACAGCCAGAAGAACCAGAGGAGGTTGTGACCCTTTTTAACGAGGGCTTGAAACATAAAAATGTTCTGATTATATATGAACCTTATTCAAAATTGCAAATTACATGTCCACAATGCATAAAATACAGTCAATTTCAAGTCATATCTAGGCAAAAATTGAAACTGTACTGAGACACTGGAGCAGCCCTTCAATTGATCCAGCATCTCATTGTATCTTTAAATATGGATAAATACAATTTAATCAGGCAGACTCATCGATTAACTCCAAGATAAACTTAGTATTTTTCCAGAAAACATGTAACTATAAAAGAAAGTCTATGCAGAACACAGCATACCCATAATAATCAGCAAGTTAACAAGACGGGGTGAAACTCTAGTCCCATCATAATTAATGCAAAATTCCCATTATCTGAAAGAGAAAGACAACCCTCCATCTAAAACTCATGACATATCACATCCTGCAATAGTAGGGAAGTCTGTCCCTGGGCAAAAAGAGAGATAAGCAGAAGTAACAGCTCCAGAAATAAAAGTTCAAGTGTTTTAATTATACATTAGCAATCACTACCTGGATGAACTGGACTGAGCAGCAAAACATATTCTGCTCCCTAAAAAGTTCAAAAAACCCAAACCAGTAGGACCCCACAATTCAGATTTTCTGCCTTGCTGCATCTCATCTTTACCACAGTGGACACTGGGCAGAGGGATGAGGAAAATCTGAAACTGCAGCTCCACTCAGCAAGCTGGGAACAAGAGTAGAGAAAGTGCTAAGTGCCCCAAGAATGCTTTCTTCTTCTGAAAGGTTTCAACCAGCTCAATCAGAGGAGATCCCCAGCTGAAGACTACACACCCACCGCTGAAACCACTTCCTGAGGCCAGGCCACTTGCAGTCAAAGAGCAGCTGGAGCAGCCCTTGGCTACTGCCATAGCAAAGGTACAGCTATCAAATTTTTCAGGTAAGCAGAATCATGGAATCCTAAAATGGCTTGGGTTGGAAAGACCTTAAAGATAATCTAGTTTCAACCCTCCTGCCATTGGGCAGAGACACCTTCCACTAGACCAGGATGCTCAGGGCCCCATCCAACTTGGCCTCAAACATCTCTATAGATGGGGCATCCACAGCCCCTCTGGGCAACCTCTTCGAGTGTCTCACCACCCTCACAGGAAAGAATTTCTTCTATCTAACCCATATTTCCCCTCTTTCAGTTGGTACCCATTACCCCTTGTCCTATCACTACAGTTCCTGATGAAGAGCCCCTCTTGGCTTCCCTGTAGGCCCCCTTGAGATACTGGAAGGTGCTGTGTGGTCTCCAGGCTGATCAGCCCCAGCCTTCCCAGTCCGTGCTCACAGGGAAGGTGCTCAGGGCCCCTCACCACCTTTGTGACCCTCCCCTGGACTCACTCCAACAGGTCCCTGCCTCTCTCGTGCGGGGGACCCCAGAGCTGGACACAGCACTCCAGGTGGGGGTCTCAGGAGAGCAGGGCAGAGGGGCAGCACCCCCTCCCCAGCCCTGCTAGGCAGGATTCCATCAGGCTGAGCACACCCCGCCGGCTCAGACTGAGCTCTCCATCAATCACCACCCCCCAAAGCCTTCTCGGCAGAGCTGCTCTCAATCACCTGCCCAGCCTGCAGGTGTGCCTAAGTACATTAAACTAACTCTCAGTCCCTGAAGTCCTCTCTGGAGACCCAGGGCAAGAAGTTTCCATTTTTGAAAGCCTGGCCAGGGTTCTGTGATTATAACTAGGCAGAAGAGCTAAACAGCTGTCTTCATCAAATAAAAACTTCACTAACAAATACTTTTTCTTCAATAACAAATTCAGATGTTTGTTATCCCTATTTTTCCCTGATTACAGTCTTAAATTTTTCAGTGGCAGCTATCACAATAAGGAAAGAGGTTTGGATGAAAAAAGAAACTCAAATTTTGTACCATCTGTTAAATGACTTCCAGTCTGAGGGAACAGATGCTGGACTTCACTATCAGTTTTTGATTGATCTAGAAGCATTTTGTTAATTGGGGCTAAAACTACAGCTAAGCCAGAATAAGTGTCAGAGAAAATATGAACAAATAGCTCAAATTCATCTCAAACTACCTGGTCACTCTGAAAACGTTTTGTATTTTATTAATCATTATAAAGCATGTTAAAAAAAAAATCTTCCTTTGAGCAAACAGGACAACATCTGAGAAACAGAATGTATGTTCTGCTTAATATCATAAATACTGTGAACAACTCCAAGCGCTCATCAGATTCAACCATTCCATCTGCATGTGACAGCAATGTTCTTTTCTTGTATTACTGCATGTTAGCTGTTTTATTTCATGCACTACTTATTTTACACCTGAACTGCACTTTTCTAGAGGCAGATCAGTGCTGTCTTCAGAGAATCATATGACAGTCACCTCTCAAAAACCTGATCAGCTACTGCTGTAGTGTGTGTGCCTTACACAGAATGTAAGGCAGCACAGGGTCTAACTATGGGTATTGCAGCATGGAACTGAACTGCCAGTTCCACGAGTGCCAAACACCAAACTGGCAGAAGTGCCAAAACAGTTAAGCTAATTATGAAAGGCAGTTTCAATTACAAAATAATTGCTAAGATAATTGTGGCATAAATACAGAAATTTAATTTTCATTTAATTTTCACTACATGCACTGAAAAATGTTTCATCTACCAACAGCTCTGGGTTTCCTAACTTACATGTGACTGCAAGGAAGAAGTTTAATGTGAAAAAACCACTGGTCTGTGGCAAAGGAAATGTAGTATTAGTTTTACATTTTCAGCAGCAACATACAGAACAAATGAACTTTCTCTAAATACTACTTTAACACTGTGTGAAAGAGCACAGATACATTCAAAATGCAGTGCTCAGTTGTTCGTGCTGTGTTTTTTCATTTTCAGATATCGACTTTTCTGCATGTTTTAAAACACTCTGTACCTAATTTAACCTATGTTATTTAAGCTTTCTGTGTTTCCCAGAACATTATACCAAAGCATATTTCAGCATGATTGACGATCAGGGTTTTAGAAATGGTACTGTTGCAAAATTAAGAGCTGGTATAATGTTTTTTGCTATTACAGATTTTCACTTTAACAAACAAAACAACACCAAACCCCAACAAACCCTTTCAACCTTCTGGGCCTTTAGCCCCCCCTCCCCCTGCCTTTACATGATAGAAATGTAAAAAAAGAAGTCCTCCACCCCTGCTACCTGTCCACCTTTGAGTGTCATCCCTATACCTGACAGAGGGATGTATTCCAGGCAGAGAGAATTCCTTTAGGCCTAGAGGATTCTTGTGTACTGATGCAAGTCAGTGAAGCATGGTGAGGTTTTCACCTCCAAGTATTACTGCAGTCCTCATGGAATGGCATAAAATGGACTTGTCACTGCTAAAATTATATTTAAAAAACCAACTCAAACAAAATGCTATCTTTCTCTCTTTGATGGTCAAATATAAAGCATTCAAAACATGCCCTGGAGTGAAACAGATTTCACTTATTTTTCCACCTTTTTTTTTTTCCCCAATTTTCATGGTTATAGAATACCAGAGGTCAGCATTATATAGCAATATCCTCACTTTATACATTTCTCAAAAAGAGTGTATGATCTGCACTGTTAACCAAGTATTCTCTGTAGTTTCATTTATCAGACTAAGTCAGTATTTCATTAATATGGATATGCTTGCAGCAAACAATGAAAACCCTCTTAGCTCAAACAGGACTGACAAATGATGCAGGATTTTGACAAAGTTCAGCCTCCTTTAACATCAGAATGTACTTGGAGACTCACTGGCACTGTTAAAATTGCACCACTTAAATAACACAAGCCATTGAAAAAGAAAATGCATGCAAAAATTTCGATGCATTTGGCCATGCAATGAGAAACAATGAACAGCCAACTAAAATCCTGTGTTGGTCTTCAGAACTACAGCGTTAGACTAAGATCCATATAACATCACAGATGCGCAAGGCAGCTGACTTCGTATTCACTTCCTTTATTCATGTGAACTTAACTGGAAATGTTGTCTTACCTTCAGGGTTCCCACCTCCAACACGTGCCCCTGAGCCCCAGTTCTTTCCTCCCATCCCTAATGTGTCAATACAGCCACTTGTGGAACCTCGATATAAACTATTCGTGATCTAGGCTGAAACATTCCCTTTGCACCAAATGAAGAGACTGGGGGTTCTGAGTGGTTTTTTGTTTTGAAAGAGAACAGTGATAGATTGTTTTGCACAGTTGGGGATAGGGGGTGAACTGCAACACTACAGAGAAGCTAAAGGGGAAAAGGCATAAATGTCACAAATGAAAGCAGCACCATAATTTAAGCCAGCATTCATGTGGCCTAAAGTAGAGCAGAAGTAGACCCACCAGAGTTTTCTAAGCAAACACCAAAAAATGGCTCTATTCTGCTTGATACACTTAAGTGTCCCAGCTGTCATCCAGAGATTCTAAAGGATTTCATCTTTTTATAAGGAATGTAGGAACACCTTCCCCACACACAAACACAAAGCTTCAGGTCTTAAAACTGCAAAGCGATACACGTGGCCCAAATGTGCCCAAGCCAGTATCACTCTGAGAAGACTGAAGACAGTCTGAAAAAAACAACTGATTAAGTTATTGCATCCTAACTGTGGCTTTGCAGTAATATTTAGTATTAACTATACTGAAAACAAATTTATCCTCAAAAGGGAAGAGTTAGGTTGTAAAATAGAAAAGTGAGACAAAGTAGAGCCCATGCAGAATATTAGCTGTGTACCCAAGATGCCAGAAATGCCATGAGAAAACAAGGGAAGCTAAAAAGGATACAAGAACAAACATCCAATGGTAAACTGGACAACACGATCCTGAACAAATAAATAATTGCTAACAGTTCAGTTCATATTCCAGGGCCTTATGTCACCATTCAGCTTTATATAAATCTCTTATTAAAAAAAATAAAAAATAAATAGAACCACTGCTAATTGATTGTACCATTTGAAATAACCATTTTCTCCAGAGGAAATTCTCTCCTTTATAGAAAACAAGTATGATGCCTTTTGTAATGGATCCAAATGCACATGCAGCTTATAAAACTGCTATATACCAACACCAAAGAAAAGTTTTTGCTCTTAAGAAAAAAAAGTGAGTTACATGACACCTACTGCCACAACATGCTTGAGACTGTGGTCACTGGGATGAGAAGCACTTGGGAGATCAGCAGGTGCACCCAAAGCTGGATCACTGCTCCTTCGTACCAGAAGTGGTGTGCCTGCAGGACAAAATACAATGCAACAGTTCAAGGATGCTACGAGCACAAGGGAAAGTTTCATGTAGTTTAAGTAAGAGAGGTGTGCAGCACTTAAATATAAGCTTACCTGTGGTAATATCCACCTGTTAAATTACCAGATTTGACAGGGTTTTGCCATTTAATATTTACTAAGCTAAAGAAACGATCACATTTGTAAGCAATGGTACACAGACTTGCATCCACGAGCTCCTGAGCTCAGTTAAAACTGCTGACAAGCAGGAGAAAAAGGCACCTTCTCAGAAAAACAAATGAGGAGTTGCATTTAGCTGTGACCACATGTACCATCAAGTTCTGCCAGGGAAATCATATGTTTGGTCTAACTGTGAACACAGGAAGAACTAGACTACTATTTTTAGTTCCTACAACTGGTAGTGGTTACTCAACCAGAACATGGACTAAAGCCTTCCACTCTCCACTAAGGACAGCTCTCATTGTGCTATTCTGCATTAATCGACCAAATTTGGATCCCACAAATCTCATCTTCAGCTGTTTCTTACTTTCTTTTGGTGCATGTCCAAAGACTGTACTGAGCACACGCTTGACTTTCCCATAGCAATTATACAAGCCCACACAATCTGTATGGAAGGTCACTGTGACTATGATGGTATAACCATAGTCATAAATTTGGTTTCCATAAATTCACAAGATGCAAAAGTCCATCACCACTACATTTTTGTGCTGCCCCAACCTGAGGCATATAAATGACAGATGAGGCCCAAGAGACAGCTGAAGGATAACTCCCTACATTAACTTCATTTACTATCTCACATACCTTGGGCTGACTCTGCAGAGACGGCCTAAATATGGATATAAAAAGAAGAGGGGGAAGAAACTTCATTCACAGCAGATCTGCCTCCCACTACTGACTGCCAGGACTGCCAGGGAACAGACACAGCTGAAGTTGTTTGAGAAAAGCTATAGACTAAACAGCTTCCACTTGCAGGCATCTTCAATTAGACTCACCTACTATTCCTGTCTATTCAAGTCCTTTCTGGGAATACCCTCAAAGACCAGTCAGCACTTCTAGCAACACAGCCATGCAGTTAGCAGAGCCCACTATAAAACACCCTCTGCAAAAGTTCCAGGTGGGCCAAGAGGGAAAACAACTTTGGGAATATGAGAAAGGAATTTTTCACATTATCCAAAATAAAATTAAACAAAAAGAACATTTTTTTTTTCCTCTAACCCTTTCCAAAGTAATTCATACACAGGCAAAACAACAAAAAATAATAGAATATTGGTTTAAGACAGTAATTCTTAAAATGTTTCAAGTGAGTGAAATTAAGATTATAGCTGTCAGTTATAATACTAATTATAGTGGCTGGGGCTGATGACAGCCATAATTACTAGATCTATAAAAGGAGTTTGAACATGCAACAGTTTCCTCATTAAATGCTAACAAAGGTGGAGTGACTGTACCATGTTCACTTTCAGCACAACTTTGTCATTATAGCTGAAATAAGTATCAGCACCTGATGACGAGAAACAACCAGAGAAGCTCCTGCTCTTACCCTTCCTCACAGTGAGCGAGAGTCTTCATAGACAGGTAATCCCTTCTATGCTCACTTCTGCAGGAAATCAGTAAGAAAAGCAACAGTAACACTTAAATCTGTGTTCTGGTATTGAGGGCATGCTTAAAAATCAGGAGGTGAGCACTGGCTTTTGTGCCAAGTGATTATCAACTTTGCACCAAAAGCTGTGCATGTTTTTATGAGGTTCTGAAGAAAGAGTTTGTTCTCCAAACTTACTCATTTTGTGCGATTTCCCAAATGTCTCAGTATGTCAAAAAGAACCAAATCTCTCCACTCAAATATTCCTGTTCTTCACATGAAGATGAAATCTGTTTCCCAACTAGGCACATTTGATAAGAAGGTATATAAAAGCTAAAGCCAAAAATTATTGGATTTTTAAGTTACTCCCTTCTTTAAGATAAATAATTGTTAAAAAAAAATTTTCCTGTGTATGGCCAAAGTGTTTCTGGTGGCCTATATCCAATTTTTAGTCTCTGTTCAATACAGTTTGAAAACAACAGTTGAGACATTTTTGTGTAATTCAACATAGTCTTTGATTCCTTTTGACATCAGCCTGAACAGTACAGAGAAACACTCTCTCTAAACTACCTGAAAACCCTTGGCACAAGTACTTCTATTTGTAAAACACACACGAGACAATGTACACTCCTTGAGGCAATCATCCCATCCCCTTTCCACATTTCTGTCCTCCTTTTTCAACAGTGAGAAATCCACAGCAAGTCAAACAGGGTACAAAAAACTTCCCACAGTCAACTGAAGAGGCCACAGACGGGAAGGGAGAGGGACAAGTGATCCCATTCAACAACAAAACCAAAACAAAAACCCCAAAACAAAACAAAAAAATCACTTATTTTTTCGAGCTCACTCCTCCTCCCAAAGTCAATATTCAGAAACTAGATGTGGCTTTTTCCTGAGCTGTCTTCTACAACCACCTCTGCCTTTATTTCTCATTCCTCTGGCTGAGAGAAAGATGAAGGCTCCCATCACCACAACTGCTGGGAGACAGGACCCCACTTTGTTCCAGGGCCTCCCAGCAGCCCCAGCAGGAGAAAGAAAATGTCTCCTGTCCCACACCTCTCTGTATTGACTGTTGCAAGATGCTGTTTTTACTACATTCTCCATCCTCAATTCTGAAGATCTCCTTTAACTTGCTTTCTGTAACTGTTTTCCAGAGAACCTCAAGCAAAATGACATTATCCGATTTTCAACTTACAGCTGTCTAAACTTTTAAACCAAAGTCTGCAGGAGCAGCAGGATTATAGAGAACACTGTTTTCCACTTTGGGAAGATTTCCCTGCAGCTATTTGCTTTCTTTTTGTTCCTGCAAGTTTTTGCTTATTGCCATGAGGCTGTGGAATTTCTGCTGCTCATCTGGAACTGCTTCGCTACTTGCACAAAACAACTGGACTTTTTGGCTATTGTCTACAACGCTTTCTCTTTTCTCCCAATATGTTGTAAATTTTAGGGTCCTACAGATAATTTCCTTCTTGAAGAGAAAACCAGAGTATTTTCTTTGGGTTTTTTAAATGTATTTACTGACATCTAACATAATTTCTTGTACAGAAATATCACACATCATAACATCTCTGTGAATCAAGTCAGCTGCAGTCTTCAGCTAAAATTACACAAAACCTTCCCTCTGGCCCTTGTTTTACATGCACACCCCACAATAACATGAACCCAACCTTTTATTAGACAATAATAAATTGAACCAGAGTGCCTTCTCTAACAGGAGAAAACACACAGCCAACAGGAAGATTGGGTTAAAGATCTGAGAAGAACTTTGCTCCCTTGCGGGGAGCTTCCCTTATGACCTTCCACGAGGCAGCCCCCTGAGCTCACACAGTCTCCTCCACCTCTCCTCATCTCCTCCGTGGCCAGGCTGCTCCCTGCCATAACCACAGCCTTCCAGCCTGCACCACTCCCACAGGCTCCTCTCCTCCTGCAGCCTTTCCCCTCCTCCTCTGCATGGCACACTCAGGTCTCCGGAGAGCAGGAATTCTGCCTTGCACTCCAGAAGAGAGAAACCTCCCCAGAATCCATGGCCCAGGACTCAGCATGGCTCGGGAGATGGACTGCATCCATTATGCATACATACCTTGAATTTGCTCATCACAATCTTCCTTAGACATGAATAAAATATAATGAAAAAACATCACCAATACTATTTATTACAGACAAGCTGTAGACAATTATACATGTTTTCTTACGAGATTTTGTCATCCACTTTCTTCTGTCAGGAAACAAAATGTTGCTTTTTTCCTTACTGCTTTCCTTTAGTCATGCTGTGTTTCCATGTTATTCTACTCATGCTCTTGCATTTGTGCTGAACATTTATAACCACCAGTGAAAGCTCAAACACAAAATTCATCTTTCTCTGAATGATAAGACACAGAGAAACTCCTTCCTGCATACCAAGCTGATCCCAGAAACACATTTTTTTTTACAAGCACTGCTACTTTGTCCAGAGCAGCACTTTGTATTTTAAACTTTGGAACTCAGTTTAAAAAAATAGTTACCCTCATCTTGCAGCGTTGCATCGGGAGTTTACAGACAAAACCCAAATACATGTCCAAGACTAAACTTTTCCTCATGATGACAGCTCTTAACCTCAACCACTTCAGGTTGTGCTCCCCCTCCTTTCAAAATCTGCACTGTGTACCTTTTATTACGGTACCACAGCACCTTTTAAGCACATGTGGATGTATCAGTTTTATCCACAACGCATACTTTGACAAAGCTGGTGAGATAAAGTCCTGCAGTTTTCCTTCCTTAAAGTACTCTATCACTTAGTTTCAACTGCAGATCAATCTTTTCCTTTTGCTAGCATCACCCTCAAAAATTGGTATCTACACAAATTCATTGTTAACAATGTATTTCCCCTGAACTCTTACGTTTTGGAAATACATTTTTTTTACTGCAAATATGGTTGAAACAAGCATATGGTAGAAACCACACTTAAGATTTAAATTGGTTGCATTAGAAAAAAAAAAAGAAATTCTGCAATTTGTACATAATTAAAAACTGAAAACTTGCATCAACACAATGGCAGAAGAAGCATCTCCACACCAGATGTAATCCTATTGTCTTTGTTCGTTTTGCCTGGTTTTTAAATGTCTCCAAAGAGCTGTGCACAGGCATTAACACATACCCTCAACAGGAGTGTGCTTTGTGTCTCAAGTCCTTTGGCAGTTCAACGATCAGCATCTGAGATGAGCAGAGCACTAACCAAAGTGAAGCATTTTGGAACACTGCAACCACAGGTAAACAACGCACGGTCTGGAGTTCCAGATCTGAACATGGTCAGGGGAACTTTGGAGCTCCAGCTGACTCTGCTGGGTTCCCCTAAGCTCTACAGGGTTTCTAGGCTGAGTTCTGAAATCAGATCTGAGGCCTAAATTTAGACAGCTGAGTACTGCTCAGAGTGATCAATACCACCAAAAAAAAAAAATTATTCCTTTCCTTCCTTAATTTTGCTCACTTCCTCTAAAGTCTGTTTGCTCAGGAAAGCACAGGTTACCTCCAGTCTGAAATTCCTTTATTCTTTGAGATTCAGCCTGTAGGTTGCTGTTCCTGGGACAAACTCAGAAGAATGTTGAAGACAATGAGAGTTTATCACCCTCAAGCCCTTTTGGTATGCTGGGCTAGCTATAAGGCAGTCAGGTTATGCACTAAGAATCGATTGCAGCACTGCTTTGGATGCTCACACTGGCAGGTGATTTGGGGGAAGCTGACACACCAAGGAAGACAGGAAACATAAAACACAGGTGTATTGTTATGCTACTGCCTCAGTGACAACTACCATCTTAGGAGTTTGGTGAGTTTCTTTTTCCAGGTAAAAGGGAAGAATCATTTTAGAGGAGAACAAAAAATACACTTGGACAGAGTATCTTCAGTGGGTAGATTTACAGTAAATCACCTACAAAGTTTAAGTCATAATTTTAAATTCTGCTCCTGAATATTAAAATGCTGACTATGATGGGAAAAGAGCTGTCCATCAAGTGTGTATCAATCTGCCCACTGTTGAAGGCCATACCACTGACAATTACTCTGCTGCCCACGTCCAAATTACACCTGACTGGACAGAAACACACATTATTTTCCTACCTGCCTCCAAATACTTTTGAAGAGCTCCCACTGAGCAAATCACAACATTTCCAGTCAGAGTTGAAACAAAACACAATAAATACCATACACACACAAATGTGAAATTGCAGCTTGGCTCCTCTTGGCTCGAGGAGCTCTGAGCAGACACAAAATGAACAACCACCATGTAAACCAAGAAGTCAAAATTACTTTTAAACTGGTCCTGTTACAAAACAGTTCAGGCACTGGAAACAAAATCCCACGCAAAATATTAATTTATACTTAAATACACAGATGATCATTGATATATGCCTACTTCTTTTACCATAGAATTTCCATACTGAGAGGCAAACAGGCAGTACTTCCACTCAGTGCTCTTCTTGAGAGCACGAAGCAATCAGCGTGGGTAAATTTGGTCACCTTCAGATTTATTGTTTACCACCTCCTGAGGCATCATGTAAAGGTTCTGCCATGTACTTCAAATGCAGCTGACATGAGCTGGCATGTTCTACCCTGTGATAGGACTGTACAGCTTCTTTTATTTCTTAAATATGTAATGCTCTGATGATATGACTTCTGTGTTTAAAGCTAACTCAAATTGCTCATAATAGTACCTATCAATACAATTTCAAATCTACTCTATCTGTTCTTCCCCAAGTGCACACTGCACTTTTGAAATTCCCATGGATACAACATCAGATTAATGAACTAGGAGGATGTAACAGTTAAGACAGTTGACTTAAATCTACAAACAGATTAAAATCCATTTCCAACAAGGGCTGTCTTTTACATATCAATCCAGTGCAGAACAAAGTACATCCCTATCACTCTAAATGAGGTGTAATTTCTCTTACAAAGAAAAATTGAAGCAATGGTCTACAAGTAAAAGTCAGTAATGGATTTAAACAGGTATTGTTTTGGGGTGCTATTCTTCAGTGCCAGATATTTCAAAAGAATTGTTTTCTCTGGTTGCATGTTGCATATTAAGTCAGATTCCAGTTATGAAGCACAAGAACTGTTCTCACAGTTTTTATGACCAGAATGAAATCTCTTTGGTCTGGTCATTGTCAGAAACAGGGCCTAATGAAACAACTATGGAATGTTTACATTTACAGCTTTTGCAGTTTCAAAGACAGGCAAGAGTCACTGAGATACATTATTTCAGTAATGTAGTTTATCTGGATCCCATTTTCAGGATCAAAATGCACATCCACATGATAAGAAGCTAACCATTTCTCATCTTAAGACACTAAGACGTATATGCATCTACAGAAGATGCACAGATAATGCCAGTGCTTTCATCCCACTTCAAAATTTTTCTCAAAAAAAGTCTCCAGCAAAGGATAAGACTTGAGCTTGGATCCTAACCAGGTGTTCTCTTCTTGCACTTAAGGTCACAACACATGCCAGACAAAGAGTAATTCCAGGACCTCCTCCATCAACCCGGTGCTCCCATTCCCAGCTCTCCCCAGCCAGCCAGAGAGCACACACACCACGACTGCTCCAAAGGGTCCTGGCTCCATGGACCACATGGAAGAGGATGAGCAGAGGGGAAGGAGCTGCAGCAGAATCCTCCAGGCACAAAGGCCAACCAGCTCACAACAGGGAGTTGTCTTTTTTCTTTTTTTTTGTTTCCCCAACTCAAGCAAAATGTGCAGTTCTGTCCCTTGCTGGGCACACTGATCATGAACTTTGTGAAAACACACTGGCTATTACCGAAGGGATGCAGCACTTTCCACTACAGGTCTTAGGCTTGTATCAATGAAGCATCTTTATGAATATACGACTGTTTTGCCTCTACCAGGACTGTACATCCTCCAGCTTACAGCTTCAGATACAAGACTAAAAACTGCAGCCATTCCAAACATTTCGTGTTTTTTAATTATTATTGGGGCAGGGAGAATTGTGTTACATTAGAATTTCCCTACACATGTGGGATTTTTGGTTTGGGTGGTCTTTTTGTTTGTCTGTTTGGGGGCTTGGGTTTTTGCTCAAGTTGGTTTTGACTGTTTTTGTTTTTGTTTTGGGGTTTGTTTTTGTTTGTTTCTTTTGTTGTTTTTTTTGTTGTTTGATTGGTTTTTTTTAGATTTAATACCTTTCAAATGGCATTCAGATGTCAAAAGAGAGTAAACTGAATATTCTTAAAACACCAGTTGTCTTAGTCATCCACCTTGCTGGACACAGCAAAAAGTACTCATCTTATTAAACAGACTGCTTTTTTTAAGAAGTATTATTACCTGTAGTTACTGAATTTAAATAAATCATTTTAGGGTAATATATCCTTTAAGATTTTAAAACTAATAGATCTCAGACCCTTGCACCTCATTTTTATTCACACATTGAAAGGCGAAAATAAGTCTTCCTTCTATTTCAATTCCCAGCCCATTTCTCAACTTCAAATGAAATACTTAATGAACTGTACTAGTTGAATAAACTGACACAAAGAAAATATTCTGTGCACCTGCAGAAGAGCCCACGCTGCCAAAAGCTGGTTTAGCACTTCAGCCAACATCAGTTACAGGTGCTTATGCAGTCACTTTTCCATGGTTCAATGATTTAATTTTCTTTAAAACTTTGGCAGCTAAACTGTACAGCTTGAATGTCACTTTGGCAGCTCTTTATTGCTAGTAGTAGAGTTGCAAAATAAATTTTTAAAATATTTTAATTGTCTTTTAAAGGAGGATCACAAATTACAGCCTTAGCATATTTTTGTAATATTTAAATATGACCTGTGTTTTATATGTCTGATCTAAATTAGGAACATTTCTGTTTCTCTCTTCCTTAAAAAGAGATGCCCTACTGTTATTATCCCCTATTCTGGTCACAATAAACTAGTTTTAGTCGCAAATTTCAAACTTCTTCCTGATGATTTTAAAAGACATTTAGATAAAATAGTGAAACCTCCTGAACCTGAAACTCTCTGGAAGGTTTCAAGGAATAAAAGGAGCTATATTGGGCCCACCTCACCCAGTATCCTGCACCTAACAGGGGTAGCAAAGACTCAGGGAGAAAGCATAAGTGTTGTATCCTACCAGCCTGCAAAAAATAACATTTGAAATAGTTCCAAATCTGTGTGTCATCTGGACCACCCTATTTCAAGACATTGGTGAGCCACCTCCTGTGAATTTATCTAATCCTATTACAACTCACTGATTTTTGGCATGTTACATCAAATTACACAGTTTAGTTGAATGCTTTTGTGAAAAAAAAAAATCAGTTTTGGGTTGTTTTGTCTTGTAATCTGTTGAACAATATAATTGTTTGATACTCTCATTTTCACATGGCAAGGAAATTGAATAATCACTCCCTACTGATCCGCTTTAATATTTAAAATAGTAAGATGACTGTTTCTATTGGAAAATTAAAAAAGGACTCGATCACATAGGGTTGCTTGTCCCTTTTTGTGGGAGAGTTAAGAAGAAATGATCAAATACTCTGCAGGATTTATCTTTCCAGGGAACATAATGCATCCTTCTTTCACTTAATGTCCACGTTAGATCTCACTCTAATGAAATAATGATTTACGAAGCAAGAAAAACATAAATCAACAGCCAGTGGGTCTATGGGAAAATTGTGCAACATATTGGGAAGGAGGTGCATCTTCTGGCAACTATGTTCAGGTGTAGTAAGTAAATACACAACTCTGCATTTTACTTGGCTGGTATTCTACATATCTGTTGAGAGAAACAGTCACAGTGTCAAGTGGCACTTCAAAGAAGAGGGACAAAAAATGAACTGCCAACTAAGGCTTTTGAAAGGGTAAATTAAATAGAAAGCAAAGAACTACATAGCAATGGGCAAACTCATTGAATGATTTAATGATTATTTGCAACTTCTTTAACAACTACTTTCATAAAGATGGGTTCATCTGTGTACTGAAACACGTTCATATGGAAGCCAACAGATAACAATCATTAGTGAATAAACCATGCAGAAAGAAAGCCTTAAAACTGTATTAGTTTGGTTTCTTAAGCAAAAAGTGTGATTTACTACCTCAAGACCTTTAGCTGAAGTCCTATTTCTTTTAGAGGTGAACAACCTCAAACAACCAGCCAGCCAGTCTCATTTTGCACCAGGGACACCCCCTTTGCCACGTCACCTCAGAGCCAACACACCGACAGCACAGCAAGGAATGACAGACAGACACTGTGCCCTGCCTTAGCCGGCACTGGGGGTACTGAGATCGCACTACAGCCTGTGCAAAGCCTCACCTCACTAAGTGGCTTGGTCTGTTTCGTTTTAAGAGGTACTACCTCTGAAACTACCTATGCATCATAACAATATGCAAATACTGAGAAAACCAGAAACAGCACAAAGTTAGTAAAATAGACAAAAATCTGAGAATAAACAATGCCAGAGAATAAAGTGTGTGAAAAAGCACCGCTGACTTTTGTAACAGAATTTATTCCATCATTTTAAGTCCCATTCGTTACCTTCCCCAAAACCTTCCCCGAGGCAATAAAAGCCAAGAAATTAACATCTCAGCTCGAGAGCGGCTGCAGGAAAGTGTGTAACTTGTGATGGAAAAATATTTTTATCCCTACTTCACATATTTTCATGGGGATACCCCTCTTACTCCAAAGTAAGGCATATTAAAGCAAATGCAAAGGGAATAGAGACAGGGGGAATAATTGCTGAGAAATAACCTTTGGGGAAATCAGAGATAGAAGCGCTATTAAAAAGGGATTATTTGGTAACCAACTATGCACATAAATTTATTACCTATACTACTATTAAATTCCTGGGTACAGTGAAAGGCTTGTTCTGTAAGTGGGCAGCCCAAAGACAGAGTAACACATGAAAATTTTATGTATATATTTACAGAAAGTATTACAAGATTCTTTTGCTGCAATACAAAGGTAAAGCAAAGCTCATTTCCATGAATCAAGGACAACTAAGACAGACCAAGCTTAAGTCATGAGGTCAAAATATACCAAGCTTTCACTCTGACTGAAATGAAAAGTTATCTTCAAACCTTTAGCTTGTATGAGAACAGAAACCATTTGTTTTAGAAATGCAAGTAGACTTGAATTGATCATCACAATTCTGTTAAAGCAGATTACCCTGAATGCTGCAGAGGGCAAAAATCTATCAAGTACAGTGTCATCCTCATAACACCCATGGCAAACAGCACAGGACAACGTTTGATAGCATCACTATGAAAGCAGCCTTCCAGTGCAGTGAAAGAGAACATAGTCATATTTCCTTAAGGAAATAAGCAGTATTCCCTCAAACCATGGAAGGAAGTATGCGCTTCTATAATGTCTTTCTTTTGAAATTTACAGATTTCAAACTGTTAGGTTTTCTGGAAACATGCAGGAGAGAAATGTTCTATGCATGTAGTACACTCCCATGTACTGACACACATCAGAATGCTCAGCCAATAAACTAACTTGGCAAGATTAAGATGAAAAGAATAGCTTTCATGTAAGAAAAAGTGTCTTTCCTACTTACTCTGACACAGTTCACATGCTAAGTGCAAGGCATTAGCAACATTTTGTTTATCAAATTAATAGTTTCATGTTTTCAGAAATTACAATAAAACAAAACAAAACCAAAACAAACAAAAAAAACACAACACAATCATGTGGTTTCCTCTGCATTTAAAAACACAGTCTGTATATCCACAGTACCTCAACACCAACTTGAAAGAGGACTAATCAAATATATGCTATTTAAAATGCCCCCAAGCCTACTTACAATGCTCCACTTCAAAGAGGATGAGAAAGAGAAGAAATTCTTTCCAAGCTCTGAAGTTACACAGAAACGGATGACATCCGTACCCTGGAGGTAACAATTTAAGCCCTGTCAGGCCTATTAAAGGAGAAACTTCCAAAAACTCCTGGAAGAAACCTTCCCTTCAAGTCCCTTGGACTTCAAACTAAGACATTGCCAATGGAAGCACCTCTGTTGACCGACTTAGCCACCCAAACACAAAGGGCCATTCAAAGTAAGTAAGTATTTTAAACAACCCCATGAAGCACAATTTAAGCCAGAGCAAGCCCAAAACCACAGGAATACATTAAGTTAATTGAGGATATTCTCTATCATCAGTGCACTAACCTTTCCCAAATGTTAAAAAGACATGGCAAGAACAGCAACAATTGCATCAAAATGGAAAATCAAAACTTTCTAAGCTAGTACTCTCATTATCCTGTACTAATGTGACCTTCTGAGAGCTGAAGCACTCCCAGCTATCTCTGTTTTTTGGAAACAAGTGTCCACAGTATAGACACTATATAAAATGTCCAGAACCAAAAGAACTGACTGCTCAAAAGGTCAAGTGCCTCAACGTAGTTTGAACTCCAACTACCATTCCCTTGTAAGCTTATTTTAGGAGACCATAATCAGTTACTCCAACCATTATTTGCACCTGTACATACAAAAGAAGAAAACCATCTCAGAGACTTGCTATAAAACAAAGGCATTCAAAATTTGAAATACCAGACTAACACCTTTCAATGGGAAAACCGAGACACCTGCCCTACTTAGCAGTGCAAGTTTCCAAAGAGAGAAAGTAAACTCTGTAGTTCACAACAGAATTTTTAGCCTGCTATCAGTAGCTGTTATAATTCTTTATGTAACCTCAGCTATAAATGAACACTAGCAAACGTGTTCATTAAGAACCTAATTTTATTGTAATAGTTGACAAAATAACCTAATTGTATCTGCTTCCAGGGTGATCTCAGAAGACCTCAGGATTCTTCAAACCAACTCCCAAAGAAATGGAAAAAGAGTAAATAAACAAAAAAATCATGGAGATACCTACATATACCTTGCTTTTTTCCCCTACCTTAGTATTCAGAAGCAACAAGTATCACCTACTACTGCCTTTTTCCAGACAAAATCCTGACTACTTGACACCAAGGAGATGAGAAAGAGAAAAGCAACATCTGAGTTTGTGTGCACTCAGCCATCATCTACCAAACAAAGCAAATGAAACACTGAGCCAGTCGTGAAGGCATTTCCAGCTCAGACTGACTGGCCCTTAAGACGGATCCTCCATAAATAAGTTAGTGCTCTCCTTCCTGCCCGTATGGAGTGAAAAGGAAAAAACAAATTGACATAATGAAAATAACTCAAATAACTCCCCCTTTCCTGTTCCGTGACCTCCATGTGGGCGAAACCACTAGAAAACAACATTAAAGTGTTAGATGCAAAAGGAAAACAGAAGGGCCATTGGTGTTCTTACGGCTGCACAGAAAACTACAGAATGGTTTATGAGGGTCATAAACTCCTTCCTGGGGGTGAGAGTTACTTGACATCCCCAGGGGCTGAATCATACTACAAAGTAATCAGCATACTGTGATTTCACTGTTCATTGCAAAGTTTTTTCCATACGCAGTTTTATAATAAGGAACACGGCAAAAAATGGCCATGAAGAACCCCAACAGTATTTGGGATTAGAGATGCTGAAGTTCACCTCCATCCACTTTTCCCATGTCAATCAGCTATTTCGGCATTTCAGTGCCTGTACCATTCTTTGGAAACTGTTGCCACGGCCACATCCTCAGTGCACTTCGGGAAACTGTAACGCAAGACAAGCCCTGCTGCCAGCTTAGCAACCGTGTCTCAACGTTCTCAGCCACAGAAACACCAAAACTCAGGAGATCCATTTATTTACCATTTCAAACAGCTGCCCGGACACATTAAATGGCTGTGTGCTTCCCTACATTTCGTAATATATATTAACAGGTGCTTTATTACCATTTGTGCTGTAGCGTGAAATGTTTTCTTTACGCAATCACAGATTCTGTCAAATTGGGATTTTTCTTTTATTTACAACAGAGCTGTATTTATTTCATTGTCAAGTGAAATGTGTATACCAGGATTTTCAGTATTAAAAGACAGTCAGCAACAGCACCTGCTAATGCAGCTCTGTGGAAGGAGCAGGAAGGCACTCGGATATGTTTGCACCTCACCTTACGTTACGGACACAACAGATAAAGTGATCATCGACAGCTGAAGTATTTCTGCATTTTTCTTAAATTAAATACAGGAACACAATTTAACCTATTTGAGAATGGAGTTAGCTTTAAAAGTAGGTAAGTGTTCCTTTCAGGAAAAGCAAACAAATGGCTGAATAATTCCCTGAACTGCTTTAAGGAGATACATACTATGCAGTAAGACAGTAATTCGACAATAAGTAAAATAAACTTTTTTTCTCTCTAAAATTTTGCCAGTATGTAGAAACAATGTAAAATAAAATAAGGTTATTTCAGCTTTTGAGTACAATATAACAGTGCTTTTTTTCTGGCTGACTTTCCAAGTTACAGGTGATACAGGGGAAAATAATGAGTAACCGACTACAACATAGAAAATCCATGATTTCAGACAGTCAAACCAAGTAGTACTGTAGCGTATCTACCAGGAAAAAAATGTCAAAGTAGTAACCACACAACAGAAAAAATGAAATTATTACTATCTCTATCTAGCCACTGAAGTATTTAAGATTAGGCATAATCTTAAATTAACTGAACCAGAGCAAATACATAGTTTATAAAAAATGAAGTTTTAAGGCAATACCTGAAGTGCCTTTTCTAAAACCGGTGCCAACTCTCTCATGTCTGACAACATGTTTAGTTCCACATACTTATTAAGCTCCAAGTATTCTCCAGGCAGATCCTAACCAGACATTATTTCAATACAAAACCAAGGATTTAGTTTCATAAAATACAAAACATTCAAGAGAAATTAACAGGCAAAATTGTTGCACAATCTGACAATTCATGTAACAATGGATTCCCCATATTTCCTGCCTAAAGGCACTCTGGAAAAACACTCTGCAAGGTTAAGAACATGACAGTTCTTGAAGCACAGCTCTACTATGGAAACCAACACTTACTTGCTACATATATATTCAATCACATCCTTGCTCCCAAAATAACAACAGTTCTATAAATTAATATTATTTACTTCTGCTAGCAAATGAGAGTCAATTCAATAACTGGACAGGAAGCCAGACTATTGTGGTACATGCATCAATCATATTGATGCAACCAAACTGTCCTTCTATTTCTTCATTTACTTTTCAATTTGCCTCTAATGGAAATAGGGGCATAATTTAAGGTCCAGGGACTTGTACATGAAAGATAAAGGCAAAAATTAAGTCCAGAGAACTGTAAACCATCATGTAAAATCCAGAAGAGAAAATAATTACATTTCAGAGTACGAGCTGAGTTATAGGACTAACAGGTAGTAAATCTTTCATTTACCATGTAAAATAAACCAATCTGAAACAGAACTGATGAAACAAACACATAAAATTTGTGGTTTTTTTTTTAAGAAGCAAGCACCCATTTTAACTTCAAATATATATTAATACTGCACTGAAAAATAAATAGAACCCTAACTGACTGCTCTTCCCATGTTATAGTTTGTATCCTTTACACTCTACAGTAGAATGATTTCATAAATGCTATGAAATTCTCTCTGTGGCAGCTTACTGGTGAACTCAAGAGCTCGAGCACTGGTTTTACATAAAACTGTGTGAGGCTGAAGTACTCTTCTTTCCAACCCTGAACTCCTCAACTTATGTATGCCAGACAAACCACTTTTTTTTTTTTTTTTTACATTGTGCTCAGAGGTGTTTGGAGAACAATCTCTACTTTCTGAAACGTGCTAAAATATGCTAACACATTGCTTCTTAAAAATGTGCAATAAATGAAGTGGCAAACCTTTCAACCATTGAACCTTGGGCTACAGACCTTTCCATCCCTCATGCTTGCAAAAAACACAGCCAAATACACACCAGTTACATCAATAAGTCCTGTCTCAAGATTTTTAGTTATGAGAAATGCCTGTGTGCCATTAAATGTAGAAAAAGGTTTTTCTATTCTAGAACATAGAGGAAAAAAACAGATGTGATTCATTAACACAGACATTTTACTCTAAAAATTCTCATGCAGCTTGAATTTCGCTATTTTCTACATCAGGCACAAAAGTGAGCACGGACTCCTGTTAGAAGTTAAGCTACAGAGCCTCATCCAGTGAGCTTCAGCAGAAATTTTATTTTAGCTCATTGCTTTTTTTAATTAGCTCTTTCCTTTTAAAATATTATTAAAAATGAATACACAAGTGAACATTCCTTTTATCAAGTTGGAACCAGACTACTCCACAAGAGTAGCACAACTAGAGATAGTATTTCTATCCATATCCCACCTGCTCACCCTCAGAGATTTTATTTCACACTGTTCAGAGACTGCCAGCAGCCCTCAGGAATATGAGGTGAGATGGGAGATGGGCTCTGGTGGAATGCAGAGAACCTTCTCCTGGGCATTATTCAGCTGCTTAATGCTACTTTATAAGCAGACTGTAAGAGGATTCACCTTCAATCTGGTTTTGAGAGCTTCTCTATCTAGTACTCAGGTGACAGCTTAGTCTGCTCTCAATCCAAGAAAGTATTTCAAACTGCTTTGTGTTCAACATACAAGACTCCAACTCTTTATAATTGGAAACCAGTGTTTGAACTCCTGGCCTTCCAGGCACACTTAAACAACACAGGGGACCAGAGCTGCAGCAGTTCATGTAGTACTCTCTGATACAAGAGGGAATTAAGCAGAAGCCTTTCTTAATGACAGTCTGCTCACTTGAAAGTCAGAAAGGCAAACAGACCCAGCTGTACAACTTCTTCAAAGGCAAAGAGCTGAACTGCTTGCAACCAGCATCTCCTCCTTTCCCACCCCCAAAACAGGGCACTAGCTCAGATAATCAGTAAAAGTATTTGCACACAGCAGTTTTCCACTCAATGAACAATTTTTTGTTCATCAACAAAAACGCTGCATTTTTTTCCAATGACTTTGTTATTTGAAAATACATCGCAAAGGTTTCACCTTGTGCACTCTTACAATGGTACAATGAAGGATTGTCAGCAACTTAACCAGTCAAAGAGGGGAGAAAAAAAAGAGACCCTCGTTGTAGAGATGGGCAGAACATACAGTAGGATACAAGGCTCAGGTGCAAAATTGCCATGCTGAGCTGCAGTCTTCAGCATCAGTTGTTCAAAAGCCCAACTTTCATCAAAGAATCACAGAATATTCTGAGCTGGAAGAGTTCCACAAGGATCATCGAGTCCAACTCCTGGCCCTACACAGGATATCCCCAACAATCACACCATGTGCCTGAGACTGTGCAAACACTTCTTGAACTCTGTCAGCCTTGGTGCTGTGACCACTGCCCTGGGAGCCTGTTTGGTGCCCAACCACTCTCTGGGTGAAGAACCTTTTTCTAATATCCAACTTAATCCTCCCCTGAGGAGGATTAACTTCAGGCCATTCCCTCGGGTCCTCTCACTGGTCACCACAGAGCAGAGATCAGTGCCTGCCCCTCCTCTTCCCCTCACGAGGAAGTTGTAACTGCAATGAGGTCTCCCCTCAGTTTCCTCTTCTCCAGGCTGAACAGACCAAGTGCCCTCAGCTGCTCCTCACACAGCTTCCCCTCAAGGCCCTTCACTGAACTGTCCTCAATGAACTGCAATGCAAACAATGGGATGCTAAAAAAAATACCAATCTTTAAATATATAAAATCATACTACAGACAAAGAAAAAAATAGCCATCTAATATTTACATACCCAGTTTTAGGGCAGAAGGGGTCACTTCAATCTCCCCAATCGGCTGAAAGGCCGCCAGCTGAGTCGCCACCTCCGTCTCGAAAGAGTCTGGGCTATTTCTGTCTGTTAAACTGCCGTTGGTGCCATCAGTCTTACGGCGAGTTTCATGTTCATCATAAACAGCAATCAGCTATCAAAACAAAAGATAATACAGTTTGTATATTTAGAATATTCCCAAACTTCATTTTTTTAAGAAAGAAAACTGACTTATCCTTCCTTTAAAGTACAAAAATAATCATCCTATTTCAGAACAGCTAACAACCAACACAGAGATTCCAGAATGCATGAACTTCTGTGTTTAGATACATTGCCTTCATTATGACTTAAGTATATGCTTCAGCACTGCCGTGTGCTGACATGCATTTCTTGGAGTTAGCATGCTACCATTAGTAAGTATTTTACATTATTCCAGAACACTTACAGATGAACATACTTAAAAAGGCAGAATAACATTTAATTCTTGGGGGGTAGAGGGTGCTATTATTCTAAAAATTTTAGGGCTTCTGATTGACACACTGCACAAAGGTAACACATCCACAGAAGCTGTACTGAGTGAGCAGATGCACATTTTAAGAACATAATAATTACACTCCAAGGACAAGATGCATCCAGCACAGAGTGTGAAGCCTCCCAAGCTGACCAACCTGTGTCTCTGTTTCTTGGTCCAGCTATGTATACATACACCTGCACTTCTCTACCAAACACATATATCTATCACTTCCTCCCATTCTCTCCTACAAGCTTACACAGGCACACTCTGAAAACTGCCCCTCAGTCACTGGCTCCTCCACCAGGAGCTTCAGGAGCACAGGGAGTCAAGAGTGAGCAATGACAGATGGCAAAGTTTGCTGCCTAAGCCCACACTAAAGTGGACATGAAAATGATAAAAATCATCAGAATCCTTTTTTGCCTCAGCTAACCTGGCCTTTCACAAGGATCTTCCTTTTGGTTCCTACTAATGCAAAGTGATCAGACAACGTGTATGCAGCTACAAGAACTGACACACACGTATATGGCTGGGTGCATATTGTGCTACAGTTCCAGGAGAACAGTTAAGTGTGTAACAGATCTGGGAAAGCATTAACTATAATTAATATTAATGATATCAATAATATAATATAATTATTATTTTATTTATTGCAATTAATTATTAATTCCCTAGGAAACGAAACTAAGTAGATGATGTTGTTCTCAACCAACAGGACACTTGGCACCCCAGAGCCCCCTCCAAAACCAGAGCTGCAGTTCAAGTGTTTTTCCTACCCCACCACCTGACATGACATAATTCTTTTGCCAATTAAATAGCAAACACTTTGCCTAATCATCACTGTACACGACATTTTCATCTTAAGGTGCTCATTCATTTTACGTTTTCTGAACTCCTTCAGATTGTCCTAATATTTATCCCAGCTTATCATGAAAAATACCACAACACACACAAGTGGTTAGACTGTTAGACTGTGTCAAGAGATACACAGAAAAAAGTTTAAGGGATTGATTTAAAACTTTTTATGTCTGTGTTATTTTAAGGTATGCATACACACACTTTCTATAAAAATATTAGTACATCAAATCTCTGACACTTCCAAGAAGTGTCAACAGTTACACCCTATGAAAAACAATAAACTGAAACACAGAGACAAACGTTTAAAGAAACTCATTTGCCCAAGGGAAGAAATGAATGTATGAGTGGAAAAAGAAAAGAAAAATTCTGAGGTACGTCTAAGGAAGAAACTGACATTTTCAGGTCTTCCACTCATTTATAATTTGGTTGCTAGAAATGTGTCAGCTCATATTTACCAATGCACGTCTCAGAGACACACAAAACCCCTTAAATAACTAGTCTTAAATAATTAGTCTCTTTTTCCATGTGGAGCCTGTTTCCTTTCCAGAGCCACACAACTAGCTTTTACAGCATACAATTTGGGTTTTATTTGTCCAAAGCATATAGGAAAGATTAATTCCAGTAAAAAGGACAACTCTCTTTGGGCCTTATTCCTGCATAACAAGGAAACCACTGAAGTGTTCACACTGCATCCATGACCTGGCCGCCATTATGCCCCATGACTACACACAGCCAAAAAGGCTGACTTAGATCCAGAGACCAACAGATCATGGTGATTTTCTTCAGTACCAAGGGGAAAAAAAAACCAAACAACCACGAAGCAAAACACAAACAAACAAACCCCCCCACCACCCCTTACCCTTTGATGTCTTTCATTTGTTTCTAAAATGACTACTCATTTTATTATGGAAGTCCATCCTGATTCAGTAAGTTCCGCAACCATCATCCACCAAAAGGTTTGCTTTCTTAGCCTCACTTTTTCTGTGGAAATTTGATTTCTAAGAAAGAGGCTGTTACTAATGAAGAGGAAACTGGAGAGTGTAGGAGCCTGGCACCAAAAGCACTTTAGGGGTAGTAGCGGGATACCAAGTTCACTCAAGCATTCACAATGTAGAACAGAATAAATGGAGCTCAGCTGTGATTTGATGGGAATAAACAACTGAATTTCTTAACTAAACCACGTTTCCCCTTGGTTTCACACCCTAGCATATTAAATGCTGTATTACAGTGGAATACTCTACATTTACTGCCCCAGGATGTTGCTGAGGTGGAAAGCAGAAATTGATTAAAAAAAGAGAAAAAAAAAAATCCAACAAAGTGATGGAAAACACCAGCATGGTGTTCCATGTTACATGGAAACGTGCAAGCACTACCTCAGCCTCAGAAGCCACCAACACATGTAGCAGTAAAAATCAGAAAGGTAAACCAGGATAAACTGATGTTACAACCACCCTATTTCTATGTGCTTTCTGCAGGTATTTTCTACTGGTTGCAGGCAGAGAGCAGAGTATCAGTCCGGCTTGGCACTGCCCCTCTCACAGGCTCACAGACAACATGGCACTACTGCACACTGCCATTTCTAGGCACTACACCTTTCCTTAGTCCCCCTTAGTTCAAATGAACCCTTAACAAAAATGATAATATAAAACTCTTTCAACAGGCCAGTCAGGTCACAGGCTCCTGACAGCTGTAAGAGAGGGTAGCACCAGCCAGCCCGAGGAGGCTGACTGCACCATGGCCACACCACAGCCATTGCCATGGATCCCGGGCACGGCTGCTGCCCCTCCTCACCTCCACCACACCACTTCCCCAGCCCCTGCCCTGCACAAGGCCGAGGGCATTACTGGGTGCCAGGTCACAACAAAGGTTCCATTGCAACAACAACGTTCTTGGGTCACGGAGGGTGCCCAAAGCACCTGCCCTAGTGTTGGGTGACTGTGTGTAAGAGCCAACAGGATGCAGGTCAAACATCTGCCTTGACACCTGCCTGAGGCAAGTTCAGGGGCAGAAATCACAGTGCCTCAAAGTGCATAAAATAACCAGGTCTTCTCCTGCCTAATTATATGGAAAGACTGCAAGTGGTTTGATGACCATATCAGCTCTGTAGCTTAAAGTATCTGTCACTCACTCCCTGATGAAGAAGGCCCAGTAGACAAACACACCAGCTCCTCTGCCCGGCTCTGCAACAGAGGCACAAGAAGAGGACAGCTCTGCCACTGCTCCCCGTCCCACCTGCACCCACACCAGCTCTCCACTTCCACACTCCACGCCGGAGCAGGGAGGACACAGGTGGGAGCAGACAAGAGGCCAACACCCAGCAGAAGAATCCACCTGAGGGGGACCACACAGCCCTGACACTCACCTGCTGGCAGGGAAGGCTCTTGCTGCTGTCAGTCTGGGAGCGAGGGACTTGTGTGACAAGCCTGCAGTTCCCTAGTCTACACCCAGGCACTATTTTGACAGATTAAGAAACCCAAGGAAAATGTATTTCTTTGCAGCATGGAACAAACCAGTAATTAAGTAATGTGATCTAGAGTTTTTTACAGAGTATGGAAAGGAGATGCTACAGCACTGCATGTGGAGATAGCAAAGATGCAATGCTTTTCCTCTCCAATAAAAAAGCAACTTGTTTTCTAAAATGTTTATTTAGAAGACAACTCTTCAAGACTGCAGATGCAGGAGCACCTTATCAGTAGTGATTCTAACCTAAATATACTGCTGATCAATCAAAGTATTATAAATATCTGCTTCAGCCTTTCAAAGGGAATGAATACAATTAAGGGTATGTAAATTATCTACTTAAAAATAATTGTCATAATTGACTTCTCATTTCCAGTATGGAAAATTCTTTAATTGAAACAGACTGCCAAACTCTTCTGATTGAAAAGAACTGCAGGACACGTTAAGAAACCTCCACAAATATATAATGAAAAACAACACTGTTTGCAACATTATTCTTTACGGTTCAATATTTACAAATCTTGCAAGTTCAGTAGGTCTGCTGATTTTAATTTTTTTAAACATATCAAAATATTGCTGTAGACATTTGTAAACTGTGTAAGTTATGCAGTTTTGTACACTTGCTGCAGTCTGCATCACCATTTTTAGATGTTATTTAAAGAACATGAATATTTACTGTGAAGATGTATATATTTCTGTATAGGTGAAATTGCTCTATCCCAGTATTATTGCAACCTCTATTAACATCCTAGCAGTTACACAGAAAATCAAATTCAATAAGTTATCAAAATTTAGCACTTCTCTGTCATTTTTGATTGCTAAACTCCTCTGTACTAATGCTGACGTAATCACAACATAAGGCAGTAATTATGCACACTTTGTTTTATTAGCATTTTTATTGTTCATAGGTGGCATCCTACTACTAGGTACTGTAGTGCTGCCAAATTGAAACTTTGTACGGTGTCCTATGGCCCAGCTCTTTCAACAGGTTCATGATATTTCAATTGCAAAGCTTTGGAAAAAGTCAAACAGCATGACATAAAAATTATGTAACTATATTCCCAACTACAGAGAGCAACAGACAGGTGGTCAGTGAAGATCAACACTCGAACAAAAAGGTTGGTAAATACTAACGGCAGAGAATGATGTCCCCCGTGAGAAAAAGTGTTCTTTCACTCTTGCTCCCACCTGGAACGCGACACTCTCCAGGGGCTCTCAGTCACTGCAGAGCTCCCCGCGCTCCGCTGTGCCAGCGCAGGGCTCTCCCAGCGACACGCTGCAGCCTCCTCCCGCCTGCTCAGGTCGGCACCACACACATGACACCCAGCAAGAACAAGGCTTTCCAAATTAAAATGCAGGAGTGTTTTGGGGTTTTTTTTTAGTGCTTGCTAATCACGCTCACTTAAACAAAAACAACTTCATGGAGTCTCAGAATTCCAAAGAGAAACCTCCTCACCTTTGAACAGCAGAACATTACAGACCTTGCTTTAAGGCACTTGTTTGTTAAGCCAAAACCAGCTGATTTTACATTACCCTGTACACTATTTTAAATAAGAGGTTTCATAATTATTTCCCTTCAAACTACACTTTTGACAACTAGATTAATGTTAATAAGGTTAAAACTTGCATATTTTACTAGTTTTCCTGTACTGAATTAGAAAATAGGCACCATTATTTTTTTTCTGACCCTGAACACTAGGCATGTACACAAAGCACTAAGGAAGAAATAGCAAATAAAAGCTTGTTTGCAATTAAATTAATCAGTTTTCAATTACTGTCAGGATAAAATCACTAAGAGAAGTTCTCAGTCATAGGCTAGCATGAGTACGTGATTGAAAAGATGCAATTTTCAACAGCTGAAATTATATATTCAGAAACAAAAAGGAATTAAATACTCAACTTGCATTAAGTTTTTCATTCAAGTTGCACAGAAATTTTCCTTCGATTTTTTTTTCACAGTATCTACATTCTTCTCTCACTTATAGACTACCAAAAGTAGCAAAACTGTGGGTTTATTTTTTTTATGTTTGCTTCCTGTTCAGATACTCCCTGTCCATGGCTTCAAATGGTGACTTTGGAAACAAGATTTATTTTTTTTTTTTAACCATATCTTTAATTCTGATAGCCAGTGCTCTTGGTTCCTGTGGGACTGATTATCAGTTGCTTATAAAATAATGCATATACAAAATTCTCCCTTTTTTGGGTCCATTAGTAAAGACTTTTCACACAAAGCACCCGCATTTTAACGAAGAGCTGTCGGGAGGGGTGAACGAAAAATAAATTACTATTTCACTGAACTTCAGTACACAAGGAGAATGGCTCAAGCTACAGCAGAAACTGATGTTCACCACAGCACCCCATTATCTTGTTCTCTGGTTCCTCAATCTGGGATCTGTAGGACAAATATTGTATTTATCCCTCCACACAAATAACAAAGAGGCAGAAAGACACATAACGCTTCTAGAGGTGACACACCAATGCCAGAACACAGCAATGTTCAAAAGAACAGTTTTTTAAAAAATTCAAAGATCAGAACTTGACTTCTTCCCAGGTGCTTGCACATGCAAACAACATGACACAGATGGAAAAAAGTTGCAGCTGACAGCAGCCTACATATGACTAATGCAAAAAGGGATCAAGGGATCCTTTCCCCCCCCCCTCCTTTTTTCAGCAACATTCCCTTTTCAGTTGTGTTTGGCAAGGACGGTTCTTTACTCCAGCCATCTTTGGTGCTCAAGCATCAACACAAGGCAAGGGCAAGGTTACCTCTCAGCCAGCAGATTGCACCAGGTCATCTTCAGTGCAAAACCTGACTTCTACTCTGAGGCTGCTGTGGCCCAACTTGCCTCTTTCCACAACCCCTAGGTTCTACAACTCTCTAGACCCATGGTGGGGCAGTTCAGGGAACTACAGGAGGGAGAAAAGCAACTCCCTGCTTCATCTCTGTGAACCACACAAGCAAATTTCTGTCAACACATCACTGACTTAACAATTCCTTAGACTACCAGTCTGCAACCTTGCAGCACTGATGGATCTGCCTCCTTTAATGAAGCTGCACTGACATGTGTGGCCCCACTGCCATGACAACACGTGTCAGCACATGAGAACTCAACAGCAGGAACGCTCCTGCAGCTCTCTCAAGGAGTTCCCCTTCTGAACAGAAACTCTCCTACAGGCTCTTTTAACTTATGTCCATGAGGGGACAAGTAGACTTTACTTCAAGGCATGAAGATCTAGAATAAAACATATCATATGTTGAAAGAAAAAAAAAACCAAACCCAAAACTCTTCACAAAGCCACTGTGAAAGCTGCTTCAGACCTTCACAAACTAATTAAGGTCAATCAGATTTTATGTATTACTTATGAAAGAATCCTGTTCAAATGGTTAAAAGATGAAAGACTGGTAACAGTGCAACACAGACAGAACCGAGGTAATTAGGGTACCTCAAAAATGGATGAAAGTGTCATTTAATTTTTCAATTTAAAACTTTCCTGGAGCTCTACCACCTTTCCTCAGAATTATCTCAAGGTAGTCTTCTGGTATATACTGGTAAGTATTTGAAATGGTATTGTTGCATAATAGTATGCCTCGGAATTCCTTTAACTTAAAATAAAGGCTGTCGAGGAAAAATACCAAAATACACACCATATGGCAATCCTTCCTTCACACCTACATATGAAAACAAATTACAGATACATTACATGAAAGCTATGGTGATTAGCACATCTTGTTTACCTACATGCCAAAATAACATATACCCAAGTATCTTCCCAAAGACCACTTGACACTTCTTCTATCAATATTCAGATTATTTTTTTTTTGGTACTGTCCAAAAGCACTCAAGAATAGAATCTTACTGCACCCAGTGCAAACACTGGTAGCCTCTGCTCTCAGAAGTTTCTAAGGATACAAGGAAAATATTAAATAAGAGAAGCAGCATGCCTAGAAGAGAGACCAGACCCAGCTCAAGCCCCAGCGCTTTCAGGGGGAAGGGAAAGGAGTTTTTGAAAGGTTATGGAGGGGAAGAAAAACCAACAAACCCACACCTGATTGATGAGCCCTTAAATAATTCTTTTTCCTGTCCAACCTATTCCTTCATGGGCACACGTGACTGTACTTCAAACAATGCAGCTGATTGGGTACTTAACATTGATATTTGTGGCAAAGTTTGATGAGCCCTTCAAGCATGACTGAGATGTAATTTTTTAAGCCACTTAGTAACTACTTGAGAGCTGTTAGGGAGATCCATAGTACAATACAGACATTCCTTGAGGGTTGACTCTGGGTAGCTTCCCTGGCAGATATAAATGCTAGTGCTAAAATGTCAAGGATTTATAATTATGATGGCGGATGCATAAAACACATAAAACAAGCCTTATTAGGGTTGATTGAAGTAAATATACCAAAGGACATTTCTCCTTTCTTCTGTAAAAGATTCATGTTCAGTGCTATTTGTAGCCTGTCACACTCATTATGTTTTCATGTGAAATAGCTTCTGAGTTTTGCTAGCTAACAAATGCCCTTTGCTTTTTTCTTATTCTATCCAAGTGAAAAAAAAAAAAAACNTAGAGGGATAGAGGGAATGCAAGACTGATTATTTCCTTTCTGCTTAATTTGAAACTGAGTATTTTCACAATATGAGCTTTAGACAGTCCATTTAAAAGGGCACTATAAAAATGTAGATAATTAACATGAAGGACTGCATTACTTACTAGAACCGTGCTTGTCAAATGCACTTATTGTAATCAGTCACTGAAAAGGAAAAATTTACTGTACCATGAAACAAGACAGTCTATACCTAAAAACAGTGACATCTTAGTTACTGTATTGTGGGTAAGCAGCAGTAAGTGTTCACTCTCATAATATGAATTACAGCAATTTCATAATATGAATTATCTTACTTCAGAATACTACTTCAACGCTAAATTAAAAGCTTAGTTACACAACATCACAAAACCCACCTGACACAGCAGGCACCCTCGTTGAACAGGGAACCACGGCAACACTGGATACTCCAAGCCACATGTGGGGAAGTGAGGCAAATGGGTGGAAAGCCAACTGAAGAGAACAAACTGCTCCCAATTCCTACTATATCACAGGCATGACCACTCCTACTCTTACCAGACCTGTCCAGCATCTATCTCTTCTCCTTACCCTCTCACACCTCTCTAGATGCTTTCCAAGTCATGGGAAAGTTGATGGATTGCAAAAATCGAGACTGCTGGGCAGTCCTGATTTAAGGCACAAAGAAATGTTTAACTGGACTGCTGCTGAGCTTTTCATTACAAGAAGAAACCAAGCAGCTCTTGGACTCAAACGCTTTTTCACTGCTGGGCTATTTCAACAGGTTTTCTAAGGATCCCAGAGTGGGAACAAAAGCACCAATCCAGCTACGTGCAAGATGGCAGTAGGCACACGGATTCATACTGGTAGTACCCACAGCATCCTCAGTCCTCCTTTCCACTGCTTTTCCTTCCCACTCCCCTCATACCCTGTGTGTACTTTCAGCACATCCACATCCATGCTCATGAGCTCTCCCAAGTCCCCACAGATCACGATGATGCCATTTAAGATGGTTGAAACATTGCACGGCTTTGTATAAAAGGGACAGAAGCCGATTACGAAGCTTCTGAGCCTCCTTAGCTATAAATGCTTAAAGAAAACATTGGCCTTCAGTACACCGCCAGATGTTTCTGCAGTACCAACAATTTTAACTTGTTCTAGCTTTTCCAGTGTGTCAGCTGCATGTACTGAATACAAAATTTAAGGAAGCAGAGCTCTCCCAGGTAGCTTGCTAACGTTTGGATTATAGAGACATGGGAAAATCCTCAGAAATTTACACCAAAGCAAACAGTGGTGAAGAGACATTGTATGATTTCAAGTAAGACTAGAGGGTATAACTGAACTTCTAAGGAATTTGAACAACACATCATCCTCTAGGAAATCATTTATCTAGTTTTAAATATTTTGTATTAGGCACTTCAACCTTCATATATTTTCCAGATTCCAACCTAATAAGTAGGACCCACAGAACAACTTCAGTTGGAAGAGTCCTCTGGAAGTCACTGGTCACTCTTTCACTCAAAGTAGGGCCATGCAGGCGCTTGGCTCAAACTTTAAATTTGGCTCAGGTTGCTCAAGAGACCTACCAAGTTATGTGCATCTCTAAGGAAGAGGATTTCAGCAGTCTCTGGGCATCTGTTCTCATATCTTAATAGAATCTTCCTCATGACGACTTAATATTCCTTTACTCTTGTTTTCTCACTGTGGACTTACAAGAAGGTAGGGTGTAGTCTCCTCTACATTCTCCCAGTAAGTAGTTGTAAACACCAACAAGATCCTCCTTATCCTACGAAAATCACTCATCCTTTCTCTCCCAGTCACATGTTCAGTGCCTGGCCCTGTTGGTGGCCCTGTGCTCAGCTTCCTCCAATTATGTCAGTGTCTTCCTTGCAACAAAGCTAGACAACAGTTCAGTTGAGGCCTCCCAAGTGCCAAATAGATGGAATTGCTTCCCCTGGCTACTGTCTTGAGTGTACATTTAGCCTTCTTAGATGCAAAGTTGTGACAAACTCAGATCAACTTCTATCAAGTTTTGGATTTTTTTCCCTCTCACTGATCTGACAGCACGCATCATGAGCAAAAACAAGATTTTGCTTTGGTCCCAATTACTCAATGACAACATACAAATTAGCTGTTTATTTGGGTTTAAACAGCTTTGATCTTTTTAAAGGACATTATAGGATGGGGCAATGGAACTTCGGAAATACAAGAAAAAA
Organism: Formicarius rufipectus; assembly: GCA_013399695.1. Classification (NCBI taxonomy): domain Eukaryota; kingdom Metazoa; phylum Chordata; class Aves; order Passeriformes; family Formicariidae; genus Formicarius; species Formicarius rufipectus. The sequence goes on from VXAU01003159.1 coordinate 992,867, forward strand.
GCAGCACAAAAAGCACTCGAACTGTAAAACCCATCAGAAACTGTAAAACCATCTGTACAGCATAGCACACACAACAACTTCCACTAGTACAGACAGACTTGACAAATCTTGGGATGTTGCCACACGTCATGCAGTTCTCACACTGTGTTTCTGTCTGTGCAGAAAAACATTTCAGTATTTACAACTGCCGAGAGTCCAATTCCCGCTGATGCCTCGCTTAGTGAGACTGCATTATTTGCCCTGTCTCTGACAGTTTATATGTCAGGCTCTAGAAAGGCAAAAGGAAGCTTACAAAACTGGTTGTCACCTTGATGAGGGAAAGGTCTGTCCCTAATGATAAACTAATGCTATCAGTCTCTCCTAGTTTGTTATTAATTCTGTCAATAAACAGCATTCCCAGGCAGTTTCTGGTGCATTATTAATAAAACATGCACAGCCCTTTGAAAAAAAATAGAAAATTAATACCTTTTGCCTTTCACACAGTTACCTCATTTTCAGAAGACTCGTGACCTTATATGCTTCAGACCTTGACCTCAAGCAACCATGTTCCTAAAGAAAGCTCCTGAACATCATCACCTTTTCATGAATAAAATTTGAGAGAGAGGAACATGAGGAGAGAGGAGAGAAGTTTAACAGAAATGCAACAGAAATGTCACCAAAATCCTCAGAAAGTATTTAGTAACTGCCTGGTTCACATGGCCTGTTTCATGGTACTCATTAATAGAAGACTGCAGTCATTGTCACCCACTGAAGAACTGTGGGTTTTTACTTTTTAAGGGCAAACCAATTTAAGGAGTCTACAACAAATAAAGGAGAAACCTATAAAGTTATTGTGTCTCAGAAGATCAGTAACACAAAATCCTGAAATATTCAGAAACTTTAGAAGCAGCGTAGTGGTTCCAAACACTGCAGTGCCAGAAATACACATTCCAAAATGAACTACCAGAACAGAAGGACTAGAAAGAATTTATTTTGACTTGACACTGTAGTGCACCATTAGTGTGAAAACAATAAAACTAGAAGTAACATTTCTAGAGATAGTCACAGCCCTGGCAATAACAAAAAACCTTCAGTGACAATTACTCATTTCAGCAATCAGTTCACAACAGACATCCTACTGCTGCCTTGCTCATTATACTTCTTAAAAGAATGATCTACACATTATAAATTTCAGTCATTTTTTTACCCTAACATTAGCTGCCCAGAGTATAATTTCATAGATAAGTTACTTAATTTCTTAGTAAACAAATTAAATGTTGACATCATGTTCAATATCCACAGTAAAATTAAACATACTTTTGAGGTTTTCCCAGAGTTGAAATTCAGAATTCAACTGAGAAAAGCAGTATTTGCAAACTAAGCAGCAGCACTATAGGTATACATGTATACCCTGAACATGAATTGTTTACAAGCAGACAAGATCTCACATAAGAACTCCTCCTACCCATGCACTGATACATGTTATTCAAATATTAAACACATCCCACTAAAACTGAATGGACAAGAAAAAAAACCCAACAATCCTTTGAAAAATTACAGTACCAGTAATGTTCTTGTCCTTCCACAACAGTAAAAGATACAAAAAGTAAAACCAAAGTGCATTTCCTGTAAGTGATATTATAATTGCTCATGAGATGGATGTTCACACAAACCTCATTTCTTAGGCTGAATTTCAATACCCTATTAGGTACAGTCTTGAACGTTGACTTGATGCAAAGTTTTGTGTAACATTTAGCTATAAAAATATGGACTGCAAGTCTGTCCTCTGAGCAATGATTAAAATTATCTTCACATTTCCTAAAGAGAAATTTTCATTTCTGTAAGAAAAGCGTTGAAAGGGAACTTTTCTGTTATACTGAATATACTGTAAAACACTGAGCACTGTTTCTTACCTACACTAATTAAACTAATTTTTTTATTAAATGATATGAAACACTGAAGAATGCATTTAATGAAGATTTTGAATTCAATTAACAGATTTCTATTACTTTAAAATACTGTTTTAATGTCATCTGAAGCATTCTTTTGAGGGAAAAAAATAATATTCATGCTTAGAGCGTAGTTTAATTTTTATTACAGTAGTTTGAGGATTCTGCAAAACAGTGATATGTCTTGGGAATAAACTACTTCAGACCATTCAGATCATTACTCAGAAATTTCAAACATAATTTTTCAGAGAGAAGCTTGTTCATCCATTTTCCACTCCTCATTACAAATTATAAGGGTTCTATTCACAAAGCAAAGCATTTAATATAAAAAACCCTCAAAGTGATATACCAGGCTCCACTTTCAAAAGTAAGCTAAACAACTCAATAAATGACACCATGGGAGAGGAGTAAAATACTTTCAGCTAACAGAAAATTCTCCTGAAATTTTTCTATTGTCATGTGTGCTCAAAATATTGAATATCACAGAGAGTCAGGAAGACACACAACTAGCTCAGTATTTTAGCCTTCTCCAAAAAAATCATCACGGCTATTCCCTCACCTACCCATGCTGAGGTCTCACCATATTCTGTAAAGAATTCATGCTGTCCCATCTTTACTACCACTACTTGAATGGATTCATTGTAGTGTCACATTTGCCTTCCTCACTGCCACATCACCTTGGTACCTGACGTTATTCGAAGGGTCTGAAATACATGAATGTTCAAGTTGGTAGGAAAAAACCCTAACAATATTGATTCAGTTCTTTGCCTACTTTTACAGAAGACTTTTTTAAACGTTTTTCTTCCAGTGTGAGAGAAAAACCCCAATACCCTATATTATGAGAGTGACATTCTTGCTCCTCTGAATCAATTCCTGCCTGTGTACAGCTCTCTGTTCTTCTGTGGCTATGCCACACTGAGCACTCGGTCCCCTCCAGGTAAGCATCACTTTCATAATGATGCGCTGCTCTTTCAGGCTTCTGAGACCTTAGAGAACCCAGGGGGAAGAAGAAACCAACAAAGAAAAGTTCCAGACAAGGTAACAAATATATTCACTCTGCCTTGAATCTTTATCCTCCAGTCAAATTATTTTCTTTCCAAGAGACTAGGAGTGTTTTTCCACAGTTAGCTGAAATCAAGTCTCAGGGGGTCCTATCCAGTGTAAGCTAAATAGATTTTTATTAGTAACTCAGCAGACACACACACACACTGCGGAACCTGACACTGGCCCTCAGGTAGGTCCTCTAAAATAATTTTACTTCTAATTTCAAGATCTGGGTACCCAAACTTCTTTCAAAACAAAATCAAAACAAAAAAACCAACCAACCAAAAAAAATCCACACTCACAAGTACACACACAAAAAAAAGAAAAACAAACCAAACTAACACAGGACAAACACACTGTAGCAATGAGTAGGAGCTGCAGCTGGCAAACCCCAGATGTCCACTATCCACTTTGACACAAACTGGAGAGACATGTTTAAGAGGAAAAAAAATGCCACTCCTTTCTCTCAGTTTTTGCTTTAATTCAGACATTTTATCTGGGCGCCACAGTCTGAGGCTGCAGACTGGAGCCCAAAGGGTACAGCGTGGTTGCTCTTACTGGAAGCTCTGTGGTCTGACACCACCACCATGCCAGAATGGCATTTCCACCTGCCCCTCCCAGAACATCAGTGCCCAGAAGTGCATCCTCCACATCTGCCCTGCACAAAGATTTTGGGATTTCAGAAAAGGCGAAGAACAAAAAACAACAGAATTTCATCTACTCTTCAGAGACATTAAGTGACAGAGGAGAATGTGCCAAATACCTATTGCATGAGATACATACTCTAAAAAGAAGTTCTAACCACATTTGTGCTACAAATTTATTTTTGCTCTTTAGGTTACCTGGGAATGACTTACATGTTTTAATAAAAATGAAGGTCGCAGAGCTGTGCTTCCAACTCTGCTGCATCCTGCTCTCTGATCAGTAGCCTACTAATAACTACTTAGTCCTTGGCTGCTTGACCTTCAGGGTTTTAGTACAGGGAAGAGGCAAAAAGGGCAGCTCCATCCTCTACCCTGGGTTCCAGTTCAAAGTCATCACAGTAATTACCAGAAAGCTTTTGTTTGCCTCTTCTTTCATTCTGTGCTTTCAGACTCTATCAGGAAACTCTACAGCTTCCCTTGACCCATCTGAGGCCTTAAGTCTTTGGACATGTCACCCCACTCCACCATGATTATAAATGCACACTAATCTTTTCTGACCTACACATCAACACAACTTGGCAGCATGGAGAGAGGTAGGCTGCTGCTTGAATTCCCAACAGCATCAGATGCCAAAGCTTTGCAAAGAGTGTATTCTCATTTCAATTTATCTAGGCAATTCAATTCAACAAGAAGTACATTCAAAATGAAAAATCATCTGAGCACTGAAAAGCAGAGGAGCTCACTAGTCTGTCTGTCTTTCTTACAGCCTCCGAAAAACAACTAAATGCAGGAGCTGAGCACCACTACCTCCAAGACCAGGAGGAGCTCCAGGTCTCATCTCCTTTATCAGCTCCATGGACTATCATGTATCATCTGCAAACTGCTTCTGTTCAACATGTTAGTGTTAAATGCAACACTCTTTCCAACACACATCCAGAATGTTTCTCACTTTTTCCTAACTAAAATTCATTTTAGTTCTCTGCAGCTTTAATTGAACTTCAATTACTGAAACTAGCTTGACACAAGCCATGAAGAAGAAATTAATAGTCTACTAAATAAGAACTGTCACTCAGCATTTCCTACGGTAAATGTAAAAATTAAGACTGAATAAATGTATGCTAAGTATTATTGCATAAATATGCATATAATGCATTTTCCTCTTTTAAAAAAGTGTTAAATTTAATGTAAAGACATTTAATTGCATATCAACAGTTTAGTGGCGATCAATCACTGAAAATCAATGACTTTTAAATAAATGCAGAAATATATTTAATTCAAATCCAATTACATTTTTGTTTACTTTTCCATCACAAAGACTTCAGGCAGTTCACTCCATGGTTAGGAAACAGGATCCCAGGACATAACCCCAGTAGAGCTAAGGCATTTTTTCCCTCTGCATTCAACACAGTTGTTATGCTGACAGTGAAATCAACTGGCAACCCACATTTCTCATCCAAAACTGCATCACTGAGGGTTTACCCACACTCAGCCTCCTTACAGATTTTTTTTATGCCATTAAAATATTCCAATCCTATTAGAATGCAAATACAGAGGGGTACAGAGAGCACGCATAATACCATTAACATTCAAAGATTTCTCAGTCCCCATTATCAGATATTAATTCTCACATTAACTGATGTTTTGTTTAAAAAAAAAAAAAAATAAAATCCATTAGCAGCTACATTAAAAGTGAACAAAAGAGGCAACAACTGCTGATGTGATTATACACCTAACCCTTTCTGAAAGTTTCCCTATCCAGGAGCACCAAACACGACGATGCTTCAACTTTCATTTCATATCAGGGATGTACGTACATGTTACTGAAAAACAGCCTTGACAGGGTTTTCCCTCCATACTGTTATTTTTAGCAAGCTTTGAAAAACAATTACTCATTTTTAGCGAGTCTCTGCACGGTTTCCTTTAAAGCCACAATATGGCACTTCTGGGGGGCAGAACCAAAAAAAAAATGCATTTCTCCACACCAGGTGGATGTTTCAGTTCCAACCCAGGAGCCACCAGCAGAGGGAAGAGCCTGGCTTAAACAGGCACGTGGAACTTTGTCAGCTACCAGACCAGGTGTACCCTGAATCATGAAAACTTCCCTCTCTTGCATATGATGGTACACAATCCTGGTAGGGAGAACAGCCACAGCAGCCTGGCACTTCATATCCCAAGAAAACTGCTACACTTCAGTTACAGGCACAGAAAAGAGCATTTTTCTGCCCTAGCAGTGACTTTATTATCAGATGAATATTGGCAAATTAAAGGCATTTCATTTTGGGTGATACATTTTCAACACAACCTGCCTTCTCTGTTTGGAAATCCACCAGTACAAGATTCTCAAATGTATGTAAACAGAAATCATGTAAATTCACAGCACACCTCTGTTGTGGTCATATTCCCACTCACACCTGCAGGAGTCTACCATTAGTTTTCCTTGTCTTGGACATGTGTTGAGCAACTTTATTAGTCTATAAGTCTCCCCAAAACATCAGCAGAAATGCCCTAAGACATACTGCACATCCAACCAGATCAGAGCCTCACCACCATTCAGTAAGTTACTCAACTGGCATTTCCTCAGGCATTATTGAAAAACACAAGTTGAAATGCCTGAGTCAGTAACAGCAGGTGATTTATCTATATTGTGGGTACTTTCTTCTACACCATATGAACGTTAAGCCTATCAAGTAGTTACAGCCCCTCTGAAAAGTCTGGCACTTCCACTACTCCCTCACAGATGTTCACATTACCAATTAATCATCACCACAGGGAGTCTCGGTACAGAGGCCAAGGGTTGGATATACTCACTTCAATCTTACTTTGGAACCCTTTCAGTATTTTCCAAAACAAAAACAAAATATAAGTGAAAGAGATGAAAGAATTCACATCCACATTCAAATACATTATGCAGCACAATGAATTGCCCTACAATCATGAGGTAAAATGATTTTAAGGAACCACAAATCCCCAGTTTTAGCTCCACTATCATTATATAGATTCAGATGACTTTAACAAGGTGAACTAATCACCCATGAAACTCAGAGCACATACCAATACTGCAGAAGCATTCTGAAAAGGAACATGAACTAAACACTAGCAGCTCTGCTAGCAAGCTGGAATTAGTTGTATCAGATTATTAAAAAAAAAAAAGAAAAAAAAAAGAAAAAGGAAAAGCATTGAATTAATATACTACAAACAGTGTAAGACAATAGGAAGAATTTCCCCATATTCTCAGTGGATGACATATTAAGGATAGTAAATATCTTCCTTTCCATAAACAAAATCTGCAGAATCACTATATTCCAATTCCTCAATTTTAAGTAAAGCACTTAAATCCTACATATCCAGAAAACTACATTGGTTTCAGTAAGCTCATTTGTTGCTAACAGCACACTATTTATGCACTAATAACGGAAGGTCACAAAAACAGTCACTACAAGAAGTGTACCATGTGTACACACATATTTAATGGAGACTTGAGAAGTACAGCAGCATTATCACTCCTACTCCACCAACAGAAGTGAAGGCACAATGAAGCCGACTTACCCAAGATTGTGCAGTAAATCCACAACAGACCCGGAGTTAAACCTACTTCACTTAAGGCCCATGAAATTATCTTTTTCCCTTACTATCAAATTTTGTCAACAGCTCAAGTGTTTTACAAAATCTTGACATTAATTGTACATCCAGAAGAACTGCTGTGTTCTGTTACAAGGCCGTGACTGCCACAAAACCAGTGAAACATCTCAGAAGTGCCGGTCCTGCTCTGTGTGTTACCCAAGAGGCCTCAACAGCCCTGCAGGTCCATCTGAGCACCCTGACTGCAAAAAGCACTAAGGTGTTTTAGTCTGTTCTTTTTAAAAGGAAAGATTTTCAACATCACAATCTGTGTTGTTTCAAGCACACATAAGCAGATTTCACTTAAATAGGAAGGTATTTGACATTAGAATTCACTATTCAGGGTTTCAGGTGAACCTTCAGTTTTCAAAAACCCTGAGCTCTCACAGAATACACAAAACTGCCTGTTGTAAAAAATAACATCATTACAAATCCCCGCCATGTAGTCACTTGCACTTTAATTGCTTGCCAAGATGCTTTATTGGGAGCATATATATAGTCTGTCTGCAGAGACATGCAAATATTGTTAAGTGGAATCCATGTGCTCTCCATAAAGCATGTTTTCCAACTTCGGATTTCTTTGTGTGGGAACAGAACTGCTCTACAAAGCGATGGGAAGTTTAGAACTGCTGATTCACTCTGCAGAAGCTCTTGCTCCTAACACCAGTATATACTCTTAAATAAAGACACTCAGCTGCCTGCCAGGCTCATATGTAGACACTACTGTTAGAAAAAATCCTTAATTGTCTATGTGGCTGACAAGTATACACTAGTCTGGATGTTTTCCTAAACTATACATTTCCCAAAATTCATGGATTTTATGACAGATCAACACTACATCCTTTCCCAAATCTCATATTTAAGCGCACACTTTGAAAGGGAGAATACATTTCACCAGCCTATAAAGCAGTTGAATCTTTCACAAGCCATCATCACTGTTTCTATACAGTAGCAGAGCAGATAGCAGTATTTCAGAGTAGACAAAAACACACAGAAACCAAAGAAAATGCATAATTCAGGAGGCAAACACTAGCAAAACCAAATTCTTGATATGCACTATAGGAGCCTATGGTTTCAAAGTCTTCTGGAAACATCCACTAGTTGGAAGAGAAGGATTTCAAAACACAAAATATTAACTTGGTAACTGGAAAAAAACATACTAAGAAATATAACTTCAACACAGTTAAGGCATAAGTGTTGCAAATCTACCTTTGAAGGAGTTAGGAGATGAACAGCTTTAGCTGTCAATAACAGACTACCAGGTCTTACAGAATTTTTAAATAGTCAGGACTCAGTTTAACGGCAGCTTTGAAAGCTGTGGAGATGTATGAATGAAAAAGTAGGAAGTTAAAAGATTCCAAACAAGTAACTTAACGACTTTAACACTCCCATTAAAAGTCGGCATATATGAAATGTGCCCCACACCTTAAATAAATAAATAAATAAATAAATAAAAAAAATAACCTGGACTTAGAAAATGGGAGGTGGAGGGAAGAATACAAGCCAGTTTCTCATAGCCTGATCACAAAGAAGAAATTAAATTATAAGTGACACCATTCTAATGACCCAGAACTGATTACAATCTTTTTCTATGAAAAGGTATGCTAAACCAACAAATAAAATGCATCAGAGCTTGGTAAAGATCACTAGTTTAGCCTCAATGTTATCTACTGCACATCTGCCACACCACATTATCTTACTACTCAAGCATCATTTTTGCATTTTAATGTAGTAGCTCCATCAGATTAATGCCCAAGACATTTCAGCTGTGTTTCAAGTAAATAAGTGGACATACAGGAATATTATGCATGGTCTGTATCATTGACACTAAGCAAAGAAAATGTGATTAGCACCAAATTGCATCTGACAGGGGAATCAGAAAGCTGTCAAACACAATGACATGGATTCAGTATTTAGAAGGTAAAAGGGGGAATAAAGAAGCTGGCCAGTCTGGCATGGAGACAGCAATAAAACACAACAGCTATGATAAATTAATTCATTTACTTATGAAAAATTAGAGGCTTCCACATGCAGCTCTCATTTATAATCTTGTCAATCTGGCAGAGTAAATAAAAAGCCTATACAATGCACCGTGGGATGGGGGGGAGGAACAAAAGAGGNGGCGGGGAGAAGCAAAATCGGGGGGGGGGAAACCAGATTTTTGCATTTAATCTAACAGAATAATGTCTTACATTAAATCACACTGGATCAAGACTTTGATAGGAGTGACTAATGCAAGGATACATTATAGCAGGCGTTCACTTCAGACATGCAGTGTTAAAACAACAGGAAGGTTTGCGATCAAACACTAGTAGCCACATAAACCAAAAGGAATATTTTACATTTTTTATGTGCCAGGGATGGTATTACTATTAGTCTATCAAAATTATATCAGAAAGAGATATCAGCAAGAGCTAAGGGGAACAAAATTCAAAGGACTGGTCCTTGGGACAAGAAGGGGCTTTAGGAGGTGATGTCCTTGTAACAGCTGGTGTGGCCATTAACAGCACTAGCCTTGGAAACTCCTTCTAGGTAAAAAGTTCTGCAACATCCTGTCTCTGCCGTGCTTTCCAAGGTGTTCTCCCCGGATCCTCAGGCAAGACCCAGCAGTGAATACCTCAACAGCAATGTGGACAGCAATTTTTTCAACTGAGATTGTTGTTGTAACAAGAAGATCAGAGAAATACTGGCCTTTCAGAAGAATATTTCAGTGTCTGGCAATTGCCAGTAGGGTGAGTTCACACCAGAAAATAACAAATTTCCTGCTAATGAAAGAAAAAACTACCCTGTTCTTAACAGAAAGCACGGCTCACCACGGAGCAAATGTGCGGCCACCCGCCAGCACCAGCGCAGGGGGTGGAATTTCACCTTCCAGCATTTCCACTTTGACTGAGCCCTGCAGATCTATTAAAATCCTGTCTGTCCTAAGCCACATACCTTGGCCACAAAATGTTTAGGGTACAGTCCATCCACATATAGCCCTGAATACTGTAAAGATCGCTCCAAGACCCAGTGAAAGAGCCGCCCCTACGAGACACTTGCTGTTCAGCAGCCTAAAAGGGCTCCAGGAGATCAGGCAGCCATTGTGCCCCAGAAATAAGCTTTGATGCCTGCTCCTCGTCCTGCCTCCCCAGCCTGCCTGCATTGGTTTCCTCCAAGTTCTTCCCACTGGTGGTGGTAATTCTTTCCCCTTTTGCTTTAGCCTATCCCGTTCTTTATCTCTCCCTCTCCTCTTGCACTCTTTGATTTTAATTACTATTTCAATAAAGGCAGTATCTGTCTGAGACACAACATAAGGAGTTGCGTGCCTAAATCTCGCCTTCAGAGAAATCAATTTAAAGAACCTGGTTACAATTTCAAACCAGATTGTAACACAAGCACATAAGAAGTCTTCGGCAGCACGTTCCATCGCAGAGCTGGAACCTCAGTCCATTATAATCTATGGCTAGGACTGCTGGTTTAAGCCCAAAAACACCCTTCTCCCTATCAAGTGTAGCTCAGTCTATATGACTTTATTTTTATCAGCACATGTGCGGAGTGGTGGAAGGAAGAGCGAGGAAGGGAAGTCTCCCCTCTAAACCAACACGTGCGGCAGCAGAACTGTCTGTGCCACCTGCGCAGTGCTGTGAGCGGGTGAGCAGCTCTGGTGCCACCGCTTACGCGCCAACCCCCAGCTAGAAACCATCAGTACTTGTACAGGGCAGTTCTGAAATCTGCAAGATACTCGAGAACAGATACTCTCCAGTTCATTTCGGAGAATCAGTTACAATTAACCTATTCTCGGAAAACTATTAGCTCTCAAGGTTTTGACTTTTGTACCTTTGACACATATGCTACATACCACTAAGCATTATGTTGTGGGGTTTTTAATATTTTGTTTTAGCTTATTATTAATAAACTATTTTCGTTTTAGTCTGCAAAGTACTTTCAATTCAATCTATATACAATTCAATGCACATATACATTCTGTTTGACACCTTCTGTTGCAAATCCACAGATTAAAAGTGTTGCAGGGCCAGCTGGGGTTTACTTGCGAATTTCTGCAAGATTCTGATTTTCTTCCCCCATCTAAACTTAAGTATGCAATCCCTATGCTTCAAGAGTCAATCCTCCAAATTCAGGCTTCACCCTGGCTGTACAAGAAGATGAGGAAAACAAAGATGGCCATTGCTTAAATACCTAAGAGGAAGACATTAAGAACTACTTGGGGCACAATTGATCTCCCATCTGTCCATATTGAGATGCACAGTGAAAAATTGTGTATTATTGAAATAACAATTTATTTTCCCAGTGTCCTGCTTCTTTTCAATAAAACCAAACCAAACCTGTAGCACTCCTGTAGTGGAATATTTTCTACATTATCACCTGGAAAGAATGTGGGGTTTTTGGGTTTTGTTTTTTTTGTGGGTTTTTTTGTTTGTTTGTGGGTTTTTGTTTGTTGGTTTTTTTTCTTCTTTTAAATACAGAAGTGCCAATAGTACAGGTATAGAATTAGTCAGTACTTCAGGTTCTCTGCCCATCTGTGGCCTGCTTTGCTTTTCCATCACTGAATTTTACTCCATCTTTTGATGGAAGAGAATCTTCACATACTTTATGAGCCCAACAGACAGGCCCAGAAGAGGGCACAAAGCAACCCCAGGGAAGCCACAGGTCAGGATACCCAAGAACATTTATGGACTGACCACTCAACCTTTCAGCGGTCAAACCCACAACCATAACCTCCAATGAATTTTTAATTCTTTCATATCTGATTTTTACAAAGCTCTGCGAGAGGCAATTTAAAAGGCTGCACTGTATGCATCACTGGCAACACAACCAGAGGAAAAAAAGGTAATTATTAAATGACCTCTACATCTAAATTTTAACATCCAATTTCAAAATTTCACCCAATTTCACGCCTTAGGTAATGAAAAACGTGCATATATACAAGTGCACATGACCTGCTGAACTCTGAGCATAACCAGAGTAGGGAGAAGGGGGGAGGGGGAACTCTGTGACATCCAAGTTACAGGAATGCTTAGTGCCTGGCTAAATCTCCATACCAGATAATGCCTGTTAATGATAAGCTACTTCACATCACTTAACTGGCCTTTTAAAGCCCGTTAAAAGTACACTTTTCAGCATGAATACCTTTTTTATTTTGACACTACCTGCTGCACTATGGAAATGTTGCATTACAGCTCACAACTACACCATAAAAGCCTGGCTTATGATTAAATTTGTTGTACCATACCCTGCAGCAGAGTTTTTGTGGTTTTGTTGTTTTTAAGGTACACAGCTAAAGAAAACATTTTAAGCAGCTAAAAGAAAACCTCATTAAACAAGTATGTTAAAAACCTAACTTTTCTTAAAATATCTGTAGCTGCAAATACAAGCAAGTAGAGACCAGATAACTGGACAGTCCCATTGTCACTGAGAATTTCACAACTGGTCACAACACCTGAAAACATAACTCAGCATAATCGCCCGTGATTATGTGGAAGATTAAACAAAACAGATGATCCCAGTTTTGGGCAAGTTTGCAGGCTAATGGAAAGCCCAGTAGTCCAGAAGTTTAAGATGTAAGGTGGGCTCTGTGGGTTTTGAATACTGCACTATACCACCTTTTTCTGCAGAACCCACACTCAAGGTACAGAACAACGATCTTGGCATCTGACAACAGCTGAATTCTGAGGCAGCAAACAGATCATTACTCATTTAAGAAAATGCCTTAAAATCCTTATACACTTCCAGCAAAGAATTTAGAATTTATTTTCCTGGAGGAAGGCAACCTGACAGCTCTTTTTAAAAATGCACTAATACAGAATTAATGACAAGGAAATTGTTTACCTTGTCTGGTTTGCAAACATTTCTTTATAGCAAATAAAATATTAGCTAAAAAATGACTGTGATAAAGTCTTTTTCACTGAAAGCACATGTACACAAATTGACAGATAAAATGGCAGCCATATCAAATATTTAGTAATAAAGGTGAAATATTAGCTGACAAAAAAAAAAAAAAAAAAAGGCAAGGAAATGCTACGATTTTCTCTCTTCACTTCTCATGCTACACCTAAACTTCAAACAGAAAGCAATGTTGCACCACTCTCCAGTACAGGAACCACACAAACCAGAACTGTGAGCAGAGCATCAGCAGGACCTTCAGATGTCTCTGCCTGTGGCAGCTGGCAGCCAGGAAGGAGCTGACCTTTGCTGGCAATTGACTATGCTCCTGCTTTCCATCCCTGTGCCATCGGACAGCACCTTCCCTGAGCCTCCTTGGGAGTGCAGAAAACGGTCCCATTCCTTGAGACGCAATTAAGACAATTGAAAATAAGTGTTTCACAGAAGGGTAAAGAAGGAGTATCAGATAAACACAGAAAAAGACAAACATAAAGGATTTTTAAGTACATTTGACTACTCCAAAAACATAATTAAAAATTTAATGAATTTTTCATAAAATTTGTCATCTCCTTGTCCTATAGAAAGCAAAATTCTTAACTTTTTTTTTTTTTTTGGCCAACTTGGAGCAACTGAGCATATACAAAGTGCCTTCATAATGATAATGATCCTATATATCACCCAAAGAAGTTAGCTTGAAAATAATTTCACTTTACCAATCTGGAATACAGAAATATTTTCCACACACATTCAGATCTTAAAAAAAAAAATCTTCTAAATGGACAAATATATCAAAAGTTATCCTTTATACAAATACAGCTGCCATAAAACTTAATTTCTTCCAGTGCCTAACACAGAGACATTTAAAGTACTTATTTAAAAATAAAGACCTTCAGAAAATACTACACATTTCCCCACCCCTGTCCCCACAAGAAGAAACTATTGCACCTAAGAACAGCATTCCAAAAAGTCCAACCATCTTGGACAACAGCAGACACAGATTAAATTGATACTGGAGTTCAGAGTGATGATAAGCAGCATGCCAGAAGCAACGTCCATTGGAAAATACTCTCATCACAAGCACATGGTTTTGTCTGCCCTTTGACAAGTCCCATATAATCATTCTCAACTCCATGACAAGAATGAGGAAGTGACAAAGATCCACAGCATAATCAGATGCCACAGAGGATCCAGGATCTTTCTATCCTTTAAAAATCCCAGGCTCCCTTCTGTGCTTGTTTAGTATGCCAGATGTTTACACCTGAACAGGTATTTCTTCCCATCCCACCCCCTCCAACCAGTGGCTTTCTTGTATGTGTTAGAGCTGAAGTTCAGGACGCCAAGGACAGTATTTGACTATTTAACACCACCCAATTTCCAAAGTCAAAATACCAACACGACAATCCACTAACAACCACTGGCTTGTGAATGGAACTGCAGATCCATTGCTCCTGAGGACACGATGGGCAGCCCCAAACTTTGGATAAGCTGGTTTTCAACACTTCTTCTAACAGTGCAAATGAGCTACAAAGTCTTATAAAGCATATATTGACCTATCAACAGATAGCACTGGTTATTTGTAAAAATGGAACCATTACTGTAAAAAAATCCTTAAAGTATAAACTGTCTGAAAAGCTTTATTGTGACTTATCAGGAAGAAAACAAAAAAAAAACATTGGCCAAAACATCAGTTATTTTCAGTTTTAGGCAGAGGCTAAGAAGACAGCTGAGATGCACCTGAGAAATCACACAAAGCACCCAAAATATTTCAATTGTTCAATTAAAACGCCATGCTGGTACTAACAGCCTTCTGTCAGATAAAAATGGTTGAAAAACACCCTCAACATATTGTAATAGATGAATCACTCCAACAACTAAGGACCTTTTGCTTATATGTTCTGAGCAAGTGAACTCACTTCTCCATCAGTTAACATCTGCCCAACATCTACTGCTTCAGTAGAGCTACACACTTCTGTGTTGTCACAGGTTACTGATTTCAAGGGTTTCGGGAAATTGTTCTTCTAGAACTCATTGGAGATCTGAGAAATTGGGGAGTGCTTAAAAAAACCCTGTCAACAGCTGTTTCTATAGAAACAAACACTGAACCTGCAATAACAAGGTGAAATGTATTTGCCTATCGGACTGTGAGAATTCTATTTAAAACGGAAAGTTAACAGGGTCCTAAAAAAATCATCTCAAAACAGAAACCAAAATCCAAACAGTTCATTTTGATTTTCACTGAAAAGTGCATCTTTAGTTATAAACCCCAAAACTTCTCATAACAACAACACTTTACACACTAAATACAAGAACCATGTTTGGCCTCAGATCTAAAAAAAAACCCCAACCACACAAACACCCCCAAACTTAGCAACTCAAGCCAAATAAAGCAATGAAAGCCCAGCTTGTGGGACTTATCCTACAGCAGCGAGAATGATTCTCTGCCCTTTAATGCCAATAATGATTAAGTGCACCTGAGACATCACAAAACTCTTGAAAGACCACACAAGAACACAAACAATGGACAATCCCAAACTGTCCTGGCCAACTCCCCCTTTCCACCCTCAGGTGTGGAGTGAGGAGAGGCTCTCATGGTCTGTCAGAGCCTGCAGAGCTCAGCGAGATGCTCAGCCAACATCCCCAGAGTGGCCAGAGAGCCATGGAGAGACCTGCCCACAGCGCCCTGTACCCTGCAATCACAGCCAGCCATTCAAGGCAGCCCATAAAGAAGTAACACACTCCATCAGATTCTCAAGTTACAGCTTTTAGGAAATTAGTCTTTAAAAATCTAAGTAGTTATAAAGCCTAATCTTCACACCAGCTCCTACAACATATGGACTCTCACCAGCATTCACCCCCAGAATTGCAACATCTCAACTTTATTTTAATCACAAATTTGCACACAAGTGTAAGTTTTGGTGAGAAAGGAGCTGGTGCATGAGAACCTGGTTTGCAGAGCCAGCAGCAAATCTGCAGAAAAGTTAACTCTGGTTTTCACTTTATCCCTTAAGGTCAAGCACAATTATTTGAAAGTAAACGAAGAAAGTGTTGGTTTAGAAGCTACCCAAACAATAAAAACTGTGACAGATCTATGACAAGAAGGTGCACCCAGTATTTCAAGTATACAGTGTTTTAACAGTTCTTTGCACAGAACAAAAATCTGCTCTGAAACAAAGATTACTTATACCACCAGAAGAAAAACTGCAGACACACAAATTATGCATTTGATCAAACACCAAAACTATATCTTTAAATGAAAAAAATTGTTTAGCAAATAGAAATACATTTACTATTTTAAATCATTAAACCACCAGGTGAAAATTTGTGACAGGGAATGATAAAAAAAATCATCTGAAAAAAATTTACATTATCTGGGCAGGAAAACTGAGTTGATGGAGAAATTGAACTTTCGCTATTTACAAAGGGACACAAACATTCTGCTTTGACA
The DNA here is from genome assembly GCA_013399695.1 of Formicarius rufipectus. Taxonomy (NCBI): domain Eukaryota; kingdom Metazoa; phylum Chordata; class Aves; order Passeriformes; family Formicariidae; genus Formicarius; species Formicarius rufipectus. The sequence continues at coordinate 1,009,429 of VXAU01003159.1, forward strand.
TCTGTTCGTAGGTTCTACTGCAGCAGAAAACCAGAAAACCACCAGAATTTTAGCTGTCAAAACAAATCCTCAAATTAAAGAAAGGAGGAGGAAGTAAGTGCAGAACAATTACACACTTTCAGCATCGCAAGTCTAGCATTCAGTCAGAAAAAAAAAGGCACGCAAGAAGCACGAGTGCAATTTTAACACTCAGCCAAACGCGAGAAGGATTTACAAAGTTGGAAAAGCTCTCAGACACCACACACGCAGCTTTACAACAACTTGCTGAGATCTACAAAAAACCTGGGCCCAGACTCCAGTGCTGCTCCTCAGTGCCAGGGCACACAACCCCGTGCTCAGCTTCAAGCACAGGACACGACCCCCTGGTCTGCAGCCACCGCACCACGCCAAGCGCTTGCGCACGCAGCGGCGGCGCAACACTCCTCTTCTGATTCAGAACACTAAACCGAGTTGTTGAAGAGCGATTACAGCACAGCCAAGACATTTCCACTGCAAGAAGGTACAGAAGTCCTTTAAAATAATGTTTAGGACATTGCTAAATTCAAAATGTAGCTTTATTGATCAGTAAAAGCAATTATTTCCTCTTTACAGAATTTAACATTTAGATTTCTAATGGTCCTTCTCAGTTTCAGGTTTACTTACTGTATTGTAATCACTCCTTTAAATAAAGTGTTTGATAAATTGCAATTTTATGACATTCTTTTATTTTAAAACAAATTTAAAAAAAAAAAATTAACACATCCCCAAACCCAAACACTTTATGCAACTACTTTCCTAAAAAATCCGTAACTCAGTTTTAACAAGTTTCTTTAAGGGGAGAAAATGGAGAAAAAGACAGTGGTGAAGGTGTCACAGCACCATAAATGAATTGGGACATAAGGCATTTTAACTACCATTGAATGTCCTAGTAAATACTGATCCAGCATGCAGATTACAAATGCATTTCACTCTTCAAGTTTCTGACATCACAGGACCCAATACTATCACACTGCCTTTGAAGATTGGTCACTAGAGGCCAATTTGAAAAGAACCCCACTGACTACAGCTTTAAAACAGATTTTTCAATTTCAACAGGTGGTTGTTCAGGTCATATTGACCTGACTTCCAAAGATGACAAGGACACCACTGCAGTAGCTACTATTACCACTGAAGATTTCAGAGATGAGAGAATCCACATGCAAACAAGCAACAATTTTGGAACCTGAGACTGCATTCCAACCTACAGAAAAAAAATGGAAGCAGAATCAAATCCTGTTCAAACCTTTCTTTTGATATCTTATAAACAATATTTTTAAAAGGAAACTGTCACAGAGGTAACCAAAGTGAATAAAAGATACTGGAAACACTACTTTTCAAAGGTTTCTAGCAAAGCAGGACGTAAGAACTGCCATAGGAATCTGAGGAATGCAGTGCCAAGTCCCATCATTAGCAGAACTCGGTAAGGGCACACAACTAATCAGACCACCTTCAAATACACTTCTCCTTCTGTAAAAACCAAAGAAAGGAAAGTCATCAAAGGAACAGACTCTTGTACAATGGTCTATCTTTGAGAAACATTTTCTCTTCATAGGAGTGACAAACTTTGTGTATACACATTGTTTCATACTTTTGCTATGGAATTGAAAATTCAATACTGTTATGTTATTAATCCCCACCAGTACCTACAATCAGCAGTTAGTACTGCATGTGTAAACAGGTGCAAGGCAGAGCATATTTTTTGAAATATATTCCACGACATTAAAGTGGATAAATCAACTGCTCTTCTCCTTCACAAATTGAATTTGATACCAGACGGCTGGCACAAATTAGGTTGTGATCCGATCCAAAATGGTTCATATTAAAAATGGAAAATTCCCAACAGTAATTTTTTTTTTCTGTATTATTGAAACATGGCAGGCAGACAAGGAAGAATGCTTTTCTGTTTAACTGATCAAATTAAACAAGCAAATTCAGTTGGAAAATAATACCTTGAAAAATGTAGCAACCGTTCCTTTTTTGCTCCACTACACAACAAGTATTTGCCTATAAGAAGGGGAAAATTCACAATTAAGAAGCTCCGCTTCTTATCCTTGAACACAGAAAGACCAGTCATTAAAAAGGCTTATTTAATTTGAAATCACGTTACATTCACAAAGGTCTGAAGTACCGGACTTAACCATCACTTTTATTCTCATCCTCCACATAACCATTAATTCAGAAAACCTCGTCCAGGTTCAAGGGCTAGTTCTGCAGCTTGTGACCTGCTGTTTCTCCCCCCTTCTCTTCGCTGTAGGATTTTAAGAGCAAAGTTTCAGTCTACATCTACATCACTTGTTTGGGTTATTCGTCTGCTGGTGACACCAGGAGTAATGCAGAATGGACTCCACGCAGAGGACAAGGAGCTGCTTTGGGAAATCATCCCTGGCAGCCCCTGTGCATGCCCAGCTTTGTGAGCAGCGGAGCAGCCTCCCAGCACACCAAACAGCGAGGGCAGATCGCTGGCACCAGCACTGCCTTGCCCGTGGCAGCAGGAACGCCACCCGATGGAGGCACTGCCACAAGTTGTTTACTTGCGATAAGTTCAGGACTTGAACCGAGAAAGCAAGGAGCCGACAGGCTGGGTATGCTGTAAAGATGCAACTTTGTCTTTCAGCAATGCATGTCCCAATTGCCTGCTCCCACTGGCTGCCAAACAAGCAGGATGGTGCTGGGTGCCCTAGCTCAGCACTCCCCAGGAAGCTCCAGCTCGGCTCCTGTAACCCCCCTGCCAGCGGGAGCATCACGGCCAAGCACTGACACCCAACCTCCTACAGAGTTTGAGCCTCAGCGCTCTCCTCAGGACACACCTTAAGCCATCGAGGGGCCTGCACTGAAGCAGATACAGCGTAACAATTGTTTCTGAAGTGAGGGAAATTTGGTGTAAGTACTTTCGTCCTTTTATAACTGCAATACAGCATCCTGATCCCTCATACACAGTACTTTCCTTCCAGCCCTTCACTTGAGTATCATACGCAATATTTTAATGCACTTATTTACAACTCAAGTTACTTTACAGAAAAGGAATAATTGTCCATCAAGTCAAATTACCCAAAGATCAAGATATTGATATTAGATGTAAAAAGCCCTTTTATCAAAAACAGAGTAGCAAAAAGTGTTTGTTTCCATGTCTAATAATACTACAATCCTTAACACAGTGTGGTAATTGACTCAACACAAGGCAGCTTATGAAACTAAGATTCATATCTGCCTTGGGGAAAAAAAATGTGTATTTCAAAAAACAATTAAAACAATTTGTGCCAACCCATCTGATCACCATCTCCAACACTGCAAAGTCAAACTATCCATAACTTGCTGTGAAATTTGGCAGGAAAATAACTTAGCTCAAAAAAATTTGCCGCATTTGCTGTTCTCACTATAGAGACCTTTCACACAGCCTATGCAACATCTATGTTTACAGACCCTGGGTGCTCATATTATTAAACATCAATACAATCTGTGTTTATATCATCTCCTCACTAATCAGATCGATTACTTCTGATATATTGCCCTGTCACACCACTGCAATACTAATCAAACAAATGGAGCTGCAGGGAGATGAAGCTGACATATAGGTATTTAATACTGCTTTTACCTTTTTTTTTTTTATGCCCATGGGCACCACTGCCACAGGAAATAACACAACTGCCGGCAAACCACCAGCATTATGCAAGCAGCACTGCATAATCTTGTTAGGAGCCATCCAATAGGAATATAATGCAGCACAGTACAACAAAAACAACCTTGAATGAGGCACAAGGCTACTGCAGTTCTAAGAGGCAATTAGAGCGCACTATTAGAGAGCATCCCAAGAGTGCCTCGGGGTAACAGCGGGACACTAACAGCCGCTTGCCAGGCCAATCCTACAGAACCTTCTCAAAAGACATACAGAGATAACCTTGCAATTAAATACGTCTTTGTAAACATTATAGCTTTGCAAATTTTTATTACAGCAAGACTCTTTCACAGTTAATCACTGTCTACTGTAGCATTCCTCTACCAAGAAATTTAACTTTCAGAAGTCATTGAGTTCTCTCTCATCTCTAGAAGTAACTAACGATATTTCTAGAGCTCTATTAATCTCATTTACAGCTTGTAAGCTAATATATAAACTATATCTATCATTGAGGCATAGTTTATTTATTACATAGCCATTAGAAGCATTCCAGTTCAGTTTGAGGTCTATTATTTATTTAATCAAGTCATACTCCATCTTAACATAAAGCATGAAAAACTAGCCTGTGAAGATTTATTTTCATTGTCCCAAAAATGGACTGATGAAGACAGCAGGAAATGTAAATGTGTAATTGTTTTTCGATGCTCTCTGATCTAGCTTTATTTTTTTCCTTCTGTGTGTGGAAATATCAACTTTTTTTTTTTTTCAATACATTGTTCTTTTCAAAGATGTTGGTGTGGGGTGGTTTGGGTTTTTTTTCCTTTCAAACAAGAAGAGTTCTTTGTAATAAAATCAACATCCATCAGAGCTATTACACATGCAGATGAGTCTCTTCAAGCAGAGACTTGTTGACCAAAAGGCGAGACTGGCTGTTCTGCAGTGCTGGCTCACATTTCAGTGCTCTCTGAGCTGATGACCAGCACATCCACCACCTGACCAGAGCTGACAGCAAACTCTGGCACACAAGAAGATAATTTAGGAAAGGGCCATGGTAGCCACATAGAAAAGAGAAGAAGGGGTTCTGGCCAGCACGATTTATCTAGCCAATAGTTCATTCAAGTTCCTGGGAAAGAGGAGAGCAAACCCTATTCTGAATGACTTGTGTCCTGTGTATATTACAAAAGTGGCTTCTTTAAACAAAAATGTAGCAAGAGGAAAAAGGAAAGATATTCCGGAAAACGCCTTAAAAAAACCATACCATTGCATCCATAGACAAGAGTCATAAATATCTAACATGTTTACTGTACTGAATACTTGATATCACTCAAGAAAAGAAGACTAATTTTATAAGCATACAAATAGCGCCGTTGCAAATGCATTATTACTAATTTCAAAGCACTTGACTTACTCCATGTGAATAATCTTCTCCAAAAAAAAAGTGTAAGCTAAAATAAAACTTGCATAAATCAGTCTGATTTCACTTTGCTTAAGTCACATACAACATGATAATTTAAATCTGGAACAACCTTGACTTTTTAAAAATATATCATTAGAATATATAATTTTAATTTAAAAAAAATCTAGTCTGTGTTCTTAAGTTTTTACATAAATGCTGTCGTGTTGCTGGAGCTAAACAGACTATAGCCAGACACTCTTCATTTGGGTCAGAGTGAAAAACACTCCAGAATACTCCCAGACCTCGAAAGAGCAGTGACACAGAGGAACTGTTCAGATGAAGACAGCATGTATGTCTGAATTCAGAAATCCTTCCAGTGAAGAGCTGATGAAAGATAGTTGCACCCCATCAAATACATCTTTCTTAAAATGAGAAGGGTCACAGGTCTGCTGTGAACTCCAGGGCCAAACGTGGACAGATGTACTGCCTAAAAGCCTGTAGAGGAAGAAGGAACAATAAAAATGCTGGGCTGCTGAGGTAGCCACATACTTCATATGAAGAATTACAAAGAAATAAATACAACTGCAGGAAAATTCTGCCACTCTGGATTGTACTCTAGAAATGTGTTTCTGCCTCTTCCCTCCCCTTTATTTTTAATACTGATCACTTGAGCATAATGAGACATGCCCTGCTCAAGAGCTGATCTACTCCTGCTGCTTATTCCTCACCTAATATCTCAGCCTACCACAGGACCATAATTAGGACCATGGAGATGATTAGGTTCAGTCATTAGAACTCGAACTGGGCACAGCCTGACATTTTCCATTAGGCCAGGGGGGACGCACAGGGAGGGTTTTCTTACATGAGTCTTCTCAATTTTGTGCTTTGCCACATACAAAGCCTTCCACTGCCCCCCACACTTCATTTTGAATCTTGTCTCAGTCACACTTCAAAACATGGATGAACACAAGTTGGGTTTAATATGAATAAAACAGTGCCTGAAGTTTCAGGTTCACAGGGAAATCAAGTGAGTTTTTTCTAGCTCCATTGTGCAAGTTGAACGCCACCCTAATTACACTGTCAAACTGAGGATTGTGAACGCTTAATAAACGGAGACCTGTTTTCATGCAAATTTTGCTAGTAATAAAAAGATAGGAAGAAAAATATGTCAGCAGAACTATTCCAGTAAGCAAAATGTTTTTCAAATGCTTTCATGCGTTGTCAGCAGCGCAAAGCAGAAACAGTTACCACAGCAAAGTCTCGCAGCAGCAGCTGAAAGTTTTTAGTCAGACATTCTACTTGAGACCAACACAGAGGAAAGCAACAGGTAACAGCTAGAAACACAGCCACACTGGTCTCTGTGTCACATTTATACAGAAGCAACATTTGTGCATGAATGGCTTTGTTCCCATTAAACCACATAAACTGGGGCTGGAGGAGGGAGAGCACTTTCAAAGCCAAGCCAGTGTGCACGCATGCCGTCATCCCTACAGATCACCTCTGCTGGCACCTTCCAGTTCTGCACAACACAGAAAAGGGCAAAAAGATTTCCAAAGCCAGTTCTCAATATACTCACACAGCATTGCCAAGGACTGGAAATACAGGAAAGTCAGCGCACTCTTAGAAGATAAGGGCAAAACTGCCACAGAAAAGTCTTGGTTAATAATTCTGAATAACTCCAAATAATTCTCTCATGACCACAGCAGAAGTTGAGAACAGCATAGCATCACAGCATCCTAACCATAAGCAAAACAAGTAATTTGTTCCTAATTTTTTACCTTCTAAGGTAATGTGGGGGGTCTAGACCAGACAGTATTAGAGAAGCTAATGCAATAAAAATCAAATGCAACTTAGATAAATTTTGACATAGAATTAATAACAATAAGTTAATAACAATAACTTACCCTAATTTGACAAAGAACTTTTCAAAATACTAAGTTACAGATCACCAAGTGAGACCCAGTGAGCCTGCAAGTCTCACGGCTCCCGTCTGCTTTATAAAACAGCAGTAAAGAAAGCATTTACCTACTGCACAGGGGTGCTGTGACAATTAATTAATGTTTGTAAAGTGCACTGAAGCTGAAAATTACTAGATACCATGCTAAATATTAATTACCACAACTACGACACGGAACTGGAATTGTCATAGTGCTCTCATTGTCAGCTCTGCTCATTCAAGAAGCTGGGCCAAGTTCTCAGCACCGAGGCGAGCACCTTCTCTGCAGGCACAGAGCTGCTCCTGCCAAACACGCTGAGCACGGCACCTCCCCCGGGCACCGCCAGGAACCCCCTGGGCACCGCACCCACCGCCGGCTCCAGGCACGGACAGAGCCCTGGCACACAACCCGCCTGGCTGCGGTTCCCCCTCGGTATCCTGCTTCAAGCTGCCGTGTCGATGGGCAGAGCCCCAAGGCAGTTTTCAAGTGTGCTGGTGGTTACAGACCCCAACACTTAGTGCAGTTGCCAGAGCCCACTAACTGGTCATGATCGCCTCCACGGAGATACTTTGGGAGAGAAGATAACTTTTTATAGACATCGGAGTTCTAAACCCAGTACAAACTGTCTCGTGCCGTAGTTTTATGGCTCCATCTTCTTCCTTCGTGACATTCTGTGGGATATTTACAAGAAAAAGGGCATATTGTAAATATGAGAAATCCAGATATTCTGAGTTTGTGAGACAATGCGGCTGTGTGGTAAACACCTTGAAGAAGATACAAAAGAGAAAACTGCGGACGAGAAATATGTATGAACTTGCAAAAATAAATGAACAAAAAGATACCTACGTGACAAATGGACTGTGCAACAAGAAGAGCAGTTCATGTGACGAAGTAACTTTAGCCAACGGTAGAACAAAGAAAACGCGTGAACAGTAGGTAGTAGCCAATAAACGCTTGATGTATGTGTGATGCTGATGCTCTAAATGTATAAAACAATGTGTTTTGTAATCAATAAACTGGCATTAGCCTGAGATCATATTGGTCGTCATGCTGTGTCCGATTTCCTGCTAATTCCACAACATACAGCTCTTTGAAAGGGACTAAAACAAACATAACAATTTAAAAGTGAAGGAAATGGTATCCTCAGAGCAGATAATGAATTGTAGAAAATCAGCAAGTAATGCAATCCACATCGATTCCATCAATCCACAAAGACTCTATCAAAGTATTTTGCACTGTCACCTGTTTGGAGTATTTTAATCAACACAATGTCAAAGGGAAGACAAGGAATGCCCCTGTCCTGGGCTGGTAGTTGCCACCTGCACTGCATGTGGAATGCAGATTATGATCCTCGGCAAATTTGAAAATTCTAATCAATAACACATCCATCTCATTATGTCCTCCCCACTGAAGGAAATGCTACAATCTGTTAGCTCACAGCCAACCACAGGCACATGTATAATCAATAACTTGCAGTGATATGAGGTCAATTCATGCAGCAAAGATACTTCTAGCATGGTTCAAAAAACCACTTAACCATTCTTGTTAAGTAAGTGAACAACCTGTTTTGCTTCTAGCTCAGTCACTGGATATTTTCTATTTTTTTTAAAGAGGAAGAAGATAATAAAACATTAATTGAATGTGTCAGCAGAAGGATGTCACAAGAAGAATATCAATACAGAGAGACATTGCAGCACATGTGCTTTAAAGTAATTGCAGGATGCTGGCTCTGCTCCTAAATAATTATTACATCAGTTATCTTATTCCCTATTGAGTTATGAAAAATTATTTATTTATTTTAAAAGATAACTTGCCCATGGGAAAGTAATTGGTGTGCAGCTACACATCAGCTCTAAGTTTCCAAAAAACAAGGAGTTTTACTTCATTGCTTGTAAAACATGTATTTTGCTGTCTTCCAAAAATATTGCATGGAACATGCAAGCAACTAGCCAAAGGAGACACAGGCACAGAGGATTAAACTATAGTGAGGTCCTACAGCAATATACATTAATGTTTTAAAATCTCCTCAAAGTCTCTCCCTCACAAGAAGAACAGCACCCATCATTTTTACACCACTTTGACTGTCCTGAAATAAAGTAGAACAGGAGCACTCAGAAAAGAAAAAAGTTTCAGCTGGAAGTTATATAGAAGAGAAAAGGAAGCTAGCAGTCTGGTAAAGGGAGGTAATAGCCCACACCCTTCCTTTCTACAGAGAGAAGAATCCCTTTCCAGCTGGGATTTTCTACTCCACAGAAGAGGTGAAACGCATCCAAACAGTTACACAATCACCACATCTTTTCCTATTAAGGCAAAGAAAACACTGTGCAGTTTAACTGTTGTAAGCAGACTTGGCAGTCCCTTTGCAAACCAAAATCCCTGCTCACATCAGTATGTGTCCAATTAAATGTGCACTGTGCCTGGCCTTTGTATGCAGCTGGCAGAGATCCTTCTCCAATTCATCTGGTACTGGCAACCAAGAGGCCCACGACAGCCATGCTCCAGAGCTCAGGACCCGGAGCCACAGGATGCACAGCAGCCTCTGAGTGGGTTGCTCACCTGCCACCTTCTAAAAATTAGTAGGGAAAACTATTCACACACACACAGAGATCATCAGAAGCGCATTATACACCTATCAGGACTTCACCAATGAGAACCTAGCGCTATACATACCGCATACCGACCAGATGGTCTTTCCAACCTTTTGATAAGCCAGTGATCCTTCCGTCTGGAGTGCGAGACACAACCTGCAGGGAGAAACCTGCCTCCTTACCTAAAGCACCTTGGTTGAGCCATTCCCACAGATCTCTGTTCACTCACCTCTCCAGAATGCTCTTATAAAAGATGCATTTATGAAACCACAACTAAGATTTTTTGTATGTATTTGAACAATATGCAGCGTTCCTATAAATGGGATCTAATGCTGATAGCATTCAAATACTACAAACTAGAGCCCAATACTCATAAGGGACAACATTTGATATTTTAAAACCTGTATGTAAATGAATATTTTATTTTCCCTTTTAGGATGTTTCAAAGATAGGAAGTTTTTTTAGATTCCCACCCAGTTCCTCCCTCCCACTGAAAACTACCCTAAGAGACAGAATGGAGTCTTTTACTCAGGGAGTTGCCAGCTCTCAAAACACATTAGTGTATCTCTTACCATAACTGATCTTATCTTGAAACTGCAGCTGTGGGACATATTTTAGGAGATAAGAATTTCAGCTTTGACTTGAAGGAAGTTTGTTAATTTTTGCAATCTAGAGAAATGCTTCCAATCATGAGGGTACATCCCATCAACCAGCAAAATTGCAAAGGAAATGAAGACACTACTTTCTTCTTTTCATAGCATCATTTAAAGGCACAACAATTTCATGGCCAAGAGAGGGATTAATTGCTAAAACCAGAAAACTTTGTTAAGAGCAAGTGAGAGACCGTTTTAAAAGGATGGAAGTTAAGGCAGAGGGACAGCAGGACAGAGATGTATGTGCTTACACATACATGCATTAGAAAAACATTAGCAGATTTCTTCATCTCCAAAAGAAATAAACAGCACAAATAATCACAGCGACAATGAAGCTTGACAGTAGGAGTATACAAAATAAAAGCTAACTATTAATAAAGTATCATTAACTCTTCCTCTGAGCATCTTCTCTGCTCTAGACAGCACATTATCACTACATTAATCTAGAAGTACTCATGCAGCAGTAAATGACTTTGCTGATTATCTATTTTTATCTGTTCTCTATTATTTCTCTTCCACAATGGAAATATATAGCCGATGAACAAACACCAATTTCCTTCTTTTCTAGCCTTAGTACTTAAGGAAAAACAAGCTTAAGTATCTTGTTAAAATGATACAATGAATTTCCTTCATCAGTAGGCACTAACAGACCCACTGTTCACTTAAAACACCACCCTAACCCCTCCAAGTCCCTACAACATCACAGTCTTTTTGTTTTCTCAGACAATGCTGTGACAAGCTGCACTCCTCTCTAAGAATCTTGGAAAGCTGTCTAACCTCATACCACAAATTTTGCTCCAGAATGAAGACAATTTGCAAAAAAAAAAAAAAAAAAAAACAACAAGCTTCAGGACACACAGACAGAATACGCACAAACAAAATGCCAGGCTCAATGTTCCTCCTTTCTCAGCCAAGTGTCATTTAGAATATTGCTAAAGAAATAAGGAAATGCAGCTTTAGAACATCTTGCAGCTCCCTGTATTTTGTGACCAAGCCACACAGGTGCTGTTGGAAAACAGAGCAGCAGCAGGGGCTCCTTTATGCCACGTGGTCACTGCGGCCCCAGGGGCGGTTCTGCCCCACCACTGCACTTCGCCCACAACCACCCTGTGCGAGAGAAATTTGCCAAATGCCAACTCTTCCCTGCTGAACTCCCTGAAGTGGACTGCGAATCACAGAATCAAATAACAGCCTACTGAATAATCATCCTGTCAAAGCCTCTTTACTATAGAGCTGTTACTCTGCTTATTGTGATGACAAACTCTGGAACTCCAATTATCTGCACTGGCGTGTAAATACTCTTTTCTAAACAACATACCAAAAAAATCCAATTTGAATTTTCTAATTTTCACTATTTTTAACTTGAGAGAAGAAAATGTCATAGTGTTATGAGACACCACTTCCTGTCCTTTACAATCAACTGAATTACACTTTTTGGTGCAATGAAAATTATAGGAGGAGCAGGTTTACAGCATGTACTCTTACACACAGATGTGAACGGGGCAGGAACAACAGGAGAGAGCCAGCACCCACCAATTACTGCCTTCTACTCAAATTAGGAGTGCACATTTATTCTAAAGGAAAAAGGACTATAAATGTTTTTCTTTTCTTAAAACACTAATTCCTTTATACATTTCTTTAATAATAACTTCCTTACAATATCTTACCTATTACAGAAAGGCATCACAGAACCACCTTCAGTAAGGAGGAACAGGAGGTCTTAGGTGAGTCTTAATGACTGTGTCAAGCTTTTGAAAAACTCAGGGGCTGAGTCAGCTACCTGCAAACGCCCCTGGCAAACCCTCAGAGCTCAGACAGTGGTAGTGCCTAAGCATCCACTGATCCCCACACTGCTTCTCCCTCTCCTTGTAAAAATATAAAGACATATTTAAGTGCTTAAATAGGGACCCTGGTGCTTAAATTCAGTCAGCCATGTTTCGAGGGCCTCCCCAATCTAACTAAGGAAGATGCACTTTTCTGAGTACTTGAAAGGCAGAGATAGATGCACATGCACAAAGTTATATACCTCATAATATTAAAAAAAAAAANGTTATGCCAGAGCTTTAGTTATCTGTGTTACAAGACCATGAGGGAACTCACATCATTGACTTTATACATCGTAATTTAAATGCTGAGGTTAAGATCTCTGCCTAAAGTGACAAACTCTTCCAGAAATCCTTTCAGAATACCTAATTTACAAGGCTTCTACAAATGCTACTTAAAAAATTATTCACTCTCTCATGAATGCAAACACTTGTTCCAATGAGATATGACTGAGTGCATTCTGAAGCAGTTACAAACTTTAAATGACAGCAGATGGTGTCCAGCCATTTCAGAGGTCTCAGCTTCTGCCTACAATTCACAACTTACAGATTTGCTGCCCTGGTTCTTGCCCACATATTTGGTTAGCCTGCAGAGATACAACTGAAAATCTCATCTGTGACTTAGTAGTCACAGAACTGATACACCTGAGCACAGTCCAACACACACCTCTGAAGCACACGGACAGCAACACCAACCTCCAACCACCTAGAACAGTGCTCCGATTTCTGACACCTCAAACCCAGCCAACTCAAATTTTATCTGTAGTTTGGATCAAACTATCCACTACAAAAGACCTTTCAAAACACACTCGTAGATATTACCATGCTGAAATTTACAGCTAAGCTTCCTGAACGGCTTTTATTTGCACAATGGAAAATGAGGGACCAGTTGAAACTTCTCACGTGTGTAAAAAATGCAGCAGAGCTCTGATGTAAATCAAGCAAAAGAAGCCTACACTAAAGTTGCACAGTGTTGTAATATTTGCATACAGTAATCAACTCCTATACAGCAATTATGTATAATCTATAAGACTAATGTTGGAATATAGCGCTACAGAAGTCTGTCAAATTTCTTCTGAAGCTTAATCATTTCATAGTCCATTCACTGTTGTAAATACTTTTAAAAAAATCTAACAGGCTATATTCAAAGTGGGATACAAAATCTGTGCAGATGAAAACAACTATAGTTCCACTGAAGAATGAAAACGTGTAATGAATATTATGTACATTATGACATAAACCAATCACTACCAACACAACATTACAAACGCCTTAATCCAAAACTAGGGAGAAAGAACTGTTTGATTAGTATCAGAATAGGAAAAAGGATTCCAGAGTGCTGGCTTTTGTTCAGGGTCCTGTTAGAGTGTCCTATGCAACTCCAAGCCTCACTTCCTCAACAGCATTTTATGCCTGTAAAATACAAGCACTGTGTTGTCACAGCGCTGCAGTGTCAGGAAAAATCATTATATACTGTACTCATGTGAACACTGCCCAAAAATTAAGAAATACAGAAACAACAAGAGGTAATGCAGAACAGAATATCTTTATTTCTGAGGAAAACCACTGCCAATTTCATATTCTGGATGAGCATTTACACAAGGATGTCAATCCTGATGATCTATTGCCAGCAGACCTACTGAAGGCTGGAGACTGAACTGCCTCCTTCAAGACGGTCACTTCAGGGGTGATGAGCATCACCTGGAAAAGATAACTTTGCACTACCATTCCCTGGGGTGCTGTCTGTTTGCTACAGATAGAAATTCAGCCTCTGGGTGTGTGAAGATAGCATCTTTTGCAATATTCAAACGTCATAAATTTGGAATGAAGAAAGCAGTTCTCTATTCCTTTCCATTTCTGTGTGGTCCACATGCCTGTCCCCCTCACAGTCAAAATGACAGCCAGAGAGAACAAAAAATTAAAGAAAAAGAAAAATATTTTTGAGAGCTCAGGTAGTCTGTAAAAATACCTAATTGATTCCAGTAGTGTTTGAAAACTTAACAAATTGTGGTGCTCACCATCATGATTATCTGCATATGTTAACAGCTAAGGACCTGAGCAATCCAGTTAGAGTATCCAACACAGTAATTTATTGCAATTAACTACTTCAAAGGTGACCTTTATTAAACCATCTTACCAATACACAGGATTCTTTCTTGAACAATAAACAAAACATTCAGTGCTTCATGTTATTTTCCTATCTTTCATGCATTAGCAGCACAAAGCAACAGCAGAGTTATGCCAAGGGGAGAAAATAATGGGGGAAACACCAGTTAAAATACCCAGGTACTACTAAAAATTGACTACTAGCTATCACATCCCTCTACTTGTGCAGGACACAATCCTGTAAGCTACCCCGACTCTAACCCTTACAGGTTCTTCAGGTCCGCTGCATTTACAATCCATTCCCCATCGTTGACACCTTATGCAGAGTGTCTCCATGATACTTCAGCTGGCAACTTTAATACCATCTCAATTCCCCAGAGGTGCAAATTTCAATTGACAAGTTGTGCCTTCCAAGTAAGGTCCTGTTGGCTACGGCACATTTATTTACCAGGTCCTGGCTAACAGAGCCTCTTTATGGGTTGCAACATGTGCTTACTCATCATATCCTTCAACAGAAAACAAGCCCAAAAGGAAATACGGAAAGACGAAAACTTGGAGGAGTCCCTAGCACTGTACCTACTGACAGAAGATCTTATAGCTCCATCTAGCTCTGTATGGTGGAAATCACTGGGACACCTAAGAAAGCACAATGAAAAACCCCAGGAATCTCAGCCATCACATACACACACCAACTGCAGATAACACTGGTGGTACATACAGTAATTTTAACAGTACAGTTGTGACCATTTTTAAAGGTAAACTATGTAACCACTTTTGTGCTTTCGCCACTGTAATCATTCTCTTCTCAGCTATGCAGTTCACTTAGTGGAATGAGTGCACCATCAACAGATGAAATAAAAGGGCTGTTGAGTGTCAACTTTTGGACCTAAACTACCTCTCACTGCCACTGTTTCACATGCATCATAGCAACAGGCTGTCACCGGAAAAAAAGTGATCAGGTCTTCTCCAGAAATCCCGGTAACATGAAACAAAGAGGTGCCAAGCACAGGCTCTGTCCTGCAGCTCTGGAGACACCTCTCAGAGCAGCAACAGCAGGAGGAGATTCCCAGAGGTCCTACACAGAGGGCCACTTGCAGCTGGGATATCCAGTTTCAATGGACAGCTAAAACAAGAGGATATATACTCATTTATACCATTACCAAAACATTGCTAAGGCAAACACCAAGTCAATTATTCCCCTCTCTCTGTGAAAAAAGGTTGACTTTCATAGCTAAACAAATTCACAGCCTCAGTGCCTTATCTAAAGCACTGTTGTTTTGACTCTGAGTGCAAAACATGTAACTTTTGAACAGTCAAATTGTATAAAATACACTTTTTCCTCAATTTATGTTGATGCTTATTTAATAGCATAAATTCAACTGTTTAAGTTTTCACATTAAAGATTCTTCAACTCACCACAGTGTGTAGTTGCATCAAATGGTCCTCTCACAAGGAAAATCATATCCATTACAAATCCGGAACTCAAATTCAAGATCAGAGTAAAATACAGAATAAAAATAGATCAGATTAAAACAAAAAGAATAGAACTCTATTAATTTTCAGTGGGACTTGTTGTGGGTAACTGTTTTCCCAACTACACATAAAAATGCAACAGTGATAAAACAAAATTATTTTCCTTTGTTTATTGGTATGTAGCATTTCAATTATTTTCAAAAAGAGCAGGCTCTGCATTTTTTAGCAAATCTTCATAAGGTCTTCTGTTTCATAATTAGTATTAAATCTTAAGAAAAAAAAAAAAGGAAACATAACCATCAGAAATAATAAACCAACAACCTGAATGACAGTTCTTGTGATTCTTTTAGATTACCAAAAAGTTTCTGTAGGGTTCTCCATCAGTAGCGTGTTCCAATATTCCTCCCCTCCCTTCTTGTGCAACAGATTGTTGAATGATCACAAAGTAGCATCAGATAATAACATGCTGTCAGTAGTATTTAGGAAGTTCTGTCCCTTTTTAAAAAAGGGATCTCTCCAGCAGCATTTTGAATTTCACGTAAGCTACCTCAGATCTACAGTGTATTTACTTATAACCAGAATAACACCCTTACGTTACCATACAAAGTATCTCTGTCCCCATCTGCGGCAAAGTTTCCATCACAGATTAAACACATGACCACTGTGCTTGAGTGACACATCAAATGTTGAGGAATACACTCAAAATTAGCAATCCTTCAGCTGAAAACAACAGAATTCTTTTTAGCTTAGACTCTCTTTTACAGAATACTTAAGATTTAGATTATTCTAATGTTTCTGAGCCACTGTGACTAAAAGGAAAACAGTTTGCTAAGGCCAATAATAGAAATACCAATCTTCACAAATACTGAATGAGCTGACAGCACTGTAAAGCTCGCATCAAATGCCAGGATGAGAACTCTCTAACATTCAAGGACATGGTGCCTTTATCAACAGAGACTGAGCTAACCAACAGCAGCTTGGCCATCCCAAGGCCCTGCCTGTACAGGACTGCTTCGAGTGCTACAGGAAACAACTGGAATACTCCAGTGGCCCAGAGAAATCCCATAAGCACCTACCTGTGATCAGTTCATATTCATCTCATCTTTCAGAGATTCTTAACACAGGTGAGAATCACCACTCCAAGAAAAACTGAGAAAAACCAAACCTCCTGAAAACGAATCTGCTTTATACCCAAAACTGCAGCCTGGCTTGTACAACAGAATACTGCTACAGTGCTGTTCTCAGTCACACGACAAAGAAACAGGGAAACCTGACCTCACATTACTACTTTCATTCTTAGGAACAAAAACAGAAAAGGAAGGAAACTGAAACCTGCTATTCAAAAAATTCTGATCTCTGACCACGTATTGCACGTACCCAAAGTCAATTACAGAAGATCTCACCCACAACATCTGTATAGCCCAGTTCCACACATTCAGCTGCAAAAATCTTCATCAAATGCTCTGACTAAAATTTAATTTTCCACAGTCATTCATATTGTGAACACAAATACAACTTTCCTTTTACACATCTCTATTTAGTTACTGAAGGAACTAAAGCTACCTCAAGATGATCATATGTTCTCAGCTTGCAGTGTGAAACAAGTTCTTCCATACTTCATAATTTCCTTTTTTTTTTTCCCCCCAGGAACTCTAGAAAGAGACCAATAGACCAGCCTTTCAGCATTTTTTACTTGCAGGATTCCACCTAAGGCTAAGCTACTGCCTGTCACCATACAGAGCTGAAGGTACTAGAAAAAAATGCCCAAGTGCTTTAAGGACTACATGTTTCTGCTTAGCACTAGAAGTGTTAAACATCATACATTGATTAAGATGTCAATATTTATTCCACATGATATCTGTTATCTTGAGACAGTTGGGGTTTTTCAAGTGTGGGGTTTTTTTAATCTGTTAACAGAGAAAAACACACACACATCACATGCAGTAATATCACATGTCAGTGTGGACCTGCTGTACAGCAAAACCTAATAGGACCCAGCAGAAGACACATAAGATAAGAAGGAAAGACATATAAACAATCATTGTTTTCTTGGTCCCCAAGGAAAGTTCTTTGAAGGATAGAGTCACTACCAAAAGCAATACTTGATTTGCCAAAGCCTTCTCTCACTCTGTCTGGGTTTACACTGTGAGAACCAACACACAAGCTGCAATGAGCAAGCCACGTAAGAATTCTCCCCAGTGGAAGAGACTCACAACTGGCTAACTGCACACCAGTCAAAAAGCACCACAATAGTCAATCTTCCTCTTCCTCAGCATCACATTGGCAGAAAAAAAGAATAAACTGATGCAACTACATCACTCAGTACTCCATCAGCACTTTTCATTTGTAAGCTACATTTACCTTCAAGTTATAAACGTTTTTCCCTGCTGTATTTCTCTTAATTTCAGTTTCTGTTCTCATGACTGGCTACAAGTCCTGTGCACTGCAAGAGCACAAGTTATTGCCTCAACAAGTGCATTCATTTCTTCAGCATGTCCATCAACTTCTAATCCAACAGCCCTCGGCATCTCGCAGCAGAGTTCCCTTCTCCCAGTGCTGGCTGCTCGTCTTTGCACTTCACAGTTCTCTTCACCCTGAGACCACCCTGCCCCTCTTCTTCACCCGCCTGCACCCTAAAAACCCTGCAGAGGTGTGAACACTGTTCAAACACAGCCAAGATCAAATAGATTTGTTATTCTTGAACTTAAAACCAACAAAAAAACCCCCACAAATAAACTGCCACAATGAGCAGAAAGCATGTTCAGTGAAAACCTTTAGTAACACTAAAGATCTCAAAAGAATTTGTACAGATTTACTTTCTTGAGGGTTTTTTTAAATGAGCTAAGGGCAAATATTTGACTAACAACTGTTGAGGCTTAGCGTACATTTTACCAAAACACGTAACTTTTACTTAAGAATTGACCAGGCACTGACACCACTATAAATCCTGACTCAGGCTGCGCTCTGCTAGTCTTCATATTAATCCGCTTCAAATTCCTGACTTTTAAGAACAAACAATGTCTGCATTACAGGCTTATAACAAGGTTAAGCTTGAGAAGTTCTATTAATACCCTTCCTAAGGCTACCAGGAAATTCCTTAAAGCAAGTGATTTTTTTGCTTTGCTGTGGATTATGCTCTAGGGTGGTTTGTTGTAGCTCCCATAAAATGATGGGTTTATCTTCTGTCTGCATCAGCAGCCTGTCTCTTTTTGGGGCTCATCAGCTGAGATGCTCATCAGGAGTCACAGACTAAGTTAACAGAAAAATGTGTAATTCTGCCATATTCACTCTCTATATCCCCCACATAAATTAAGTTTTAACTGACTGTCAAGCATCTCGTTTATTTGTGAGAAATAATAGTTTTATCTGTATAAATTCCAAATTCTGAAGAGCTAAAGCCCTGAGAAAAAAAAGTGGTAATCTGTTGTAATGGATCCATGATAACTGTGTCTACACACAGTTAATGCACTAACACATTTCCTGAGTCTGAAAGGGGTGGAGCAAATCAGGTTTACCTTCCTTAACCACTACCTTTCGCAGTTATTTCTTTAGTGCTTCCTCTCTATCACAATTGCAACATTTGGAATTTTAATCAAAAAAGTTGCTACAGATATGCAGCTCTAAATGAAACCGAAAACTGATATACCAGTTAACTGCTCAATAAAACTAAACATGCCTTTCTTTTCAATTGCTCAGGTCACTGTTCAACAGGTCAACCACAGTTAACTGCCTGAATCTTGCAGTTACTGAAAAACAGCTCCAAAACAATTTATTTCAGTAGGGTTATTAGTGAAGTTCAGAGCAGCCAAGCGAATGATCTCAAAAGCCTGTAAATAAAACAACTGAGCAGGGCTTAACAGAGCCTGTCAGCTCGGCTGGGCTGTGGAGAAACCTTAGTGAGCAACTCCACAGCTATTTTAAGAGGTCTGATTTCATGAACCCATGACTAGTAGTTTTGCCTTGTTCTGCCATACAGGGTGTCTGTAACCACTTCAGACAAGAGAGTGGTTGTTGAAGTACTGTGAAGGAGGGAATTGGTGTCCACAAACAAAGCAACATTTACTTCTAGTAAGTGATGAGTTTGAGTGGAGCAGACCGGGGTCCAGGGGCAGGAGATTCCAGTCACCTACAGAGGAGACAGCGAGTACCTGGGGGAGGTTTGTGGTTGCAGCTGGGGTGAGGGCAGTGGTGTTTGTTTTCTGAACTGAACACTGCGTTTGTGACTTGTCCTGCCTAATTGGTTTGGTCCATCTTACATTAAAGACCCTGGGTTTTTGAAATGGCCTATTTGATAAAAAACCTGCTAGACTCTTAGTCATTAAAGCAATACAATCTATATTAGACTTTTTTTTCCCTCCCCGCCCCCCTAGGAATAAATTGTTGGCACATGCTGGAAGCTTGGCCATGTTTCTTTGTTCTAAAAAAGCAGTGGTGACATTAGAACTGTGTTCCTAATAGAATTAATTAGCTGCTAGAGACCACTGGCATTAATTACTTAGATGTGTAGACTTGCTAAGTGTTTGATTCATCCACCAAAACCCATTTCAAAAAACATTTTTGCACTAGAGCTATTCATATGTAGAGGACACCTTACAAATCTGTTTTAGATACACTAAAGTTACACTAAGTTTATCCAGGAGACTCAACATTTTACAGTTGCTTTACTATTTGGAAATCTATCTTTTCCACTTAGAAATCAGTAACTGTAATAAATGGAGAAATTTTCCATGCTCAAAAAGTAGTCTAAACACTTCAGTTAAGTTCTGCTTTTTCTTCTCGCCAGTGCTAACCAATGCATGTTTGAAATATATTACAACTGCCCAAAAGAATTCACTATCTGCAGGTAATGTCTGGTAGATTTATAATCCAACCAAAAAACAAAGAATCACTAGGAGCTGCATATATCAGGAATTTAGTAATGTTAACAGTGTATCAAGAACTACCAACATCCACAAGGCACAAAGCAAACTACAAAACACATTTTGCTAATCTACATACTTTTCTGTTAAAAGGAACATACTGCTAGTATTTTTTCTATGTGGTTTTGGTGGGTTTTTTATTACTTATTCAAAGCTAGTGTTTTCTTCCTGAAATAGCAATAGGGAGAATATTTCTTTATTTTTTAAGTGGTAGTTACTTCATCAATATTTCTGGTTTTAGTGATTTTGGAACTTCACGCCATGTCCAAGTAGCTGCCATTCATTCTTTATCCAACAATGCTTTTTCTACGTACCTTCCATAGTTAAGTTGTTGATTAAATGGTCTGAACCAAATCGGTAACATTGTTAGTATGTCTGTTCTACAGGGAAGCAGCAGTACAGAACACACTACATGAAAGCACCTCCAATATCCTTTTAAGCTAAATGCACATTCTACAGTTAATAACAAAAAATATTAATGCCCTTTTTCTTTCAATACAATTAATGCCAACGTAAGCAGATGCCAGTAAAACTTCAGGTATTTCTGCTTTGAGTCTTGGAAAGCTGCTACATCAGAACACCAATTTTAAGGTAGGTGTAAGGAGGCCCAACAGACAGGCCACTCTCCAGAAATGAACTTTCCAGAGAGACTCACAAAGAGCAGATGTGCTGAGGAGAACACAGGCTGGAAACCATGACATCTCCCTTGGCCTCAGCGTTCACATTACTTTGTAATATTTTATACCTGGACTTGTGGTATCAGTCTCTGACTGGCCATCAACAGCAACATGATGCACCTGAATTCCTTGCTGGGGCATAATTTTCAATACTGAGGAGCATCATTTAGCTTAATAACTCTGCACTAACATTCCTTGGCAAATTTAACAAGCTGAAACCTTGTTAGGTTACTGCTGAAGACAGCTCAGGAGGAAAAGCATAGTACAACTGCTGGTGAAGGAAACTGCAAACATTGCAGTAACAGGATGGTTTTAAAAAAGTTATATTTTAGCATGTGGAAGACTTCATCTCATGCTTTCCTAACTTTTTTTTTTTTTTTTAAAGTAATACTTGTGAGATTTATTTGCTTAATTTAGATTAATTCAGGATGTTCATACTGCAATTAAGTTACATGCACAACTTATTTAAGTTAGCACTTAAAAATGGAACAATTAGAACTTTTATACAATTAAGAATTAGGATTCTCTAGAGGACAGTCTGTCTGCAAAACTACTACTTGGCCCTTCTATATTAAGGCAGAAGCCAAAGGCAAATTGACTTTGCCTTCTGGGAAATGTAATGATCCCCAGAAATTCTCTGCTTAGAGTTAAGTCAATTGTCATTCATTAATTCCTCATTCCTGAAAAGAGGTTCTGCTTTGGCCTCACCTTTCTCTCTTCTGCACATACCATCCTTTGATAACAAGTTAATTCTCAAGATTTCATTTTTAAAAACAATACGTGAGGGTCAGAGCACTACAGAGATTTGCCAGGTTCAAACAATTTGCGTGCAGCACCTTCTGCAGTAAAGCTCTTTTGCTTTTACTTTTTAAGAATTGCAGTCATAAAAATTAGTGACCCAGTTTTAGTGGAGCTTTGCACACTTGAGTGTTACGTAAACTGCAGCTACAGTCATGACAACTAAAAGCAGCACGATGTGGAAGGAGAGTCCTCGCTGGAAGTCGCCAAAGGCCGGTCTGACAGAAGGCCCAGCACTGCGCTGCTCCCACGCAGCCCCAGAGTTCAGTGCCGTGGTTTCCTTCACTCCTGCCACCTCAGTTTTTTCATAACCATTCAATTTTAGCACTGGTTAGAAAAATTAAGAAATCTAGTTCAGGTTGACTGTTTCCTGAGCTGTGTTTCTGTCAGGCTGCCAAAGAGTATGTCAAACATAATGAGAGGCAGAAAGCACTCCGGGAACATTTACGGAGGAGCAACTGAACCGAAATTTTCAATTCATTTCACACAAACCTTTCCATTAAAAGTCAACCCAATCACAAACTGTCTCAAAACTAAGCTTAGTGCCACATTTTAAGGTTGTAGGTTCTATCCCAACTTTTCAAGACAGAATCATTAAAAATTAACCAAATGGGTTCATAATTTACCTATTTCAGTGACTTTATAGTACAAGTAACAGGGATCACCTGGCAGCAAAACCTCTACTGAAAGGTACTCTCTCCTCATGACCCCAGATCACAAAAATGATCTTCACTCTA
This sequence comes from Formicarius rufipectus, assembly GCA_013399695.1. NCBI lineage: Eukaryota > Metazoa > Chordata > Aves > Passeriformes > Formicariidae > Formicarius > Formicarius rufipectus. Next base: position 1,032,167 of record VXAU01003159.1, read on the forward strand.
ATGACAGCTTGTCTTTCTGACTTTGCAAGTGAAGTTTGGTGTTAGAAAAAGAGATGTAGGAAGATATAAGAAATGTGTTGCATGAGTATTGTCTCGCTAACACCACAGCATCACATTTCATTGCATTAAGACTGTACTTTTTAAAGTTTCCTCTTATAATTCAGTTAGCACTGAAAAGTGCCTCAAATTTTGCCCTGAGTAGACCTGAATGACACACAGGCCATTTTACAAGCTGTAGGGTGATTATATCAGGCTAAAAGCACAACTATAGGTCAATTAGAAAAATCATGATGGTATTCAAAAACTTGTCTCCACAGCAATCCAGCAGCTCAGGCTTTCAGTGTCAGCTGAATGAACTGCTCTCAAGCCAAGGAACCAGGACTTCCTACCCAGAGTCCCAGGGGATGCTGTGCTGCAGCTGCCCCTGAGCCAGCCTTCTGCCTGCAGTGACACAGCATGGAACATCCCAACACCCACATACAACACTCTTCTGGGGCACGGACCTCAGTGAGAACATTGATTCTCCTTGGCCAGCTACAGAGGTCCTACTGAGCCAGTAATGCTAGAATAGATGCTTCTTGAGATCCAGATATGCAGGAGTTCTTATTAAAGAATTATTACTACGTGCATTATTCTTATAACAGAGTTTTAAGAATCTTTATTAAATCTTTAATTACTTCTATAAATTTTTAAACATCTGTAATTTACAATATCCAACACTGTTCCTTTTAGATCTACCCAAATTATTAATTCTTTTAAGTATTTGCTTGTCTCAGCTCAAAAAGGAATTTCACTCTGCTAACCCAAAACCGATGCTGATGCAGGCTTCAATCAGTACAAAGTAGCTTCAGGTTTCACTACTGCTGGAGATCCTCAATATTCTATCAAGCACTAGAATTCAATTCTGTTCATTTAGAAGAATCACTTCAGTTTATTTTTATAGCAAAGACTGCAACAACTAGATCTACTTTTAATTCCACAGCATATAAATAAGCAAGCTTTCAGGCCTCTTCTTTCTCTGTCAATGTATTTAAAAATTAAGTAGCTAGTGAGAGGTTCTGACTCCTGTTTTATAACTTCTGAGACTAAGTTTAAAAGGCCACAAGAAAAATAAATTGTCTATTATTTACATTTCTGAATTATGATCGTCATAGCACAGAACCTCTCCTGCAGCCCCCAAAAAATTACCATAATTTTTTTTTAAGTAATCATTTCTCAGTTGGTTTTTTTTTTGGTCTTCACAGTGAGTTCTTCACATATTAAATTTCCTTTGGAATGAACATGACCTCTGTAAATGCAGTATCTTAAACTATATTACTTCACTTACTTAAACTCTGTATTCCTCACTATGCTTTATGCATTATTTCTAACAACTTCAAGATACAAAGAAGTTAATGTCTAAAATTACTGTATTTTATTATTAACGTTTCAACACTAAAATCAAAGTAATTTAAGTGGAAGTACAAATCTCTGTGCAGCTTTCTAACTCTGTGAAGGTCCTGCAGCTGATACAGTAAACCTAAGGCTGGTCCTTTTCCTTTAGTCAGCCTGACAGGCTTTGAAAGGCAGGAGAGCCCTGGCTGGCTGAAGCCAGGGGGAGTCAGACAGGCAACTCCGAGCAAGCTCCAAGCTCACCTATGGAACCTGGCTGCGTGTTCATGCAGTACCTTCAGAAATGTACTCCTATGAAAGCATTAAAACCCAGTTCAGCTCCTAAAACCAAACAAAAAATACCCCAAATCCCCCAAAAACATTAATGAAGAGTAACATTACCTCCACTCCTCTCCCTAAGTACTCCCACAAACATCATGGGAAAATTCATGAGTCCAGCTACGTTACCAAGACCGACCATCCCACGACCAGGGTCTGGCACATACAAACTACATGTGCTGCTGAGGATACTGCTACTATTGGTGGCATCCTGCAGCTACAATAGTAATGGTAAACCTGCTTAAGTTTTCCAAAGTAAAAATCAAGATGCCATCAGATCCTAAAAATCATCCACATTGAAAACATCTAACCCCAAGTACAAGTCTTCCAGGCAGAAGCATTAGAGTGAAATCTAACGAGCAAGAGCTAGAACAAGATGAATTCAGGAGCAACAGGAATTTCAGGCTCAAGTGTTCTCTCATTGGAACAGATGAGGCTTATCTCATGCTTAACCCTGTGGAAACATATCTGCTGGGAAAAGATCAAAAAGTTCCAAATTTGAGTAAGTTTTAAGAATTAGTTTTGAAGCCACTAACAAACATGTGAGGTTGACTTAATCTTACTCAAGCAGAACTTCAGGGTTCAGCTATGGACTACTCAGTATACTTGCCACCTTTTCGGGCCTGCCCCAGCTCGTGTTACAGGCGTGGCTGCGGTGCCACGTTTGTGTCATTCAGTGGCAGAGAGGACAAGGCGAGGTCTTCCCCTGGTTCTCTGACCCACGTGGGCTCCCAGGATTTCTCAACAGCCTGACATTATTGCTTTTCTGTTTGTATGTTACACTTGAGAGGCGGCGGGCGTTGGCCGAGTGGCGTAGGCCCCCGCCTGTGGAGCTGCTCCTCCTCTGAGGACGCTGGTTTGAATCCTGGAGGAACTCGCTGTCGCCGTCCGAGCTGCTCGGGCGTGGCAAGATGAACCTCAGGAGTAAAGGGAGCGGGGCCAGTTCTGCGCACCCTGTGCCTCACTTAAAAAATCCATTGCGCAGGCTTATCCCAAGATCTTCGTTCGCGAAGTCCAGCCAACAACAACAACTCAGTATACTTGTCTCTTCTGTAGCGTAAGTACTGAGTTAAACAAAAAAAGTCATGTAATTGCTTCAGGAAGATGTTTAAGGAACATTCAGAATAAATTTCACAGAAGAGACTTTTTTACTTTTCTTTTGAAAGCACAGTTGATGTATTTTGAAATTAGGGTTTACTTTCTATCAAGGGTTTACTTGGGGTTACTTTCTATCAAGCCTGGCACATATGTAACAAGTCTTCACTCAGTTGGAAACTCATTTATCTATATAACTTAATGGTAAAAACCAGAAGAAACCACTGCAAGTAAGGAACATGAAAGACCTAAAGGAGATATCTCCCCAAAACATCCACTATTTAATTTTATTTACTCCCTTATGTAACAGTAAGGGACTCACCAGCACTTCAATCCAGTTGCCTCCCGTGCAGTGTTGCTCATCTCTGGAAGTCAATTTTTATCACTCACCAAGTCTTAAACTCATGCTCTTCACTGAAGCATTTAATTCAATGCAAGTGTTAACTGATGTAGAGAGAGTGGGGCAGCAGGGGAAGGAAAAGTATCACTGGTAAAGCACCGTGTAACTTATCAGTAGAAAAGGAAATAGAAACAGCTTGTAACACAAGCAAGCTCACTGGTGTTCTGAAAACCTATTTCCTTGGTATTCTCCCTACACTTCAAACATACACACATACACACAGAAGGTACTCACAACTGGATTCTGATGGAGTGCAAACCTTTCCTACCTAACAAAAGGTATATATTGTTTTCCCTTGTTCAGTTTTTCCACCTCTGCCCTCTGGGCAGTATCATTTCATATGAAATTAATACAGCATAAAATGCATATCCAAACCCGAGGCTATTTTAATGCTACAGAGTGAAATGCAGGACATTCTACTTCAGCTTTTGAAGAAAATCTGTAATGGGCTTTAAAAAAATCTTATTGCAGTAGTAAATTTGTCAGCGGTGTGAAAACCCACCAATGCTTGTTACACACTGTCCTCTGACAATAAAAAAAGCACAGACTGAAGTCAGGACATTACACTGCTGCTATGAGTAGATAACACTATCTGGTCTTCCAATTCGAGAATGCTCTTAATAATACTGCTTCTAGAAGCTTTTGTTACAGTTATGAGATACATATGAAAATCATGAACAGGATCCTGAACTGGAAAACATACAGACTGATGAGATTACCCAAATATCCCTTGTTAATATTACTTGAGTGGCTTTCATACTTTTGATAGAGAAAAATGTGATGATTAAACATTAACAAGAAAGAAAAAAGAATCAGCAATGAGAAGGACAATTAAGTGTATGTGTAAACTACTACTGTGACAGGAGCTGTTGATATAAAATACATCACACCCTTGCTCACTCAGACATCCCACGGGACATCAACCTACCAGAGTCTTAATCACTGCACTCCTAGGAGACCAGAGTGTGCAGCAATGGAAAACAAGACAAAAAAAGCCTCAAACACCGGAAGAGTCTGACACCTTTTTCCCTTTTCTTTACTTCTCCCCAGATTTTTTTTTTCCCCTGTGTTTTTTTTGTTTGTTTGTTTTTTGTTGGTTTTGGTTGGTTGGTTTTTTTGTTTGTTTGGTTTGTGGTTTTTGTTTGGTTTTTTTGTTTGTTTGTTTTTGTTTGTTTGTTTTAACAAAATAAAAGTGTCCTTTTGATATCTGCATTTGCAAACTCCTCAGTCGGAGTTTTCAGAGCCGGGGTCTGACAAGCACCTTTGAATTCTCCGTGTGCTGTGATCCAGTAGCAGCAGCACAAGTAGCTCTGCTCTGGAAGTACACAGGCACAGCAAGAGATGACTGGCTTTATAGGAAACACCACACATGCTGGAAAGGATTAGGAAGAAACTTAGCAGAGCCCTCAACAGCTGGAAACATGCACAGCCCAGCTTCTTCCATGCTGTCACACACACACATCCATAAACTGATGCTCATTGATACTTCCAGGAAGAGGCAAACATGCTGTAACTGTACAGAAGAAATACAAAGGCAGTTATAAACATGTAAAAATAATTGTATTAATAAGGCAGGAATCAATAAACTGAATATTCTCTCTACAACGGTACAACCAAAAAAATTCCAAAACAGGATCCAAAGGCACCAGACAGAAAATAAAACAGAAGATTTCCATAATCAGGGACAGTCCACAAACCATATAAACAAACAAAAAAACCCCAAACAAAACTCAAAAAACAAAAACAAACAAACAAACAAAAAACAAAGAAAGAAGCTAACAAAAAAAACCAGTGTCTGGTATTTGCTGGATTTGAACTTCTACAACCCCTCCAACTTTGAGAGTGACTGAATTTCCAGTGATTTCCCTTCATACTGTGACCATGGAAACACAGAAGCCACTGGGCAAGACCAGCAGGTATCTGGAAACTGCCACCTCCTTTACAGATGCTTCTATTGCAGAACCCAAAGCCTGCCCACATTGAACAGGCAGAGCACAGTGACTGTAACACACAAAAGAACACCCTTTAAAGAGGGACACTTTTTTCCTTTTAAACTAATTTTATAAACTAAATCTCCATAGAAGAGCAGGGTCCTTTCATCTACTAAGGCAGACAGCTCTAAGATGGATCTTAATAGAGGCTTGTGTTTCAATAACCCATCTCGGGGAGAAGCTAAAGAACAGCACACTGAAAGTACAGATTCGGACAGACTTCTTCACAAGGCTGCAAAGATGGATTCAACCTCATCCTCTGGGGAGAAAACAAATCCAACATTGCCTATAATGAACTGTCATGTTAGATTTTGTTCTTAAGATGTGAGAGTATTACAGTGAAATTAACTAAACAAAAATATTTGTGAATATTCAAACATTTCAAGAGATGTTAAGGGATCACCTCAGACACACTACAGAAAAAGAATACAAAGACAGCATGAAGCTACAAATAAGCTTTAAAAACTAATATGTACCATTTGTCAAACTGACAGCCTACAGTAGCTCACTTGTGACAACTGATGCATACTGCATAAAAAGCCAGAATATTAAAAACCAACAAAGAGTCAAACAATAAATTACAATGTATCTGTGCATCATGCTTTTCCCATTTTATCAAATCATACTGTTATGCTTATTCCCCATCCCTTACAACATCATTTTAGAGATAACATCTGTACAAGTTTAGGACTAACCAAATGATTAACTACCAGTGGGAACAAGAATTTTCTAAGAAACAAAAAACACCACACCAAACAAACAAAAACAAAAGAAGGAAGAAAAAGACAAGAAAGTGGGCAAGGCAATACATATGCCAGCTATGATATTGAACATACGGGGGTCGATAACAAGTTATTGGTAAAATAACACTTTTGAGCTAACATTACATATTTACAGTCTATAAACATTATTTGTAAAAAACCAGTAGGAGCAAGTACTCTCTATCAATGGAATTAAAAGGAATTAAGGGAGAAAGAGTATGGATTTTCAGTCCAGAAGGTAAGACCTGAATTCTTCTACATTGAATACTTACAGACAAGTGGGAGAAAGGAAAAGTCACAGTCATAGCAGAAATTTCAGGTTATATTTACACAAACAGACAATCACAGCTTGTTTCTAAGTATTCCTTAGATCCTATGATAGTGCTTTTGCCATGAGTTGAAATGGGCTCCAAGGAAAAATGTGCCACTTAATAAGGCTGATTTCAATTAGGACCCTCAGCTATTAGAATGAACCTATTCTTATGCTGACCATAGGCTTATTTGTCAACATGACCCAGATCCCCTAACGTTTAAAAAGCATTAATAAAACTCTCAGCAGTGACATCAGAATTAACTAAAAGGAAGAAGTGAGTTCCTTTTGGAGAATGGTGGCTTCAGGGAAAGAAAACTTCCTCACCTAAGGTTTCACACGTTCTTACACGCCACAGTATTTAACTCTGCTTTCGTTGGGGAAAGTCATATCCCCTGTGTAGTGTCTCAAAGAGCCTGTAAAACTCAGTGCCAGACTACAGATTTCTACTTTTGCTATAAATGAAAGATCACTGCATCTCTAATCTCTTTTGGTAGTGGGCTAGAGGCAAGACCTCTAACTTGGGTTTTCTGGGAGATGCAGCAACACAACACACCAGTCTTGTTGGTTTGTTTTAAATATGTCTTTCACTTGACTACTACACTCCTCCTTTCCTCTTAGGTCTCCACACTACTCTGCATTCTCCACAAAGTCTCAGTACTGAGACCTGCCAGGTCTGCTTGAATCAAAAGGGAAAATGTCTGTTGTCTAAACTGGAAAGTTCTTTAAAAAAATCCTTCCAAGTTCTTGACAATGAAATATTCAGTCGTCATTTCAATGACTCCATGCTGACTTGTTGGTATTTTTATGCCAATACTTAAACAATATACATTACACCATAATTAAATTTGCATTCAATAGTCTTAATACTTTTCATCATTAGCGTGGGTTGTACTTTAATTGTTAAACTGTATCAACTGTGATAAGGGCCCGTCCCTTCCTTCACTCTTACTTCAAGGGGGTAATTTTTCTACATGCAGAACATTAACACCATGGAATTGCTTTTACTTAAAGAGCACATAAGCCGGACCTTGAATTCCTTTTGTCTCAGGCAAAAACATCACTGGACATAAAAACTATTAGTAATGAATTATAGCCTTTCCCACAGCTGCTGGTTAATGCTTACTTTACTGGGAAAATGTGAAAATGTGCAAAATTCAGTATGCCCCTCTTTCAAAACTAAAGATGTACTTAATTCTTCACAGAAAGTATGAAATAAGTACTGACTTGTTTCCTTAAAGCAATGCTTTGCTCCTTCCCCTGTCCTCCCTCTCCCCTTCCACACATCCCCACATCTTTTTTGTTTCTAAACTACACAGAATAGGAAGAGATTCATATGGAGTGTCAGCAAGTTTTTATCTAGGAATCTGATCTGGTAAATCCTGTAAAATTGATGAGTCACTTATAATCTGCCAAGTAAGAGTCATGCAGCAAAGTCTATTATTTTGAACAAGTTTATTATATTCTCCAGCTAATATACATACCCATTTACCCATTTCAACCAGAGGGAATTCCTACAGGTACCTGTAAGCAACTGTTTGCCAAGCATTCTGTTACAAAAAAATTCAAAGGCGCACAAGTAGTCAGAACATTTTACGGTGCAGAGAAACCTTAGTGTTAGTCAGAGCTGTCTTTAACCCCCACCCAATAGAAAGAGTTCTCATCTACATGTCTCTCTACACAAAAATGTAAACACCACAGCACAGGAGTTTTTAACACTCATTTGCACAAAACCAATGTTTAGTAACCTCATTTCCTGCACAGCAATGAATACTTATGAGATTTCCCACACTCTCCATGCTTATTCCAGCTACACAGAGAAGCCTGAAAAAATGTTCCAAGGCACCATTACCATCAGATTGCTTGCATTAGTTCCAGGTACAGTAACTTCTCCATAACAGTAAATATGGATCATAGCTTTGTTCACATTTATTAAAGCCCTACAGAATTACTTCTTTAAACTGTTTGTTTCCAAGAAATAAACAGCCATTTAAGATAGTTACTAGTAAAACTAATGACCCAAATATATGGAAAATGAGAGCTATAAGAACTGAAAATTGCACCCAAACTGATCACAGATGACATCCATCTCTTAAATTTCATTAAAGCATCTACACACTGTCAAGACTGCTTGTGTGAAGACAGCTTTTACCCATTAACCTCCAAGCTTTCGTCCTTCAGATGAATGATGCCAGCTTTCCAGCCACCATATCTGTGCCCCTGCACCTCTACAGTCTTACTGCTTGGCATCAAGTCACTATTGCTCAGAGCTGAATGTCTGTGCTATGCTCTAGTCAAGTGAGCTCAGGTTCACTGAGGTTCTCGAGTGTGTCCAGAGAAGAGCAATGAGGCTGGTGAAGGGTCTGGAGCACAAGTCTGATGAGGAGCTGATGAGAGAGCTGGGGATGTTCAGCCTGCAGAAGAGGAGGCTCAGGGGAGACCTTATCTCTCTCTCTACAGCTCCTCGAAAGGAGGTTGTAGCCAGGCAGGGATCCGTCTCATCTCCCAAGTAACAAACAACAGCACAAGAGGAAACAAGCTATACCAGGGGAGGTTGAGATTGGATACTAGGACTGGATAACCCCAAAAGGGTTATAAAGCACTGGAACAGGCCAGTCAGGGAAGTGGCAATCACCCTCCCTGGAGGTATTTTAAAGATGTGTAGATGTGGCATTTAGGGACATGTTTTAGTGGTGGACTCTGCTGTGCTGGGTTAACAGTTAGACTCAATGATCTTAAGGATCTTTTCCAACTTAAACAGTTCCATAATACTGTGATCATCTCCAACCTCATTCCAAAAAACACTTGCCTACGTGACCCATTTGCATTTAATACAACACAGTCTGAGGAGAGAGTCTGAGTAGTGGAGTACTGTATTAGAAAGAATATCAAAACTACATTAAGAAGCCAATGTAAGTACTTCTGCATCTCATCTGTATAATTAAGTTCTTAGAAAACACATCAATGAACGACCCCTCTCACCCAAAAAAGTGCTGACTACCTAAGTTAGAAACTGCAGAACTTCAAAGAAAAATAGTCCATGGAGAAAATGTTAAATACAACAAATTTAAAAATAAGGAGTAGAAGAATAACTACCTTGTGAAAAATAGGCCATTTTCACCCAGTAGAAAATCCACTTAAGTGTTTTTCAGTTATTTCCAACAGATAATTACACCATCTACATACACTTTCTAACCTAGTTCTGCATCTCTTTATTAATGCAACTTTTCTCCAACACAACAGTTTTTGGTAAACTAATTTACATAGACATAAAGGTACTTGTAACATTGTTTTTGACAGCTACTTAAAAAAACTCCACTGTTTAATAGACCATGAGCTTATTTTGTCACAAGTCCAAGAATGAATTGGACTACACTAAGTAACAAACATGAAAGGAAAAAATAATGCCTGCACTCTCCTGGGAAAAAACCTGAATGTATCAAATATACCCCAAGATAGAAATGAACTTAAAAGTATACTACCTAGACACAATGTAGGTGTGGTATCAACTAGAGGCAGTGACACGGTATTTCCAAACAGGTTTCCAACAAAAGGAAACAAAGTTACTAAACACTGAGTTTTTTTCTTCTTATTTTAATGAAAGGGAAAGAAAAGCTATCGCATTTCACAGGTGAATCCCTGTCTTCAACAGCCTAATGCACGGCACAAGACTGCCTTTGGTTGCAATTCACGGGATGAGGTCTATTCACACAGCTAATCTGATACGGTCTGTCATGTCCAGCTTTTCCACCCATGCCAAGCCTTCAGTGGGTCAGGGAATCTGGTCATCACACAGCCGTGCTGGCTCCCTTTGTCACAACATGAAGTGCAACTATTTAAAACTTCCTTCTTAGGAGGAAAGCCTTGAGTGTGTGGAAGCAAGCCTCTGCTTCAGCCTCAGTCCTCAAAAGGGTGCCACTTTGGAACACACAAGTCTTCAAAAACCCCCTGGAGCACAGCACTAAACCCCTTCTGCACTAACCCCCACCCCAGAATGGTTTTTATATCCACAGAGCAAATAGACTATCACAAATCATGCATGCCACATAGCAATCCCCAAACCAGTATTTTTTATGAAGAGAAGTTGCGGAAGTAGCAGGAAATCGGACGCAGTTCCACTACCAATATGATCTCCGGCTAATGCCAATTTATTGCTAACAAAGCTTATAGTTTTATACAATTAGAGCATCAGCATCATACATATGTCAAGCATTTATTGGCTATCACCTACTGTTCACGCGATTTCTTTATTCTATCATTGGCTAAAGTTATGAATAACTATTGTTCTTTATGGTCACAGTCCCTTGTCACGTAGGTATCTTCTTGTTCGTCTATTTTGCAACTTCATACATCTTTCTCATCCGCAGTCTTCTCTCTCATGTATCTTTTTCAAGGTTCTCACCACACAGCCGTATTGTCTCTGAAACTCAATATCTGGATTGCTCATATTCACAATATGGCCTTGTTCTTTCAATTATCCCAGAAGAAGTCCTCATTAAAGCAGCAATCAGAGGTGGCTAACCCATTCCTGAATCAAACTGCGCATTAACCACACCAGTCGCAGACATGACCTTTCTTCTTCACACAACGTGGCTACTTCTCACTCCCCCTGACTCGGAAGCAGCAGAGGTGTTACACTGAGGTTGTAATACCAACCTTCACTTGATATTTACCTTCAGGGAAGAAAATAATTGGATGTCACACCTACTAACTCAATTTCATTCTGCTAATTATTCTTTAGTGGTATTTTTTCCTTTTTCTCCTCTCATTGCTGCATTTTGAATAGGATTAATGAAGACACTGGTGAAATTATTTTGAAGGCTATTGATCACATACACAGAGTAACTATTCCCTCAATATCTCTCAGAAAAACACCCCAGCATATAAAAAAAGAAAACCAAAAACAGATTAGATTTGATACATTTATATCATAGTCTTCAAAGAAAAAGATCCAACATATCTCAGTATCTACATTTTTACTTTAAAAATGGTTAAGATATGGTTATTATAGTTTCACACCACTGGGGAGGGGGAAAAAAACCCCACAAACAAAAAAAACCCAACCAACCAACCAAAGAACAACCACAAGAAAACATGTGATATAAACACCAATGGGCCTACTTCACTTGAAAAAAACCAATCCCAGTTTCTGCACCACTCAGTTCCCTGCTGCAGTCTCTTTGCTCAGTGTGCTTTTTCAAGAAATCCATGGAGGGTGAGTGCCAAAATCTTTCATGTCCTGTTTTTGTCACTGGGAAAGTCTATTTACAGGAAAATGCATGTATGACTAACATTCTATACCAAATATACAGCGGATTCAAGTTTTTAGAAGTAAATTGTGAGTTTTTTGTCAGTTAACCTGGTGACCCCAATGGCTGAACTGAGGGCAGAGGGTATGCCTTAAACAAGAGACATTGTTATTGTTTGATTTTGAGTATGCTTAGTTTTTTTTAAAGAAAGTTTTAGAGAGTTATAGCATCAATAAATCTTTCCATAATTCCAATGACACTCCAATGCCTAAATGCTATAGAATATTTAACACACACAAGTGCTAATGAACTGCTGCAATCTTTGATCCCAGAAGGAGTGAAAGGCATAAAAACTACCAAAATAAGCAAAACTGTAAAAAAGACTTGGTGTTTTGAGATGTGGATTTTCATAAGGAGGACACATTCAACAGTTAAAAGGTACATAAGAAATCAGCCCCATGATTTAACAAGTTAGTGTACACAAAGTGAAACATCCATGTCCATTATCATAGATTTGCAATTACTAATATGACATTATCCTTCCCAAGGGTTTGACAGGTCAGTAGGATAAAAGGCTCCCAGGTGGACTCTCCTGGGTGCTCCACTTCATTTTGGGCAGCCTCTAAACATATTGATCAGTGAATGAGCTGTGCAGGACACTGGAGAGGGCAGGCAGCCAACACAAACTTCCCCACCTCCCTCTTCCCTGGCCCCACAGAATCTCCACTACAGGAGAGTAAGAGGCTGAGCCTTCCCAAGGAAAGCAGGGAGAACATAAGTCCTGGAGGCTATATAAGAACTCTCCTTTGGCACCAGCAGACTCCAGAGTATTTGGTGTTACCCAAGAGGCCATTACAGGCTGGTGAACTAAAAACAAACTTCAGCACTGGGCACAGCAGAGTGGGATTTAGGGAATTGCTCTACCAGCTCTCTCCACATTCTGCCACACTCCATGTTTGTATTTATTCCTTTTAAGCACCTTCACTATTCTGGTTTCTGTTATAATAAAAACACAGCTTTTGAGATTCACAGCTCTGATAGGCAAATTCTCCTTAAAATGCTGGCAGTGATGAAAAATAACACTACCTGCAAACTTTGCCCAACTTAACATTCCATCTCACATTTATACATGTTCCCATTATTAAAACACCACTTTGAGATTAATATAGCCACAAGAATTAAGTTTGTCTTCCTCCACATCAGTTCAAGGCAGTAACCATTTATACAGAGTATTTATGTGAAAGTGCCCTGGAGACACACCAGCTGAAGGGACTGCTTTGTCAGCAGCCAGTCCTGTCTCAGTGAGCCAGTGGCATCCTGCTAGAAAAACACCTGCAGACTGAACAACCTGCAATATAATACAAGATACACAGAGAGAAGAGCAGAAAAGCAAAACAACGACAGCATTAATTACTGGAACAGCTCAATGACTCACAAGCGGGACAACATTTATGCCAAGTTTCTTCCACAAGTGTTTCTCCCCACTGGCGAATTTCAACATTTTGATGCTGCCATCAAAACAAGTTTGATTTCTACCCACTGCCTCGCTCCCTGTATTCCAATTACTCAAAACACAGAGGATGCCCTTGCTCAAATTCGTTGATCTGGTCCGCAGTATGATGGTTTGTGATGTACTTCCTTAAAAACAGCACCACTGCTGAAACATCATCTCTTTCTCTTAACTAAGGCAAAATCCATCCTCGCATGTTTGAGCAGCATCTTTATTTCTTATGAGTACACTGTGGTACACTCTCCCTTGTTCTACATGTATCATGAAACGAGAAGTGGATCTCTGAATACTCCTCTCCTTCAAATCAGGTTTCCTTCTATACTTCAAAAAAATTACAAAACAATTTAAGTAATGAAGGACTGAGTTTTGGGTTTTTTTGGGTTCTGTTTTTGTGGTTTTTTGTTTGTTTGTTTTTTGGTTGGTTGGTTTGGTTTTTGTTTTTGTTTGTTTGGGTTTAAAAAAACCACACACACAAAACTTTGTTTTTCCAAAATATAGGCTGGTAGCAATTCCATCTCATTAGCTGTACAAATACACAGTTCCTGTTTTCAAACCTGCTCTACTTAAACAGGCCTTTATGTTTTACAGAAATGATCACATTAGACTTTTCTGCTTGTTCCCTTCTGTTTCAGAGACACACACACCACTGTTTTGCAAACTGAGAATTTCTTTCAGTACCTCACTTACCAATGTAAATCAAGTCTAGTACTAAAAAACCCCATGCATTAGAAATATACTGAAGATAAAACAAACACTGAAGACATTCCATTCAGTAAATTTTACCCTTAAATTGTAAATCCGGTAGAAAGGGCATAGATAGAAAATGTTTTGTACACAAGAACTACAGAAAATACTCAAGTTATCCTGGGTTTTCTCTAGTGATGTTTAGTAACTTGCAGAAGTATTCTATAATTCCTAACCTTATGAAAACGAATAGTCCTTTTATCACATTGCTAGTCAGTTAAACAACCAGAATTTTACAATCTTCATCATTTTAGATGCCAAAATTATTAGGCACTGACTGGCCAATATTCTTTAAAAATATGAACTCCGTAATTTAAGCTAATAACTGTGGTTGCTGAGGTTTCTATAGTTACTTGTGAAAGGGTCACAGCTCTCTGAAATACATGCAGTCTTCAATAATAAGCTCCACCGTAGTATGTCGCCAACCTTTAACGATTAATTAGGCTAAAACCAAGATCCTGGTAAAGCACAGAATCCTAATATACTCATTACCTAGTAAAGAAGCAAACAAAACAACTTCAGATTTTAGATGAAACTGTGACTTTAGGTTGTATCTTTGCATTCGGGTAGGAGAAACAACCCATGCCCAGTTCCTCAGACAGCACAGCCCATGGCAGCAGCCAGCACGGCACAGTTCCCACTAGGGCACCACCACGTAGAGTCACTTTGGAGACACCTCCTTATTTTCCCACCTTTCCTCCCTGATTCCTCCACACCGAGTGTGATCCTGCATTCGCCTCCCTGGGACTTCCCGAAGAGATGACAAACAAAGCAGTACCTGCACTGTGCAGAGCACTTGGGAACACACTGCTAGACTGTGCAGAAATCAAAGTTAAGCAGCAGATCAAAGTACAGGACAATACCTGCCAAAAGGCCTAACACATTAAAACAAAATGCAATGCACTTGTACCTCTATGAATTGCAGCTCTCATGTTGGCATTTTGATTTTCCAACTTTTTTCTTGGACTTTCCTTAATTCTTCTTCTAACTGAGCTACATAGAATAATACAGAACAGTAATCACTATTAATCATTAAGTATTATATCTTGCTATTTGCTTGGGAATTAAATGGAGGAGTCTTGTAGAAAACATTTTAGTAGGCAGAAATTTAAAAATTAAAAAAATTCTGTAAATCTAATGAATTAACATTTTAAAGCTGTGCAGCACAAGAAAGAACACTCCTTTGACTGCTGGTGACCAATTCCTTTACTTCCACCGTGCCTCATTTGAGTAAGAGACCACTTCTATCTCTAAAACTCCTGCTTGCAAATGCATTTGTGCTATTACAGGACTTAAGTTTTCCCCTGCCAAAAGCCACTGTGGGGAAATGAAGACCCTTGCTTCTCCATGAGCTAAGAACTCCCATCCCACTTACAGGGCTTTACCCTTTACACATGCCAGAATTCCGCCCACATGTGCATCAAGCTGACAACTGATACATTAATATTACACTACCCATATATTACAGATACAGATATATAAATATGGACAAAGAAAAAATATTTGTTTGAATACCTATACACTAAAATACATAATGTAGTATATATCTATGTATAATTATGGATTATATATGTATAACTATGTGTTATCATATTTGATAATATTGTCTGATATAACTGTGATATAAAAATATCATATGTAATATAATGCACTGTATACTACGCAACTGCAACTAATATTACATATAACTGTTAGAGGAACTGCAGCTTGCTTTTGTTCTGGAAATGTGTTTTGAGCTAGAAATGAAATTATAAAGCTGGAAACAACAACAATAAATGCAAGTGCTCAAACACGTGCCTAACACCCAACTCTGCAGGCTGAGAAAGGAACACCAACTGCAGTGAAGCCACATGTACCTGTTGCTGCATATGACAACTTTTTTGACTTCTCTCCAGCCAGGGCAAATGAACTCTTAAGTTCCTTATTAGGAGGCAGAACAACTAGGGGGCAGGTTGTTTAGGTTTTGTTGGGTTGTTTTACTTTTTGAGGTTTTACAGTCTTGGTTTGGTTTGGCATTTTTACAACATTAGTTTCGCTGAGTGTCTTTTTTTTTTTTTATCTGTGTGTCTATTTCTTAAACTGAAAGATTACACACCTAGTTGAAAAGTTGAAAACAAAACCAAAAAAAACCAAAAACCAACAAAACAAACAAAAACAACAACAACAACAAAACACAACTTTTAACCTGTCGATACCACACTGATTTTGAAGACAGCAATAATTAATCCAATCATTTCTTAAATCCTCTGGGATGAAGAGATAAGTTTGCTTTGCCTATGAATTGGTCTAAATATTAATTTTTTGCTTGCCTGTTGGGACTAAATCAAACACAGTTAAAATGGTTACTGTGGTTACAGTGATGGATCAAGAAAAAAAAAGAAAAAGTTACTTAACCCTGAAAACACAAATAAAAAGCCTGCAGAAAACAGCAAAACACTACAGGCATTTATATGACAAAGAAAAATATAGATCTGTATCTCATGAAATTTCTGAAAAATAAGGCTCTTGATCCCAAATCCCTGAGAGGCTGATCTTTTTCTTCACTTTAAAATACATTTACATATTTTTTTCAGAACATAGCCATAAATGTATCATGATATCCTCTTTACAACCACTATAAAGAAAATGGAAATTGTTTAGCCTGCTAGTGAGGGAAGAACAATGTCAAAATGGTTATATATTCCAGCCAAGGTGGACAAAGACGTAAGGGAGGACAAGGAGCACCAAACAGATACTTTTTATGTTAACCTGCTGAACGGAAAATAGTATATTAATACTGTTTTGAAACAAAATTATGTTGTCACAATGCAGTCCATCTGAACAGCTCTGCACAATAAACGGTGTTGCTCACACAAACAGCACCACAGGACAACAGCAGAAAGCCACAGCAAGTATTAACAAACCAAAGCCCAACAACCACAAAATAGCGTCCTTTTAAATCAAGCAGCAATATTTAATGTTTCTGTGACACTGTGGTTAAGCTGAAACCCACACTCAAGGAGGGGTAGGAGAACTCCTCTCTCACAGGGTTGGTTTCCTGGCTAAATCTTTTCCATGGCTTCGAAAAGAACATATGTGGCACCACTTACCATAAGGGACAAAGACACTCCACACCTCCTGAAGTGGTGGTAAACCCAGCAAAATCAAAGCACTGGAGGGGGAAAAACTGAACTCATTTGGAATTAAAGAAAAAAAATTGATAAAATACTATAACTATTTTAATAAGCATTGCAGCAAAGACATGTAACCAACCCTGGGTTTTTGCACACACACGGAGGACTCTGCTGCTCCTGGGGACTATCTGCAAATCCTACCTAATTCTATAATTATTTATTTGACAGTAAATCTGGTTTACATTATTTCATTTTTTATCTATTGCATAAATAAGTTTTTTTATTTCAAAATAAAATTGCTCAATAAAAACTTTACAATTCACATCTTCATTACAGTGCAAAAAATTATATGGGCCCAAAAAATTGAGAAGTGGTTTTTCAATACTAGAATTATCATGTTTTCTGCTTTAATTAGCATGGTTTTAAAAAGGGGAAAATCATCATCCACTGCTCCTCATAGTAGATTGTGTTGATGAAACAATCATATTCATTATACTTTAGGAAAAAGTTGGAGGACCAAGCCCCTAACAGCCACACGGTAAGCATTAAATTAACCCAAATATAGACAACCTTTTACATACACAAGGAATTTTCATTAAAAAAGTTAATACTATCTTGTACTGCATTTTTATTTCAGGAATACTGAAGGAGCAGATCCTTGTCCCATGCAGCAGCAGAAACAAAGAGTTCCAGCTAAGGCATACCTGCAGTTTGACCAGCCTCCTGGATGACCCTGCAGTTCCCATGTTCACATGGAACAAGGCACTCTGGGGAAGCATCAATATTTCAGTTAATGCCAGGCTTTCTGAATTACAGGCACCATCAGTCAGTCATCCAAGGCTGGAGCTGCAGACAGTTCTCTGCAAACCACCTACCCTCTGATCTGAACAGCGGTTCAGCTCCTACGAGAACTCTGCATGGAATAATCCCAGTGTGTCATCGAGTGTCTGCTTGTGTTCTATCATCATAACAGAGTCTCATGCATCATAAAGCTTAAAAAATTCTCAATCTGCTTTCAGAACTTTACCTGCCTCATTAGTCTTTACTTTTTGGCTCTACAGACTAGCAATGACAACAAAATATATAAATTATTAAATGCAAGCTATAGAGGTTGTGGAATTAGACATAAAGCCCACATTTTTTTATCGCTTGGTTATATTGAGAACATGCTACTTCCTGACAGCTCCAGATAGCTTTGTTTCTAATATTAACGTGCTTGTTTTGAAAATGAGCCTGCCTTCTCTTTTCCTATTGTCTGAAGGTGCACGTAAAGCAAATATTGGATATTGAAATAGAATCTAAGAAATTATTTCTAGTTTGCAGAGAGGAAC
The DNA here is from genome assembly GCA_013399695.1 of Formicarius rufipectus. NCBI lineage: Eukaryota > Metazoa > Chordata > Aves > Passeriformes > Formicariidae > Formicarius > Formicarius rufipectus. The sequence goes on from VXAU01003159.1 coordinate 1,050,381, forward strand.
ATATCCAGAAGTCTTTCATAAAGAAATATGAAAACAATTCTAAATTCCAATAATTCCAATAATGTAATCTCTGTCCTGCTGCACTGTTACATCTAAATCATTGTCTCTTCCTTCTAAGCAGCATTTTGAATTCTTCCGAGAAAAGACCTGGTATCTTCAAGCAATTTGCCAAATTCTGGGTCACTCTGTGCCAGAAAATTTTATACAAAGAAAAAGAAAATATGTAAATCACTTGAGGAACTTTGGCTTTTTGCTCCCAAGTTCATTATTTATTGGATACATAAAAAATGCTCAGGGCTAATGCTACAATTAAACGGTTCACACTGCAGTGATACATTCCATATTCTTACATAACAGGTATCATCCCCAATCCTCACCAGCCTGCTGGAGTGCCATTAACCAGCACATCTCCAAGAAGGGCAGAGAGATGTATTCATTTCACACCAGACATTTTACAGACGCTGAACTGTTTCTTTCATTATTAGTTTTTCTGCTGCCTCGGGACAACTGTCAAGAGTTCTTCCCACCTCTCACTATTTCTTCCAAAAGTAAATATAACCTTTTGGTGCTTCTTTTTTCAACAGACATGGAAGCCTATGAAAAATGGGAAAATATAATGGAGAACATCACAGCTGTCATTTTGAAGCAGCCCAGCAGCAGAAGGGGTAGAAAAGATGAGACTTGGTGCAAAGGGCCTTTTCGGTCTATCCCCAGTGTAAGAGTTTCACTGCATTACAATAGGCAAAACAAATCGCTCCTTCTCTTCTTCCCTTGATAACATTGTACTTCAAAGCCCAACACATAAAGAAGAAATGCCTATAAAATAGGAATTGTTTCATTCAATAGGAAATAATTCCACTTGGTACAATACACAATCTTCACTTTGAATTTTCTCTACAATTAGAGAACAATGTGATTCCAGGGCAAATGAACCCACAGTTCTGGGTTATCTAAGAGTAGAAGTCCTTTCTATAATATTAATATATTTCAATATAAATAAAATGTGGAACATTTCCAGGCTTTTCAACAGATTTTTTCAAAGGTGGAGAAATTCTACATGAAACGCCAAAGCAAAAAACTGCTTTGTGTCACAGAACTATTTAACTGAAAATGAGACACTGTAACAAAACTATTTTAAAGCAGTAGTTACACAAGCGCTGACTCCTTAGTCCACTTGGTCTAAGACAGGTTCCTATTGGGCTTTACGAAAAATGTAATTAATTGAAAGCAATCCCAGGGCCCAGAGAGAGCATGCACACAGAGGTATACTAAACAAAGATGAGCCCTGTTCACAGTTGAGCAGTTTTAGACAGGTACGACCAACAACCATGAAAAGAACCTCCTCGGGGACAGCAAAACCTCACCAAATAACTTTTACCCTAAGATGCTGACTCAAGACAAGTAAGAGAGTTAACACGAGAACAATAAAACAGAAGAGCTTTCAAAATTTATTTTGTTATTTAAAATACAATCCTAGGACTAAATCTTGAGATGTTATCAGTATGTACATCCAAGTTCATTTAAATAGCAGCTTCTGCTTTCTTGAAATTTGACATCTCTGGGTTTTTTTGCAAAAGAGGCAGATGAGGAATTTGCAGGATCTTTTGCCATTACTGTCAGGCCGCACAGGAATAAAGTGCTGACTTGTAGCACAGCAGTAATCATCTTAAAGGTAAGTGAGTCCAATGCTCCTGTCATCCATCATTCTGCAAAAGTGTTTTAAGCCAATTCATCTATAAACAGAATCAGTGAAGGCTGTATAAACAAAAAAATTCTGTTTTTTTTTTAAGCTTTGTTCTTCAGACACAGATCTACCTGCAGGCTGTGATAAGTTACACAGCATTTCTGTGAGTGGACTCAAGGAGAAAAGAGCGAAGTGCTCAGTGGAGTCCCTGTCTGGAGACACAGGGGCAAGAAGCGGTGACAGCAGACAAGATCAGGAAAGCAAAGCCGCTCATGAGCGAGCCAGCCAACTTGTCACCTAAGACAATGTGCTGCCCTGCATCAGACACAAAGCTACAATTAAGGCCAAGACTCCATAGAAAGACCAGATCTATGAACTACTGCAACACTGGTAATCTGTAAAGCTTGTGAAAATTAATTTGAAGGATGAAATTCATTATGGGCAGTCCAAACATCAGTTAGCTTGTGTACAGAAGACATCAAAGGCCTTCATTAGCCCACTTATTTTCCATGGAAGCTTTTAAGAAATCTCTCAGGCAAATAACCCCAGTTCAGCATAACACAAATCCACTTTAGCAACAAACTCTGATTACAGGCTGTGAGTTCCTCCTGATGGCACTCAGGGATGTTACACATGTTGAGCAGACAGAGCTGCAGACTGGATCGTGCCAACAGCACGGGATAACCCAGAGTGGCAAGAAGAGAGATCAACTAATAGGGAGTCCAAGAAAATGAAGAAAAAGCTGTTCTGATTCAAAGGAGTCTGACATGCCCCTCTTTTCAGTGGCAACACTTTCTTCCTCTGATCTGCAGATGAAAGGAAAGCATGTATATGGAAGGAAGGGAAATCCAGAAGGAAGTAAGAAAAAATGAATCCACACATGCAATTGCCTCTCTGCATCTTTAAGCATTTACTTGAACTAGATGATCCTGCAAGTAACTACTCCATTCTCCTGGCTTGGTAACATGCAATGGCAGCTCTACAAAAGTGTTCATTCTATCATACAAGAAAGGGAAAATACTACTAGATGAGACACAGAAGAAAAGCTGAACATGCTCATGACAGCACAGAGATACTCCACAAAGTCAACTTCAGCCCATGGAAATCAATACTCTTGTTGCTGGGTTTTTTGATTTTGATTACGTTTGTTGGTGTTCTTGTAAGTTAAAAAAGTTCAGTCAAGATAGGGTACTACTGTGATGCATCCTGGCAGGACCAAAGTTTCCTGCACTGCCAGTAACACATCAACTGAGAACACAGACCTTGTTTAAAAAGTAGTGTTTCTCTCTTTACCCACTGATGCCTTAAAACAATGGAAACAATGTTCTTCGCTCTCCATTGCACAACTAATGAGAGAAAAACATGCCGCTCTGGCAACTTTTAAGACTGCAATGATGTGCTTTAGAAGTCTCTTAAAGCACAGAAGGCACATCCTGCAGTCAATGACTTCAGCTTTGACAGTACCCTATCATTTGCAGCTGGCAGTACCAATTCTGATAATAAAAAAATTCTGATAAGAAAAAGTACTTCATTTTGCTAACACTGACTACATAAAAGTTGAGGTATAACCCCACAAGGCAGCTCTCTACTCCTCACAGCTAGCAGATAAACAGAAGGTTTTCAAACTCTCACAATTTTGCTACCAGGTGATGTCTGCACATTGAATTTTGCTACTCAAAGACTGAATACTTTTCATAGATGTTCTATTAATTCTGTGTAATAAAAACATTTTTGCTCTTTCTGCTCTTGTAGGCAGTGATGTTTACACCACCACACACCCTGTGAAAGGGAACTACACTAAACAAGACGACAAAGGGACACAGAAAAAAGCTGAGACAGGTCATGGGGAGAAATGCAGAACACTGTTACAGTGCTCTGGGGACAGCACAAGAAAAGCTCATCTGTCCTTACAAGACAGTGCAAAAAGAAGAGGTGATATTTTTAAGAAATGGACTTCAGTTAATATTTCAACACAACTTTAGTGCTTCTGTCTGATCCACTGGTTTCTTTCTTCAGGCAAGGAGCAAAGGAGAGGTGAGAATATTTTGAACTCCCAAAGACATTATTTGATACATCCAAACTCAAAATAAAATTGAAATAATTCCTAACTAATTGCTTACTGCTATTTCAGACATGACCACTGCATGACTTACTGTGAACCTGCAAAACACAAGGGTAAAATGAGCATATGTAAACATCATTCTAAGGGTGAAGACTCAAATGCTGAGGGCTAGGGGGGAAGACTTCGATCAGGAAGTACAGTATATTAAGAAAACTTAACATAAGTAACTCTGAAAACACATGGCATAAAGCAGACTTTTTCCCTAAAAAGATAGAGATATCAATACAAATCAATCATATATGGGCTCCAACACCTTCTCCCTGCCTCCAACAAGCTTTGCCTTTTTATTGCACAGCAAGATATGTACTCTCCCATACTTCTGTTGTCTGAAATACTCGATTTTTGTTATAACTGCTTAACACCACAGCCTGCTGTCAGCAGAAATCAAGACAGAACAGAGTAAGTTGTGCCTTCTGCAAGCCTGCTGCTTCTGAAAATAAGTTGTGACATGCCTCACGTGATTTTTTTTTTCCTTTTCTTAAACTGGCTTACGTACAAAATTAGACTGATGTTTAAATAGCGTCAGGCTGTCAGAGGGAGAAAACGACAGTGCTACTGTGACACAAAACATGACAGGAAGAAAGATTAATCACTTACTCGGAAGTGAAAAGTTGAATACAAAACGCAGAACCATGTGTCTCAGATTTGTTAGAGCAGGTGAAAGACTGAATGCTGATCTCAAGATATGCTTCATAAATTCCAGTTAACTGAAAAAATGAGTTTATTGTAACAGCAAACACACTTTGAAAACAAAGATGATGGAATCGAAGGTAAAAGTCCCCTAGCATAAAAAAATTTGCTTCAGGGTTAAAATGTGTATACATGTACCTGAAACAAGTTAGCTTCCTACTCACTAGTGGAAAAGAACTTCCAAACAGGAAGCAGTTCCACTGAGAAGAAGGGAAGGGCAACAACTCAGCTGTAAATAACGCCAACAAAGACTCATGGCTACAACCAAAGTATTTCAACACTTTATTCCACTAGTTTACATCAATTGTACTACAACAGGATATACATCAAAATATCACCTCTATTTCCATCATGTTTTCATTTTTCCCTGAAATGCATCCTTCTGCTAGGCACCTTTCAGAATGACTTTTCAGCTTTTGTGCGAGTGGGTCATGCATTAGTTTACTTATCAGACATGTTTAAGCCTGAAAAGGTTAGTCAGCACTGTTGTTAGGGAATAGGTTAGTAAACTTCTGGGGAAACAAAAAAGGACATATGAAAACTGTAGACTAATTAACATTAAATGTATTCATAATGATGTGGTAAGTGACAACCACAACTTTATGATTAAGAATTTTTAATTCTTCAAGTGATAAAATATTTTGTTTCTAATGGCAGCAGCACATCTGAATTTCTCCACTGGAGCAAAAGGTATAAATGCATGGAAATAGCAGGTGATGTGCTCAAAAACAATGCAGCAGAAACCAGTACAAAAATATCACCCCTTTGCCTCCCTGGCCCAAGCACATCTAGCAACTTCTTTATGTGGTCTATGATTCAACTACTCCCTGAAAAATAGTTCCCTATCAAACCTTTTTCCCTTTCACACATTTCAACCCAATTAAAGACAAGAAAGATTAGTGTGAAAGAGACGGTTAATTTTAGAAAATTTATGCATAGACCCAAATGTGTTTAATTACTTCTCTATTTCCCACATGCAGAAAAATCACTTTTAAGTAGGCTGTAAAACAGTGTTTTAAAAAATACAAGCTCTGTACTGGACTGCTTCTGTCACTGACATCAAGTGCATAACAAATGAAAATTTAGCTTCTTCAATATTTATTTTTAAAGAAAACCACAAAACATACTCAAAATATTCATTTATGTGCTTACCATGAGGACACTAAAACTGTAAGGAGTTTAAATTAAACTCACCATGTCCTTCTGCCCTTTTCCCTTCCCACAAGAATGAACAACCCAACACCCTGCCTGGCCCTAGTTCTGTTTGCTCCTCCTCTCCTGGTAACCAGGCAGCTGTTCCAGAGCCCACAAGGACCCAGTGACAGGAATACGACAGAGGGAGTGAAGGATGCACAGAAAGCCTCAGATTTCTACAAAACAGACCAAGGCTGTGCGTTTACAGAAGTGTTAAAAGACTCATATTTTTCAGTTACTTAGTTTTCTCCAACCAATGCTCAAAGCACCTAACAGAGAATAGCTCGTTCAGAAAGCCAAGGGCAGTAAGAGCTAAAATTTGACAATTTTAGAACCATCCAACAACACAGACCTGGGAGTTTTCACTGGATTTGTTTGCTTGTTTTGGGGTTTGTTTGGGGGGGGAAAAGGAGTAAGAGTAGAAAAGACAAAGATGATGAAAGCCAAGCTTGAAGAGAAAACCCAGTACTTTCAAATAAGGTTTGTTGAGCCAGAGATTTGAGAACTGTGACCTGAAAGCTCTGCATCCATGCTTTAGGTTTCATATGGAGCCAAACTTGTGAACATCAAAATTCATGCTGTTTGTACCTCGAGACCTCTACATGAGTCTTACCAATTTAACTATCCATTTTCCCACAGTCAAAATATCTATGCCCTTATTCTTGCAAATATAAACCTACACAATCCTTTGAAGTTGCCTCAACATTGTAGAAAAGAGAAAGAGCACTTAAAAGCACTTAAACATTTAAATAACTAGCCTTAAATTACTGGGAATCAGGAGCTAGAGCATTTGGAGGCCCACTCCTCAGCCTTGTATCATTAAGAGAATAGAAACTTGTACTCTGTTCAAATCTACCCCCATCCATTCTTCCTTCATCATCAAAAATACTTCAGGAGCCTTTGCTAGCACAAAGCCACTCAGTTACAACACAACCTTTAAAAACTTTGAAGGTCATGCTGTGCACCACTTCTTTCAAATTCACAATTTGCTCCAGAACACAAGAATCAACAATGTTCACTCAAGGACAACGTACTGAAAATCTACAGGGAAAGGAGCGTGTGCTGAAGTACAACACACAACACAAGCTGCTATTCAGAACCAAATAACCCACAGCCATTATCTAAATGCATCACAACAAGGCCCAACTGATTCACTGTTCAAACGTTATCATGTCCAGGAAACAAAATATTTCAATTCACCTTACACTTTTCTCTCCAAATATTTCTGCATTTTGCAAAGGCAAATGACCTATTCAATTGTCATTTAAAAAGCTCCCTTAGCTCGGCTTACTGAGTTGCATTCTCAGCTAGGCAGAGGTTTTCAACTGAAATATACAGCACAAACTACAAACAATATATAATTACACTGCAAGCCACTGCAGACTCAATGTCTTTCTCCAAACACTGAAGTGTACCCAGATGGATAAATGAAGAGATACTGCCTTGTGACAAAATCTGGTCCAAAAACCCCAAGAAACAACATCGCCTAAAACACACAAAGTATGGGATCACACTGTTGAACTGTTCAGTTTATTTACATTTTGCACTGCTGAAAGCCAATGCATGCAGTAACAAGCAACTGAACTCAATAGAAATTGTTTAACAAGCCTTTTGCAATTAGCAACTGAAAAGAACACATCAATATCTAATTAATAGGAAAGGCAATTCTTGTACAAGTTCAAAGACGTGTCTCTTAGAGCCACTATAACAAACTTTGTTACAAATTACTCAGTACTAGCAAGCTAACAAAATAATAATAAAAAGTGCTAGATGATTCCAAAGTGACAGTTTTTCTTCCTTCTCCTGAAAATGTTTAATTGCTTAAAATACCAGTGCATTCACCTTGATGACCAATATTCTACTGCTTACCTGGGTTTACTAGCCTTTCACAAAACTTTTGTTCTGGATACACTACAGGTACAGAGCCATTTTAACACAGGATGCACCATGATTCTGCCAGAAGTACTGCATTAGCACTAACCCTGTTAGTTAATGAGTGAAAGGGCCAAGAAGGATGATTCCCTGGCACTCAAATGCCACAAACCAACTTACAAAAGCATGGGAAGAGAACATGGGAGCAGCAATCCACCGGGAAGAAAAAAAGGAAGGGTGGCCCAAGCCATCCATAAGAAAAAGCAACAACACAAGCATTGCCAGACTCTAAAAACAGACTTTCTACAAGGGAACTTGATCACATAATCAGCAGCAGAGCTGATGGAGTTCAGACTTACAATGATGGAGCAATGTACTGCAGTGGAATGGGTCCTCTGACTTCAGATTCACACAATGACAAGAGCTTGTCACACCACTGAGCACTGCTGATCAGCCAGTGCCACACCACAGCAGGTCCCACTGCACAGTGCCCAGTGCCACCACTGCACACACACCCCTTAGCAATAACGCTGTGCTGTCACACCCAGCCTGGGCCTCTGCAGCACTGGGGAGGATGCAGGTAAAGGAGAGAATCCCTCGCAGTGAAGGTGACACGTCCCAGGGGCAGGCCGGGCTGGGGGGACACTTGGTCTAACCCAAACACAGTTCTTTGTCGGCAAAATGTGAGGTTGGATCCACCCTTTGCTATCCAGCAGTGCCACCAGGCACAGTGGAAGACCCACACACAGCCCTGCAGCTGTATTTGAGGCTGATCTTCTCCACCCACAGTAAATTTTACTATTATAAACACTTCTGGGGGGAGTGGAGGGGGGATGGAGGAAAAAAAAGAAAAATATATTTAAGAAGTTCCTTATGTGCTCCAGTACTTTGCCAAAATAAAGCAATCTCCTCTAAAACTTGGCAATCTCAGCTTGGATAAGCAGTTGTTTGCCACTCTGACAGAGCCTCTCAGACTTTGTGTTAGACTTTATTAAAGAAATTGTCTTGTCTGCAATATGTTCATCCAACCAACTGTCCTGTATCTATTTTTCCTGGCAAGACAGCAGCTGGAAACTAGAGAATTAACATGAAAAAGCTAACAGGAATAAGGAATATTCTTTCTACATGCGAGAGTTCTCTGGAATACACGATTCAAAGAGATTTAGCAATGGTTACAAACCAAAGAGACTATGCTTCTCCATGCCAATAGTTCATATCATAAGGGCCACCGACTCTCTGAGCCTTTAGCAGCACAGAAGGCCAAGAAAAGAGGTATCTGGTGCAATTAATATAATTTATACCATTAGTAAGATAAATATAACACAGTTCTGAATGCCACACTAAAATGTGTAGGGTGTACACAAATGCACACAGAGAATCAAGATGGAAATGGAAAATGGTTCAGGCCAGAGCAGAGGGAAACCTTCCCAGGAATGATCTGGGTTTAGCACGTTCAGCTTCTCCAAAACTTCAGCTGATGACATTAACAAAGTGTTTTCTCAGAACAAACATTTAGACGAGGCTTGCTTACCAACCAAGAATCAACACTGAAAGCTGACACTGGGCACATTGAAACAGAAGTAAAGTAACCCATGTAAAGAAGTGACAATAACCAGTCCTTTGCCCAGATTAACACATCCTTTTCCAAACCACCAAACAGGAATTGCCTGGTACTCGCATACTATACAGGTTGGGGAGCAGGCAGAAATTGGAAAGCAAGTTCTCAGGGTTATAAAATGATGATGCAGAGACAGAAAATTCTGAAATCACTCAAAATCGGCAAACCTTTGCTCCCTGGGCCAGCTACACACGTGCTGCTGCTCCTATTTCCATAATGTAGCAGTGGTTTGGGGCTTTTCCTTGAGGTTTTTTGCTGCTGGTTTAGGGGTTTTATCTCTCGCTTTATGTAGAAGGAACTTCTGTGGGGAGACAGGACACTGGGGAATCCAGCTGTATGTTATCAGTCCATAGACTGGTTTCTAGCTATAGACAAACATTGGGTTTTGGTGGTTTTATTTTTGTTGTTTTGTTTCGAGGTTTTTGTTTGCTTTTGGGTTTTTTTTGGTTTGGTTGGTTTGGTGTTTTGATCAGCTGATTGGTTTTGATGAGAGCTCTTATTTTGTTTCGGACAGGTTTTGGTAGCTGTTTATTCATTTAAGAGGGTCAGGAGATGGCTGACTCTCTTTCCTTCACCTTTTCTTTTTTTTACTTATTACTTCAAACATTTATTGGTAAATTTTCAGAATTGATTGGCAGTGCAGTCAAAGGAGTGAAAGACGGTCCTGCCTGCCCAAGGACATTTATTGTCCCATCCTGGTGCATTATTGCTTAACAGTATAATTCAAAATTGAAGTTCTTCCTGGAGTGGTTGCAAGTAAAGAATAAGAGCCTCAACTCCTTATTCATCACCACAGCAGTATGACTACTTGAGCAACACCTTCCCCTAACCCAGAGCTGCTGCCTCTCCCTGCTTCTGTCAGACACAGAGTCCACAAAAGCAATTACTTCGTGAAACTCTTCTGAGTAAAAACAACAAAGTTACATGTCTGTGTCAAACTAGTTTAAACGCAGAACAGCTCCTGTACAGTTCAGGGGGCAAGAGCAGCAGGACTGGGTGGAGACAGAAAACACCATCTCTTCTGAAAGCAAATACACACTTGGGCTGGCTCAAGGCTGCCAGCAAACCACAGCCAAAGCAAAACTAAGCCTAAGAAACACTCACTGTCTTTGAGTGGTCCTTCTGGAAGCAGAGCCTTCAGACACTAAAGCAAAAACCCCTTTTACAGAGACAAAGGCAACCAGGCTATCTAAGCACAGCTGTACACAACTGCTCCCACCTCTGCTCTCACACGGGCAGATCAGGACAGCAGCCTAAAATGGGTATAGGGAAATGTCTCTCACACAAGACAGCAAAGAGACCATACAAAGCTACGAGCCCTTTGCTGTATCCCATGCTAGCTTTCCAGAGGTTTGAAGGAGCAGGGAAGGTTTCTGAGGAAGGGATTCTGAACACAAAAACACTGTACCTTTGTAAGCTTTCATAATCACAAAAATAAAAAATAAACTTTCAGAGGAGGAAGAAAGAAATAACTTTTGCTAAGTTGGATTTTGTATTTGATTTCTTAGATTAACTGCCATCTCCAAAAGAATTTGCTTTTGCAGGTTGTGTTTCTACATGAGACTACAGAATTCTAGCTATGAAGGTGCTGCTTGAATTGCCATTAAGTGAATGCTGCTGCTGTGTAGAGTAACAAAATAGCAGTTGTCATCTAAAAGGAGAAATTGAAATTCTTCACTCCTTTATTCATCAGGTATTATAACCAGTTTGCAGAGGAGGCACAGAAATAAAACTATAGTTCTATACAAGGATTACAAATAAAGCCAGTGGGTAGTTTTAGCTTCATATAAGATCTGATAACCTGAAAACTAAATACACCACACACAGTGATCAAAGCTCCTCACATAATACATTTTATACCCACCTTCAGCAGCTTAGCTCCAGTGTCACAAAGGTAAAGTATCTTAAGACACCTCATTCCTGTTGCTGCATTGTTTGTCCATCTCACTATCATCATTCTGTACTGACCTATAGGAACTCCTTGTTCAAATATGTTTTTTCCTTGAGGCTTTGACTGCTATGGGGTAGATAGGAGACATAAAGGAAAGTTAGGGAAAAACCTTCCTTAAAGGCTGAACATAAAACGATGTAAGAAACATGTCATCTAAGAAAAACTTTTCAGAAGTGTTAATATAAAATGCATTAGCACCATATGAAAGACTTCTCAGATTTTAAACACGTAAAACATTAAGATTAGGAAAATCTCAGTACTCTGAAATCCTGTTCTTTGATTTCTTATCAGTCAGTAATCTTTGTGTAGTCCCAGGAAGGCAAGCAATCACAACTTGAAAGTGCCACCAATTTAACCTGGGTCAAGCTAAACCTAGCAGTTTAAGTTTAGGACCTCAATCAACAGCAAATGAGGACACTTCTTCAGGAAAAGAAGAGCAAGTCTTCATCTTCTCTAATGGAAGTTCTGCCCAAAAAATTATTAGCAACTTGATTGCATTAATGTGATTGAATGATCTAACATTGTCTATTTTATTACCCTCTTAAGAATTACACCTTAAGTTAAAAATACATTGGAAAAGGTATACTTTAAAAACAAGAAAAAAGAAAAATCCAACAAATTAATAACTAGAATTACTATAGCCTGCTAAATAATCGTGTCAGAGCAGAACTTGAGTTCATCGAAAAGTTAGCTCTTATTTGAAAACACAAGGAAGAGATGAAATTGCTTTGTGAGGATGACAGTAATGAAAAAAAAAGAACCTATAGATTAAAAACCAACTACTTTTAATTAATAAGAAATCACATTCCATATCAAGAAATATAACTTTGCAAAAACAGCAGTATAAGGCCATGTACTATTTGAATGTTGTTCCAGGGACCCACATAAGGCACATCTGTACTTGGTTAGCTTTTCATGCATTTTTGTTTTAATTTCTGACTACTGCTTGTCTTCAACTCAATTGTCAATATAAAGTAACAGAAGAAACAACAGAAAATCCATGCACAAATGAAGCCTTCAACCAAGATGAAAATATGTCACCTTCATACCTTTTTTAAAAAAAATAGAATTTTTTAGAATTAGTTTGCCACACACTGATTGCAGTTGACATTTCATGCCATTTTTCCACCATAAGATAAAGGCATCTCAGTGGGAAGTAAAGCCTATATTGTACTCACCAAGATACAACTACAGTTATCAAGCATTTCTTTGTATCAAACATTTTTATCCTACAGTTTCTCCTGGCACATGAAGCCTGGGTAAAATTACCAAAGAACCTTGAACTGAGCAACCTAGAGGTGGCCTATACACCCTAATTTTTTCCCTCCAGTTCTAGCACTCGCTCCCGAAGAAGAAACAGTACAAGACGACCTCTCACAAGTCCACATTTCTGCAGCTGCTCTCCGGCCACAGAGCCTGACCTAAGGTAACAGCAGAAAGCAGTGCCACTGACAGCTGCCCACAGTGCCTGGTCCTCCTCCACAAACCCAGACTTCTGACACCCACAAAGGTGTGTGCTCCTCTGGGAAATCAGTGCATTACTCTCTGTACCAGCTGGATTGGAGACAGGCAGCTTCCTTCTCCACTGCAGCCCCTGACCTCAGCAAAGACAACGGTGAGTACACTCTAAAATCTCTTTTGGCATCTCCTTTGCTTTTCACACTTGTCCAAAATGGTTCCAACGACAGCTAAATTTCAGTGACTCTTCAGACTGAAGCATCTCACGTTGATTCTCACTACAGCCTCCTTTCACGTAGGTTAGAAAGAAAAAAGATCTCCTGAGCCTCCTTTTCTTCAGGTTAAACATCCTCAGCTACTTCTCCATAAAACTTTGCAGCGGGTTATGAACAAACACAGTTCTGGCTCTTCACAGAGGATACTCCTGAACTCTCAAAAAGATGAAGCGTGTTCCCTTACTCACACACCTCAAAGATATTTCCCATGTAAATGGTGTATCCACTGTGCGTCTCCACCCCTACAGCCTCTAGTGGACATGAGCTTCTCCACTCACCGAAGGAGGCACTAACTCACACTCACTTGGCACTTGCTATTCTTCACCTACAAAGCTACTGAGGGAGTTGAAGCATGGAGACAGTATCCTTCCCAGCCTTTCCAAGTCAGACTAAGGTTGCCTTTCTGTTAGACTCCACATTGTATAGATCAAGAAGTTATAACCAGGTTATACGTGTACATTTTTTTAAAGCAATTTATATGATATTTTCCTCAAACACAATAACGGCGCCTTAAATAAATAAGGATCAATGTCTCAAACCTGCACACAAAATTGAGTTGGTTTTGTTTTGTTTTAATACTTTTAGGAGGTACTTGCTTTCACAGCAGCAATCATGTTAGGCCATCTCAGCTAGAACACCATCCCCACTTCAACCACAGAGTTCTGAAAAAAATTCCAATTGTTTGCACCTGCTGGAACACAAAGTGAGATCTCTACATTTAACGTTTCAAAGCTTCAACTTTCTGGAGGGAAGAGTCACTGGAATTAGAAGAACAGACCTTGACACAGGAGTTGTGTACAATCACAAATCATGCAAGTTTACTAAACTGAAGATGTTTCCCAAAACTGTACCAGGACCAACTTCAATTTCTTGGGCCAGAACACAGTCACTTCTGAGAAGGAATGAAATACCAACACAAAACTTCTCCTCCCTCTCCACTGCCTTAAGCAAGGTATGGCACAATAGATGTTTAATTCCTTGTACTGAAGCCCTTACTGTAAAACAGAACAAAAAACTCTCCCTCAATCCATACGCAATCTAAATAAGTGAAATAATAATAACAGTTTGAATTGCAAGGGACCTTTAAAGGTCATTTAGTCCACCCCCCCAACCATGGGCAGGGACATCTTCAGATGGCACCCATCAAGTTGCCTGGAAGCCCCTTCAGCCTGACCTTGAATGTTTCCCAGAATGGGGCATCTCACACCTGTCTGGACAATATGTTCTCATGTTTCATTACCCTCATTGTAAAATTTGTTTTCCTTCTATGTAGTCTAAACTGACTTTTTTTTTTTTTTTTTCAGTTTAATACCACTGCCTCTTGTCCTGTAGCAACAGGCCCTGCTAAAAAGTTTGTTCCCATCTTTCTTATGGGCCCCCTTTAAGTACTGAAAGGCTGCAATGAGTCTCCTCAGAGGCTTCTCTTCTCCAAGCTGAACAGCCCCAACTCTCTCAGCCTCCAGAACATATCATTAAACCACTATGTGGAAGTATTTAAGAGCCCATCTTGCTTTATAGCAAGACAATCCACCAAATTACCTTTCCACAAGAAGGTTAAGTATTTTCACAATGCATATTACCCCCTTGGTAAACAATGTGTATATTTATATGCACTTAAGCATCAACACATGCATACAGAATTCCAAATACTTATTACATCAGTGAACATCATTCAGAAGGAATAAGTCTTCCACTAGGTTATGCTTACACAAAAAGATATTAAGCCCCTTTTCATCAGGACATTTGAGTGTTGATTCAGCCCCCCATTTGTGGCCAGCTGCACTCAGAATGACCTCCCTCCCTCTCATTGTGCAGGGAACAGAAACACAGACAGCTTCAGCTGTCAGACAACCAATTAGCTCCAGTGCTTACTGCCCAGACGACAAAACACATTTTCAGGTCGAGAGAAAGTGTTACAGCTGCACAGCTGAATACTCCTCAAAAACTAAGTGGCCCAGGTCCCAAACATTCTGCCTGTTCTATGTTTTTAATACTCTTTGAAAAGGCAAAATAAAGATCAGAGAGGGGGATCAACAGATAATCAAATTAGGAGAGCACAAGTTTCGGATTCATACGTCTCTTACATAAAGAGGATTTTACCTCCAAAAATTCCTCTTTTAGCATTTAAATAGGCAATCTTATTCCAAAACCACCAGGAATCTTGTTAGTGTCAAGTGTCAGTCTTGCTACTGACAGATCCACTGTCAGTTTATTTAATGGGGCTTTTTCGGTTGTTTTTGTGTTGGTTTTGGGTTGTTTTTCTTGTTTTGTTGGGTTTTGTGGGGTTTTTTTGTTTGGTTTTTTTGTTTGTTCAGTTGGGGTTTTGTTTGTTTTTTGTTTGTTTGGTTTTTGGTTTTTTGGGGTTTTTTTAATAATCTGAGAAAACTAATTAAATACTTTGCACAAATGGAAAAACTCTGATGACTACAGATGTGCAGATAAAGAGTTCACAGTCCAAAATGTTCAAACAAACACTACACTGGAAAAGGTAAAACTTTGGCATTCATCTGGTAAGAACCTTTATAGCCACACTGTGTTAAAGTAGGTAGAGCTGAAATAAGTAACCCTTGCAATGTGTTCCAAGAAAATTTTTCTATTTTAAGAAAAATTACATTATACAGCACTAAATATATAAAAGCTTATATTTTTTTCTAGGATAAACAGGAGGCTGATTAATGCACAGACACCGTGTTATGGCTGTAAATGTACACAACCAAATTTTCTTTAATAACCTAAGCAACATATGACCAGGTGTCTGTTCTTAAAGCTCTGAACTTATCTTGAAGCATATTGCCAGACCTGCAGTTTATTACAAGAATGCTTCCAGTAACCAGGAGCACATGATAGTGTAATTGCACACCCCAGAATGTAATACCACACTTAAAAAATGGTTATTTTAATGATTACGCTAATGAGTTCTGAACTTCCAACCCATGTGCGTACAGTTTTATAATTACACAGCTTGAAATCCTCATCAGCAAATCCAAATGCTCCTGAAATCCAAATCATTTCATAATCTTGAATAATGCATGGCACCTCTGCAGCAAGAAATTAAAACAAATTTCATAAAAATGCAAAGGTTCATAATCTATATTCTAAAAGAAACTGCATTACTGAAATAAAGTGTTGCTTAGTAAGTACTAATGATAGTGATTTTTTGCCCCCCTCCCCCTGGTACTCACAGTTCAAATCCCACTTCAGAAATAAACATACTAACTCCTACCAAAATATCCTTTTTTATATATATCTAGAGTGGCTCACAGCATACCCTACTACACAAGAGTGAAATCAGACATCTGTTTCCTAAACAAGCACTGACTCAAAATGGCATGAAACTTTTTCATCCTGAAAAGTGTGAAAGCATTTTTTTTTTAAATCAGCTGCTGCTTAACTGGTTGGAATACCATTTTGTCAACAGCAGAAACAACACTTCATCCCAGTTCCTCTAAGGGCCAGCAAATCAAGATCTACAGTTTTTTGTAAGAATGTCCCCATGCCCAATGCCTCTGCTGGTTTGTTTTTCAGCTGCTGGCAAACCCTCGATAAAGTCAATGGAATTTTTTAGCAAGCAGTGGTGCTGTCCTTCAGGACAAGTTCAAAAGCCTGTAACTCAAGAAAACAGGAAAAGCTGTCATCACAGTCAATGCAAAATCACGGAATGGTCTGGGTTGGAAAGGACCATAAAGACCATCTTGTTCAATCCCCTGGCCATGGGCAGGGACACCTCTCACTAGATCAGGTTACTCAAAGGCCCCTCCAGCCTGATTTTGAACACTTCCAGGGATGGAGCTTCCACAGCTGCTCAGGGCAACCTGTTCCAGGGCCTGACCACCCTTGTAATGAAGAACTTCTTCCTGATATCTAATCTAAATGTCTCCTCTTTCAGTTTAGAACTGTTGCCCCTTGTCCTATCACTATCTGCCCGTGTAAAAAATTGCTCTCCCTTGTTTTTACAGGACCGCTTTAAGAACTGGAAGGTTGCAATGAAGTTTCCCTGTAACCTTCTCCAGGGTGAACAAGTCCAGCTCTCCCATCCTGTGTTCATCAAAGAGGTGCTCCAACCCTCAAACCATCTTTGTGGCCTTCCTCTGGACCCTCTCCAGCTCCACATCTGTCTTGTGCTGAGGAATCTTAACCTAAACACAGTATTCCAGGTCGGGTCTCACCAGAGCAGAGTGGAAGAAACACCCTCCTCAATCTGCTGGCAATGCCGCCTTTGATGAGGCCCAAAGTGATAGAGATCATGTTTCAGTCCTGGATTTTTTTTCTTTTGTGTTCTCACCTCTCCATATTTTAAAGTGCTAAAGAGGGTGAAGGCAGTACTTTAAATATGCCCCTTCTAATACTTCCATTCCTTGTAGAGACACAAGATGTAGAGCTAATTATCAGATATCTGAAGAGGTTCTAGTGGGACTCGCTGAGAACAGAAGTTGCATGGAGTTTTATTCACAATTCTGTTGCCTTTATAACTTCATCACTCAGAACCGGCTCAATACTTACGTAAACAAATACTGCCAGCAATACCATTTCACATCTAGTAACTCTGATTATTGGAAATTACAATTGAAACCTATTACAAAGTATTTATACAAGGAAGACACAGTACTGTAAACATAACAAAGATAACACTATTATGCTTTTGGAGCTTGTGAACGTGTTATTCAGGATAGAAGTTAAATCCATTTTAATTTCTATCAATTTAGGGTTTTAAAGAAGAATGCATTATTTGTTATCCTTTTGCTAATAAAATTTCAAGTATTCTGCTTGTCTGTAGGATCTCATTTCATTACTGTAACCACAAAATATGAATACAAAACCAGAAGTCGGAAGGAAGTGTTACAGAGACAAATATCTGCACATACTCTGGCAGAGATACTAACCACAACCTACAAGTTATAATAAGGGGGGGTGGTGTGGAAAACACAAACAAAAAAACACACTAAAACCAAATCAAAGAACATCAGTTCTTACATACCAGTTCTGCCAAATTTCTGTAACTTCATTTTCCACATCTTGAGCATATCAGGCTTTTTGATCTACTAATCTCTTGTTTTACCTCATTAGCAGCAAGGAACTAAACATCAAAACTGGCTGCCCCTGGACACCAGCATTTCAAACAAGGCATTCAAACTTATGGAAGCGTAACCAAGACTCTGTCAGAAGCACTAAGGGCCAAAAGTTGGAAGTGTTTATTTGCTGCAACCAGTTTGACAGCCAGTAAAGGCAGACACATTAAAACAATAAACTTGACCATGGTATTAATCAATTAAATAAAACATTGAGTGTCAAAACTCTAGTCCAGAGCAGTATTAACCACCATAGAGAGAAAAGCTGCATTTTTTTTCTTTAATGCCTGCCTTTTTAATGCAGATTTTATGAAAGATACAGAGCACTCAAGTTGCAACACACTCTGAACTATCCTGTGTCCACTGTACACTTCAAATGTTACCTCCACATGACATGAAATCAATATTATTAAACTGCTTTCTGTATTGCCACACAGCTCTCTCACATTCTTATAAAAAAGACTTTTTTAAACTTCTCCAGGAGAAAGTTGACTAATATTCAACAACATGTAGAGGAATCTATATTAAAAAAAAAAATCACCATAGCATATACTTCATTAGCTAAAAAATTCTCATTTATAATGAAGTCTTGCTATATTTTTCCCCAAACAAGTATAATATACTATTGCCCAACAAACTGAAGAATAAATAAACCTGTATTCTGCCAGTTATAAGAAAGTTACAAAACCCTGGAGAGCTCAATTACACAGAATATTCTAGAGTTTGAACAACATTTCTCTAACTTAAGTATGCATTAGCTGCACAGACCATATATTTGAGAATCAAATCACACAACAAAAAGATGTGTAAAGTGTGACATTTCCCAGCTCTGCTGACACATTGCTGGTTTGTTTAAGTCACCTTCCACTGAGGCCTCTGCCACTGATTTGCAGGGGAAGCTTTTAAAGCAGCAAGCTGTAACTCCACATGAAGAGCAGTTCCCTCGGAATTCTACAGCCCTTTATTTATTTTTTAAACTACCAAGTATTTCTGCCCAGTAGCCTCCTCCTCATTCTGACTTCATTTTGCCATTTTCAAACCTGATGCAGTTTTCCTTATCACCTCATATTCTTCAGTCACAACTTCTGTACTTACCTAAAGGTTACTTTAGCTCTCAGTTCCTTCTCCCTTTCATGAGGAATTTGATGGTTGAACAGAATAGCAACGGTACAAAGGTGGAACTAGCTCAATATAATTTAAATACACATTGCACATTAGAGTGTGCCATTGCTTTCACAGTCAAAATTACAACCCCTAGGGTCTACAGAGTCAAACCCAGGTCACAAAATAACTGCTCTCTAAGTGCTAATCCCAGCCAGTCATCACTCCCAGTGACTAAAATCTGCCTGGAAACAACAGAAAAGTTCCATATCCACTGACAGAAAACATGCTGTCAGGTACCAGGACAGACATTTCCTTTGTAGAATTAAATCAGTCTTGAAGTTCACATCTGCTTCACTGAAACAGCTTCTCCAAAAAAGGCTAACACTCCCAATACCATCACTGAAACTAAAGCTACCTGCCAAGACCTTTGTCTGAAGTTAAGGCTTCAAAGAGTTACTTAGGATCCTCTACAAAAACTTCAGCCAGATCTTGAGCTTCTTATCAGGAGCACGCAGGGGCCCAACAACAATTTTGAACAGCCAGCAGCTGATTTCTCCAGCATTTGGAGACAGTCCAGGAGACATGTTTTCTCAACATTGCATTTCTGCTGGTAGTCAACTGAGCTGAAAGAACTCAGTGATTTTGCTGTTTAATATTTCATTAAATGCCTAGCTAAAACAGGTATCTGAACTACACTTAATTCATACAATTGACTTGATATCATCATTAGAAACACTTAAATGACAGTTACAGTCACCACAAATCTTGAAACAGTGCCACTGTTTCAGCGTTTCATCGATGTTGCTTTGTGTCCTTCAAAAGCTTTTGCAGCTGTTCAAAAACACAAGTCATCCATAATAAACAAAGCAGATTCTCAATCAAAAATTAATTGATTGAGAATCAATTAATTTCATTGTGCTGACAATGAAATATCAGGATACTGATACCGGTATCCTGATATTTCATTGTCAGCACAATGCCCATCACAATCACTTACCTCTCCCCTCACCCCCCCCTTCCAGTCCTAAAAAACACCTCTCACACCACAAACCCATCCCCACCATTAGCACTGAGACTGCAAACAAACAAGGCTCTGGAGAAGTTAAACCTACACCACCTCCTGGGACAAGCGCAGCACTGACCACAAACGTTCAGCAGTTTTTTGGCCAAATTGTAACCACTGCAGTACTGCCCTTGCAAGCACTCTCACAAAACAACACCCAAAGTTAAAAAAAAAAAAAAAAAAAAAAAAANGAGGGGAAAAAAAAAAAAAAAAAAAAAAAGAACCTCAAACAACAAGACACAGTGGCAAAAAAAAAATCAGATTAAAACCCCCATGAAACAAAACCAAAACAACCCAACAAACAAAAAGAACTCAACACCCTGACAGCAGACCTCACCTCCTTCCAAAGGGCTCTGCTGATAAAAGCATACCCATCAACGTGTTTTGCTTGTATTTAGATCTAGATATACATAAATCTGTCAAAATATGAACAAGTTTGATAGAATGAGTATTTTCCATGTAGACTTCTACATGTACTCAGAAAGCAGAACTGTTCTGCTCTAGGAAGCTTATTTTTCTATAATCTAAGCAAGTTTTAAACTTAACACAGGCCTTCATTACATCCTTTTAGTCTCCCGAGGTGTCTGGGAGTATTTAAAACAGGACTCCATATAAAAATCAGAGACACTCTAGCTGGTACATTAAGCTTATGCCTTTAAGACATGTGTCAAGCACAGTGATAGGAAAGGAAACATTTGTACTCCATCTTTTGCACAGCAAAGATATTTTCTCCAGACTTTTTCTTCCTCAAGAAGAAAATGAATTTCAAGTGAAAGATCCATTAAGAGCAGCATACAAAGTGGACTGCATTTATAGCTTCAACACATTAGAATCAGACAAGTTAAACAGCATGTTTTTATTCAACTGACAAAATCTGGGGTTTTTAATTAATCCATCACTGAGATTATCAGGACATAAACCAATTGCTAGATAACTCAGCGAAAACAAACTACTTTAAAGCTGTTCTACACAACAGTGTCAACTACCTCTGATACCCAGTTTAGACCACAGATAATCACTAAAGCAGCAGCAGCAAGAGAGACTCTGAGCAAGTAGAATTTCCAAATTCACATGACACGTTCCCAAGCACATATAATACTAATTTAGACCTGTTTTATACACAACTAAAAGAAGCCACTCTATCCAGCATGCTGAACTGTGCAGCTGACAGCTATTAATATCATCCACTGTACTGCCTATTTTCCAAACTTTGATTAATTTTGAGTTCAAGAAGTAGTCATGAAGTTAACATAAGCAGACCTCAAAACCACGGCCACTCCCAATAATGGGAATTATGCAGCCCAGTGCCGTCATTTCAGTACTGGAAACTGACCATTTCTTCCACCTTTTTGCTCCCTCTCAATCGTTTCCTCACCCATCACAACACTTGCAGTTTATCTCATGAGTAGTTGTGCCTCCTTAACAGTCTATTGTCAGGGACTGTCAAAAGCTTTTGAAATTCCAAGTAAATTATATCTGATAGTGCTCTCACTGTTTTGTTGTCACAGTGAAAGAAATCAATAGATTAGCAAGGACATTTTCCTCTGAAGAAACTGTGTTAATTTACTGCTATCAAAAGAGGATCTACAGCAGATTATCCCTTTAAAAAGCATCAGCTTTTCTCTGCCACTGAAGAAGAGCTTGATGGTCAGCAATGCCAAACACACCTTTGGTTAAAGGCACTGAGGTTAAGTGCAATGCTTATTTTAATACAGAGTGACTGATTAAACGGGAAACTACATCACTGGCTTAGATGCACAGGAAAGGCTGACAAGGACAAGAGAGCAACAAAGCAGTAGCCTATTCATTTATCACCCATTCAGGTAATCATAACTAAAGACAAGCAGTGTACAGATAAATGTACCAAAACTTTCTTCAACTACACAGGGACTTCAAACACCAAGTAAGACTGCAGGTCAGTTCGACCTGACTATCTCCTCCCCTTTCTTATAAAGCTTTAAGATCCCCTAGTCGAGATTCCCAGTGTGAAATGACACTGGTGAAAGCTCAAAGGCTAACAGGCCTCAATAAAACTATCATAACTATTTGTAAGCCTTTTATGGGCCTGGTTCTTTGTTATCAGATCATATTAAACTTTCTAAGTAGGTAGTATGGACAGCTCCTTATGCATGCTACAGCACAATTCTGCTCTCAAATAAAAGAATTCTTTGACTTCTCAAACCAGCAGATCCCTTACATCATTCCCCCCTACTTTACTCAAAACCTCTGGTTTGTCACTGCAGCTGTTGTTGGTCAAGTCTCTTACCCTTTTCACCAGGTTGCTGTGAAGAAGACAAGGTGGTAGGGACGCACCACCTGTGCACATCACAGGAAGAGAAAAGAAGGAGTTTGCTGCATTCCTAACACACCTCGGAGCACTTCAGAGAGTAAGATCCCAGTTTTCCAATGGTTTTTTCTCAAAGCAGCCTCAGAATTACAGTCTCAGTGCAGTTATAACTGAAGAAGCTTAAATCCACAGCTGTGTGTGAACTAGAAGCTTCACCAGCAACACATACTCAACCAGTGGCATCCACCAATGAGGTACAGCAAAGGCTCTGGTCACACCTTAGAAACTGGATGGCATATTGAATATTCAGAAAATTAATGCTCATATTTGCATAAGTGTTCCTCTATCAGTGTTTCAAACAGACAAAGTCCTGGGTGGATGTGTTAATTTTCATTAACTGGTGAGAACAGTAACACATTTCCCTTTACGTAATCTCATTTTGTGACATCTTACAGTCTTATCCTTGATACACAGCTGTGTCCATTTCAGAACCCAACCTTTTAGTCTTCCCCAAAACTCCTGGAAAAAATAGTCTTATGGTGATTTAACTTCAGTTTCAGTAAATATGGACAAGTAAAAAACACAAGTATGATAGAAAGAACATACATCAGAGATCCACTGTTTTTAAGGATTCCCACACAAGCCACTATAAAACGACACTGCAGTACACCTCAGACAACTTGGTAAGGTACTGCGAAACAGCATCCCATTAATCATAAGCAAAATGCTGCACTTTGTATTCATTTAAGAATCAACAGCACACAAAACCAGCAATTCTGCTTGCAATGTAGAGAATCATTTTTGCAGTCATAAAGCATGTGGCACCTTAAATAGGCAAAACTACCTGCCTAAAAGTACACATGCATCCCATATTTGGATCTTCAGTTTCAAGCCACTAGATCTTTTTTCCTCTGATTTCATGAAGAAAAAAAGACAAAAATCAGTAAATACTCCTCCTCCTCTTTGCTGAAATAATTCACCAATTACTTTCCCAAAACTAAGTGCTGCTGTTAATTACAAAAAAAATTAAAAGGGGCGTCTCTGCAGCTACTACTCTCTACCCAGAAAGGAAATCTATCTTATTTTAATTGAAAGTTAGAGACTCACAGTTTTTAAAATGAATAACTGGTCTGCTTAGATTTCCAGTAGCAAATCATAGAAACTCCTCCTGAAATTTAACACAGCTGAATAAGCTGTTCTTATCATCACAGAATTTGCCTGTTTATTTTGTCACATTCAAACATGACATTTGAATGAATCTCAAAAACTTGATTCTATGCAAAGGAAGAGATTAGAAAAGATATTTTAAGTGGCAGGAAAAAATGTCTTGCAAAACTCACATTCATTCACCATTCTATTTTAATATAGGCATAAAAAGAAACACTTGGAAAGGTTAAGTTCTAAATGAAGTTCTTATTATCTTCACTGCTTTGGTCATGCTTCCCACTCCTCCACTTCTACTCCAGATGCAGAGCGCTATAGCACCTATGGGCAGATGTGTTTCAGATTATTTAACACCCATTTCACCTGCCTGATGTCCAAGAAATGAGAAAGTAGCACTAGTTATTTGAAAAGACACATCAGAAAGCAAAAGTAACATTTTCATCCAAGCTCTACCTTATCTTTGTCTTCCACAACATCTGCCAGCACATCATCTGGGTCCAGGATTCCTCCATCTGTGTACTCCAGGTGGTGAATATTTACCCAGGAAGTTGGATCCTGTAAGACAGATACAAGACTTCTTAACCTAACCCTGCATGATTTTAGTGCTATGGGACAAAGCAGTTTTGGATCCCCCTTGTTTTCCATCTACTTCCCTCTGCAGTCAGGAGGCAGAAGTTGGAGCAACTACCCCAAATTGAAATTGAGAGTGAATGAAAACTCCAAGACACCAACACAATATTTTGATCGCAGCTCCCACAGACTACAGCAAGACTGAGCACGTGCTGTTCCAGAAATACAAATGTGAAACTGGCTTCTATTAACTTATATGAACTTCATCCCTGAAAGTTAAAAAACACATACCCAGGGGCAGGGAGCCTTTTAGACTTGTTTGATGAAGCAAATAGTAACTACTGCTAGGCAGCCTAGGTGAAAAAAACTCCCCCTGCAGTCACAGAAATAACAATGGTTCATCTGACCAGCAAAATCACTCACCCATCCCAAAGAAATTCTAGAGCCAGTGAACATGTCCTGGTTTTTGGAGGAATTCCAAACACTGCCATGCGTTGGATACAAAGCGTCCATTCAAAAAAAACCCCTAAAATCTATATATCTATTTCTTCTGTGTTTCATTACTTCCACCAAGAGTCCAGACAGCTTCACTAAATAAAACATTGATATTTTAGATAACTCACCATATAAATAAGAGTTGAGTATCTAAAGTACTGAACAGAATTTCATCCACATGCATATGCACATGCACACACAGACTCAGATCTTACACATTATTTAGAGTTTAAAAGGAGGAGAGCAGCTCCAAAACATAACTGTGCTACATGCAAGGTAGAATCATTACCAGAGAAAATGAAACTTGCTAAGGAAAGGGATGGTCTTACTTTAAGTTTCTTATGCTTTACTAAGATACAACAATCAAAGTTCCATGTGTTTTAGAACTCCTAGGTAGGAGACTGCATTTCCCAAGCAACGGAGTAATTTTGGACTTCCTAAGGGAGACCACTGGAGTCCTTGCAGGACAGACAGCTTTTCTGCTTCACAGTATTTTCCAACTGGCCAGAAGGTCAGAACATGGGGGAGCAGTAACAGAGGTGATGGGCTGTGGCAGGCCTACTCATGGCAAGGGTCGCTCCCAGATCACTTTTGTTTGCTGCAATGAAATAGTAACATTTCCCAACTGTTGAAAGCAGAAAATGCTGGAGTTTACAAACAAGACAGGATAAGACGGCACCTCGTTTTTGTACAGGGAAGAGATTAATTAAGAACATATTTACTGAAAAGGCATTTGCTGAAAAATGATGAAATATAAAATAAAAAAAAAGTGTAGGAACCATATTCTAAAAAGTTCTTGGTATTTGTTTTTTTTTGTTTTTAATTGACTGTTTGCTGGCTTTTTAGCATTTTCTAGCTTGAGACTAAATCTTATTCTACTGAATGACAGTGTCTAGAATGATTCCTCCTCATAGTATCTTCTTAACCATCATCATTACAAGTTTACATCCTTAAAAAGGAGTAATTACTTTCGAAAATCAAAAATATAGGCCTCGTATTAAAATAAAACACTAAGGGCATCCTGGAAGCTCTAGGCAGTATTCAGGTGTAGTTACTACCTATCTCCACTCCTAAACGCTCCCTTGTACAAGGGTCTTGAAGAAAAGACATCTGTGGTTCCAAACAATCCAAACATCCAAGTGGGGAGAAGTTCTCTTACAGCACAGTCTACAGTTCAACTGTGGCATACAACAGAAACATCTAAACATGTAAAGACAAAGTATGAATAAGCTACCTGGTGTAATGCATACCAGCACTTACCAAATGAATATTGAACAGTTACTCTAATGCGCATTTTACCTTAGGGCTGCAAGTCATGTTTGTGTTTAACATCAAGCCACTTAAAAGCTGTTTATCATCATTTTCTTTATGTGTGGGAGAACACTTAAGGAATTACTATGCAAATATTTACCAAATGTTAAAATTAAAGCCAGGTCACATGAATGCACAAGTACGATGTAAGCAGAGAAGTGACATAAATTTTAAAAAGTGGGCTTGACATTCAAGTTGTCACAAACCCTTAACTTAGCTGCTGCCACCTAATGCTACACCTCCACTATTCAAATAGGTGCAAGATTTCTTCTATACGTTCATTTTCACTCAACACATACACTCAAGTGAAAGACACTCTCGTTTATTCCTAGTTTTTATATACACCTATAGACTCACATTTTAAATATATCAAAAACTTGGAGGACATTCTTGATTCTTTTCGTTCCAAACTCACATTGAAAAGTCTCAGTCTACTTTGCTGAAAACTAAGCAACACACTTAATGAATGTTGCAGTCCATATCGCCTGTTTCACACTGTTAATGAGCAACAGAATCCTAACAAGTTTAAATAGATTTCAGCTGGACCATCAATCAAATAAACCACCGCTTAATGATTTCACAATTAATTATTGTTTGATGCTGTTATTTCTTCTGCTGTGCAGAATGCATAAAATTAATTGCAAACCTTATACTGGCATTTTTAATTTAAATATAGTAACAAGAGGATATACTAAAAAGTTCAACAGTAGGAATGACTTGGACTCCCCCCCCAGTTACTTCTCAGGTTGATATTTTAGAAGCACCTTCACCTTAATGCTTCACTAGAGCAAACAGACTTCAACAAAATACAGTATGAAAAAGGATGTATTAAAAAAGGGAAATCACACATGCCTGCTCCACATCCACAGCAACAGGGCAAGTGCTAGGTCAGAGCTGGGGGGGAGGGACTGGCCTCTGGTCACACTGTTTTCTGTCATTTAGACAGTGTAAAAATAAGATTAAAAACCCCACAATCATAAGTTATTTTCTGATAAAGGGGACATTTTAGGTTAAAGTCAGTAAGAGAGATATTCCACCACTTAATCATTTTTTGATTACATATTGCAATGTGAGCTATTACCTCAATTTATTAACAAACATTTAATGATGTCTATAAGTGTTCTAAGGCTACAGGAGGTATCATTATCACAGCCAAA
This sequence comes from Formicarius rufipectus, assembly GCA_013399695.1. NCBI lineage: Eukaryota > Metazoa > Chordata > Aves > Passeriformes > Formicariidae > Formicarius > Formicarius rufipectus. The sequence goes on from VXAU01003159.1 coordinate 1,077,462, forward strand.
CCACACTCAGTGATGTTACTCTTAAAACACAACTTGTGGAGTGGAGCACAAAAAGCAAGTTGGAGAGGAACAGACAAATGAGACTGGTCACAGCTTCAGACTTCATCTCTAAATTCTTCTCAGAATTTATCACTGAATTAGAATAGCCTCAAGCATTTTTGGTTTGAGTACCAAAACCCCCTCCAAACAAGCCTGAAGTGGTTCTTCTATTCAGACTGCTGCTCATGGCATTTGAAACGCAATCACCAGTTCCGGAAGAGGTGGGGCTCTGCTTTTATGGTAATATGAATACTGAGTTTCCAAAATCAAGAGCGGATGAGGAATCAAATGTTTGCACACTACATACTAGCTACATACTACATACTGCTAGTTGTTATATATTCCTTGGTCACAGCAGAGGGATTTCTCCAGAATGACCTGGAGCTGAACAGTTAGATCTCAGCAATAACACAACATGCATGCACTTGAACACTCTAAGAGAAACCCTAAAGAAAAGGCATCACACCCTGTCCTTATGGCAAGCAAACAACTATTTCAACTCTCTTCACATGTATGAATGCAGAACTGTATCATTTCAAACAATATTTTAAGACATAGAGATAACAGTTTTACAGAATAAAAGCAACCACAAGAAGTTTCAGTAAAAACCAAAGATGAGCAGCTATCTGCACAAGAGGTTATGCCAGTTCCAGACATTTAGTGAATTAACTTAGCAGTTCTTAGCACAGACCTGATCCAAATAAGCCTCCTAGTCTGAGGTATATGAGTATACTTCACAGGTAGAGATAGATAGATATAGACATTTATAACCAAGTACAAATTAGGTCTTCTTTTCATAAACTTTTAAAAACAGAGAAAAAGCAGCATTTCCATTTTACTGCTCAGGAAGCTCCCAGAGTTTAGTTCACACTGCAGTACAACAGAGCAAGTTACAAGCACACATTTCTAGACCTCACTGTTGAAAATAAATTCTTACCTGGATTTAGTTACATTATCTTTACAGCTCTATAGTTCAACTGCACAGCATTAACCAGCACATTTTAATCAAATCCAGTTAAAAAGCAGCAGAACACAAGGAGGAGAAACACGCTACAGCACAGTAAGACAGTAAAAACACTTCTTGTGTATTCCATAGTGTTATTATTCTCCTTCACTAAAACTCTGAATCAGCTTGCATCAGAAGTGAAAATGCTTCAAGATGCTAGATAAACTTCTTTATATTCCTCTCCTAGCTGGAGTGACACACATTCTCTAGAGTTAATAATATTCAAGAAAGAGCTATACTGAATGAGCTCAAAGACAGATCTTAAAGCTGAGGCAAGGGTAAAGGACAAGGTAGCCTGCTCAGAAAGAAACTGCTTTTAAGCATCCAGCAATAAAACTACAGAAAACCATACAGCAGAGATAGTTCCTAGAAAGGCGACAGATGCTTCCTCCTCTGTCTTCCAGTCGAAATGAAGTACTATAAAAATTCAGCCAATACAAGAAATGATCTTAAGAAAGGAATTTTACCTTAACTGGAGGGTGATGGAGAACAGAAAGAAGTTCACTCCAAGCAATCAAACTTCTGAGCACACAGAAGACAAAGTTCTTTGCTTTTCACAGCAAATTCAGCAGGGCTGCCTAACAAACTTTCAACCCTTATGCCAAAACATGATCCCAGGAAATAAAGCCACTTTAAGTAATATATTCATGATGCTTTGCTTCTGGCTAATGCACACATTTTGATTTTCAGATAGGTTAAGAAGTTTTGGTCACACAGTAAGAAAACACAGAAGAAACTTGACTCCTCCTAGAAGGAATAAAACAAACATTCAAATATGAAATGAATCAAAGATTATTCTCTTCAAAACAATTTCTCCTACTGTTTAGAAAAATCTCCTTTTAGACTACAGAGAGGAAGCTATTCCATGTAAACAAGTCATTTAAAAAAATTAAATCTTGTTCTATGTATTCTCCACAAACATGAAATTTTTGTTCAGATTTATTCACTTTATCCTTTAATACCCGTTGTGAAAAATGTATCCTTTCCCTCCTTTTGTCCCAAGTTGTTGTTTTTTTTTTAAATCATGATTGGATGTGATATGGCAAAATGGTGCAATTACACAGTACAAAAGGAGTTCTGGAATAAAAATTTAGATAAGGTCACTTTAAATATTGGATTTCTAAAGTTTCTGATTCTGAAGGTAGTAGAAACCTGAAGTCAAAAGGGGAACTAATCAGATCAGTACAGAAATTTATCTTTGTCACAAAGGTTTGTTTTATCTCAGTGTACTTGCAGTTCTTGTGAAGTCTGGTCACAGTGTGACTTGCTGGCTCTTAAGGATGGAAGCAGAAAGAGCACAACAGACACCCAAACAATTCATGCATAAGGTCTGGACTACCACAGATATGTGACAAAAAAAACCTGTTACCCATCCATGAGAGGGCATGAAAATCTTCCCTTGCCCTTCCCAGGCACAGCTGACAAACAAAATCCATGCCTTCTTTTTGGTCTTCGGAATGGGACTAACACAGCACAAGTACAGCTCACCATCAGCTTTCTATGTGACACCCCAAATGAGTCCAAATATCACACCCCTGGGCACAAGAGGGGTTGCCAATGTTTCTTGACCTTTAGCCATCTTCAAACTATTGCAGTCTGAGAAATGAACAGGACTAGCTACTGCTATGACAACCAGTCAAAACACAACTGCAAGGACTGATAGTCACTTCTTTCTGCCTTCATCTATTCTCTTCACACCACCACATGCCAAACTTCATTTTGGATGTATGAAACTCACCCTTCTCCCATTCTTACACTTCTCTTTCCTTTTCCAGTTCATTTTCATGTACAGGTAACACAGTCTGTTTTCCTCAGGCAGACATAACTGGTAAATGTTTGGTTTTCTAGCAGCCACCTCATTAGGGCAAAGCAGGCTTAGGCATCGGGGAGCTTTCAAGGTGAAGATGCATGCCACAAACAACCTGGCACACAGCTTATACACACAGCTTCATCTATTAAACAAACATGTTCCAGATCACATTTTAATACAAGATCCTGCTGTGAGATCTTGGAAGACAAACCACAAAATGAAAGCTCTTTCAGATAGGTTATAAAGCAAAGGGAGCACAGTGAATAGGTTTCCTCCACTGAAGTCAACCAACACCTCCATACTGTAGGTCACAGCAGAAAGGAAGGGCAGTGAATGTCTTCTGTCCCTCAGAGACCATGTTTGCAAAGAGGAACTAGAGTATTTACTGCTTTGAGAAATTAACAGGACTATGTCCTAGTAATACAAAGTCTCCTCAGTATTCACAAGGCAATCTCACCTGTGAACTCCACTGTCATTAGAAAGCAGAAAGAAGGGAGAGTTGGTTTATATGGCAGTTGAACACACAGGGGGAAAAATACCCATCTCCCACATTAGGTCTGAGGAGGAAAACTGAAGAAGCTGCAGATATCTTCACAGCGTGGAATTCTCAACAGTCAGAGCACAGATACATAATCCAAAATGACCCTGATTATTTCAACTAACACTCTAGCTTTAATTTGATTTGTAGCACTGGAACTCTCCAAAAATAAGAGCATTCTGATTTTATATTGAATCTGAATGAAAACCACTCACTCAACATGACCCACTGTCTGAGTATTAGCTGAATACAATATGATGCAGAGAATACCTCAGTAGATGATCACATAGCCCACCCTTACACTATGCTCCAACTCTTTAGGAAGACCATTTCAGTGAAAAACAAGTATGCCTATTTTGATTCTCCAAAGAAAGCTGGAGAGATGCATTTAGAGATTTACACACTGCACTTGTAAGGACTACCAAAACCCCTCCTCTTTAAAGCTTCAGTTGAAACCAGAGCACACTCACTGCATGCCAGACACTGAATCCAAGATAATAACACAAATGAAAGAACACAAGTGTACACTGATCTTCAGTTATAAACTCAGATTATCCTTTAGCTCATCAAATCCGTTAGACTACACTGCTTCAACAATGCAGAAACACAAAGTCATCTTCGTGTAAATCAATGCAACAGTTTCAGAGTAAAACATCTCCAAGTAAACCTACAACATTTTAGGCTTTAACTTCCACATCCCAAATTCTGTGTGTCAATTATTAGCTACAATATTCAGAGTAGTATTGTTATGCTAATAAACAAACAGCTACACAGTTCCAGGCACCTGGCAAATAATTAATTACCATGGAGTCTGTCTTTTTGCTTGATTATCTGAAGGTAACGCTGGGAGGGTTAAGGGACCACAGGCAAGATTTCTTAAAATCCAGCATAAAGTGAGCACACAGAAATACAAAGCTACTCCTTCAAACTGCCACACGTTTTTCACACAGAAATGAGGGGTTTAAAAAAACAAACAAACAAAACAAAAAACAACAAAGTAAGAAAGGTACATGTGTAAGACTACTGTATTTCAAAAGCAAAGTCCAGGTTGAGTGAACAACGTTGTTATTTTGCCAACAAAAGCCAATGACACCTTAAATTCAAACCATTCAATACAGCTACAGATTAAAAAAAAAGGCTGTAAATTCACACAACTCAGTCTGTTACAAACTCAGCACCGAAGCATATCAGATCTTGAACAAAAAATGATAAATAGCTCAGCATCTACAACAAGAGCAGCCAGCACTTCAGTCTTGCATCTAGAAACCATCTAGGATTATTTTATTTACAACTGTTTGGGCCTTCCTTTGATAAAATGATTAATGCATTTGCAGCTGATACAGGAGTGCTTATCAGAAGCAGCTGGGAGCTTCAAAGATGTGATTGAGTAACACCAGACTGCAAACAAAAGAGAATACAAATGCCTGGAAGTCAATGCAGATCAGATATGCTGAAATCATGTAAAACTTCAACATAAACTGAGCTTTAGACAAAGCCCTAGCGAGGAGAAAAAAAAAAAGAATAGTAAATTATAGAAGTATATCCTTAATTCCACACAGAAAGCCGTAGGATTTTTTTGGAATTTCGCAGAAAACAGCAGGACTTTTATCTTATTTCCTGCATGAATCATCCACCAGCCAGAGGTTGGGGAGGAATTTTGCCAGAAGACTGCCAGACTTGCACTGTCAGTGCAAAACTCAGGCCACCACTCCCTTCTCACATGTGCAAGGATGGTGCATTTCAAAAATGTCACCCAGTCCCACCAGTGTCATCAACCCTCACCAGTTCTCTCAGCCCTTCCCAGCCCCCTGACAACCTGCCAGCAGACACAGGTCACTGCTCTCTTTAGAGAAGTGCTAAGTGTGGATCTGGGCTCTCTTTGCTCACTCAGAGAAAATATATGACCTTTCACAGTACATGCAGTGACTGCGCTCCAAAATCAAGCCAGCAGGGACAATTGTAGGCCCAGTGCCACAAAGATGGTGAGACAGGGTAGTTTTAGACACTCAAAGCACTGGAAGTATTTGAAGATGTAAGAAGAGTCCCATTGAGGCAGAAGAAAGTTCATTACAAGAAAAAGGACCCAAAAAAAAAAAATGGTGGTGGAAAGTAAGAGTTGAAATGGGATGCGCAGGGAGGGAAATAAAGGATTTTCAACCATACAGGTGTTGGAACAAGGTCTGTAGGCCTGCACTAAGTGATGCTGTTACATGCCATTTTGCTCTCATATGAAATACTAAATTAACCAGCTTCCCTCCTCCCTTTACTTCTCAGTAGGAAAAAAGGACTAGGTGAAAAATGTTCTGAAGGCACAATTAACAGTCAAGTTCTGTCCAATTCCACGACTAGTCAGCTTCAATGGTTCCAGTTATTCTTTGAAAGAAAATGAGCAGGAAGTATAAAAAGTAATAAATATATTTACCAGGTTAATTGACACTGAGAGTTACTATATAATCTCTCATAAATTTTATTAATATAGCACAAAGTGTAAATTAGCCCAGAAAAATGTTGATAAGTTTTCGTATTTGTCTTCCAAGATTCAGCTGTTCATCAGGTGTATTTGTTACAATAACCTCTACCTCTAATCATATTGGCACAGTGAAGTGACAGAACTGGATGAAACCCAAACAAGGCTCCTGAGAACAACTTCCACTTTCACCTGATGGAAATACAAAACATGCCAGAATTAACACATCATCAATACTTTATGTCATATGCCTAGCAACATCTCATGAAGTGGATTTGGGCCAGATGGAAAACAGAGAAGAGAATGGGATTATTTACTCATCACTGAAATCTGGTATCACTAGTATGCAGGAGGGTGCTCCCTGCCTGCCCTCTGTCCTAAAGAACAAAAAGGACTGCTTTCTCCTGCTACTCCAAGTGTCTTCAGAGATTTAAAAGGAAAAAAGAAGGAGGCAAAGCAAAATCAAAATCACTGCAAAACAGGTAGCAGACAGGGACGTGCAAGTAAGACATTCAGTCCAAACGTGAAAAATAACACCCGAGGCACATGTTCCACTCACTGTATTGTAGCAACTTTCTCCAGGCCAGAGTTTACAAGAGGGCCACATGGAAACTCTCCCTACACCTTTTTAATCCAGTCAGTACAAGCCCACAACAAAGTGAAAAGAGCAGCTGGTAACTAAGCTTGATTAAGTGCTGTATTTGCATGTATTTTGCATCAGTCCTGAGATGCCATCCATCACTGATACAGATGAGCCCAATTTATTTTTGAGTCAGCGACCTCACTCATTCTCTTTGGGCTCCAGAACTGCATCCACACCCGTCAGCTCCACGTACTATGCCATGCTCGGGCACCAACAGAAATAAGAAGCAAAATTAAACAAAGGCTTACTGAAAATGCCCACAGCAACCAGGACATAACACAACCATTACTCACCAGAGTGCTCAAGGCTAAGCAGGTTACAGGAGCGTTTTATCACAATGCCCCGTAGTCCATAGGGCTGCCAGAGCAGCAGTTCCCTCCTCATCACCAGAGACCACTGCGAGCGTTTCCCAGCTCACACACACACAAACAGGTACAGAGCTGGTCACTGACCAGTCACAAGATGCTGAGAGCGTCCCAAATGCATCTGATAGCAAAGTAATTGGATCTACTTTCACTACATTTTATCACTCCAAGTAGTGCCTGAAAAGGAAACCAACACATGCACAGAAGAAGTTGATTCTCCTTTAAATGGCTGCTAAGTAAGGACAGAGTCATTGTTAGTTCATAGAAAATGATCAGAATTTTCTGGTCTAATGGTCACAAAAGAAGTGATTTGGCCTCCTGCAGAACCTGCAACAGCTTTGGCTGCATTAGTAAATGCATCTCTTACACTAGCTATGAAGTTAGGCTCCAAAACAAATAAACAAAAAAACTCAAACAACCAAACAAAAAAAAAGAAAAAAGTCTGAAAATTCAACATATGAGCTTTAAGCAAGATGACAACAGTATTAAAGTTTGATCATTGAACTGTAGCTTGCATCTTCCAATGGGAACTCACACTTACCTAAAACCATCATAAAAATATATGATCCAAACAGATAGTTTAAAAATTAAATCTAGCTTTCTTCCCAAAAAGAAACTTCATCTCACAAAACCTTCCATATCAAACTTCTCCTCAGATTGCAGAAAAACATTTTTTCACTAATAAAAACCAGTACTATGAAACTTGTCATGCACAAGATGTTCCACAACAGCACTTTGCAGTGTTCATAGTCCACTGCAGTCCATTTCAAAAATACCACTGTTTGCAACATGGCACGTGGAGCTACGCCCTGCACTGTCAGGTCCACTTATGAACACTAACATCCTGCATTTTCCTACACCATAAAGCTGGTGGGGTTTTTTTTCCCCTCTAAAATCCCTCTATTGATAAGCCAAACAGTTAATCTCTAAACATACAATGCATAAAAGGGATCATTTCAAACCAGAAAAATGGAAGACACTTATAATCACCATCACATTCACGTCTGAATGACAGCTAAACATAAAGACACATCAAGCATTCAGCCATCTGGAAAGATGCTGGGGATTTTTCTTTCATATTGTCTATTCTCAACCCTTAAGGCAAGAGCCAGAGGTTGACCAAGACTTCCATTTAGTGAGATGCTCATTTCATATCTACAGCCATTAATGAACTGCTCTATGAACAGTAAGCCAGACTCCTTCACTTTTGTTACATTCAGAAAGCCAGTTGTGTCACACCAAGACAAAAAATGTGTCATGCTGTCAGATGTACCTCACACTTGGAACATCTGAAGTTACCAAAGAAATCCACCTAGTGTTGTCCTAATGTCTTGGAATACGGCTCATTTAATACAATTATTGCAATTAATACATATTTTCTTCCAGACAAGAAAGAACGATACATATGTGACTTCAAAATTCATGTTATAGAAACACAACCAAAGCACATATCCAGTCTCTACTCAGGGTTAAATTATACTGAACATTATTGCATTGAAAAAAAGAAACACTCTTCAAGTATAGCTACCAGAGGCCTGAGATGACAAGAGGAAGACACAGGCCAGCTTCAACACTAAACTTTCAACAATACATGAAAGGTCTAACAAGAAAAACCATCCTCTGAATGTAAGTAAAGCAAACCCTCTACTCCTTTCAAATTCTGACTTGAGGCAATTACTCCCCCATAACACACAAAATCCAATTTAAATGGAAAATGGCCTAAACCAACATTTTTCCAGACTCAAGGATTAAGGGGCCAACACTGTCATACTCTGACCCATCTTACTTCAAGCAGAAGTATGCGAAAAGGGTAAGAGTTTAGAGCAATTCTGTTCTCTTGACACTTCCGAAAAAGTAGATTGAACATAACAGTAATCATAAGCAGGAAAACACCCACAGAAGTAATATATTTAAAATGCACAGGCCACAAGTGCTCTTTTTAAGCATTTCAGAGTTATGCTGAAAATTTAGAGCAAAAATAATTCTTAATTTTGCTCTTTGCAAAGTCAGGGGAGTGGTTTCTCTGAGGGCTGCTCAGGTAAGGTTGGCACCTCCCATCTGTCAGCAGCTGATGGAGAGCTATCCAAATAATTGCTCTTGAAACATTAACACAGAAGATTTCTCTGGATTTTTGAGTGCTGATCTTGCCTCACAGAGAACAACTACTTCTTTCCCCTTCAAAAAAGACTCATCTTCCTTTTTCATTACAATCTAAGCAATGCCTGCATCATGACTACTACTATGCAAACATTGGCCTTTCTCTACATCCAGCAGTAAAATGTCAAAGAACCTTCTCCTTTTTGTCACCCAACAGAACTATTTCAGGTTTCCAGCTCTTTAGGGAGTTTTGTTTTTGTAGCTTATAATGCCAGCAACTCCTGAAACATTTGTTCAGGATACATTCATTACAGCCATCAGGGGAAAATTAATTGTGAATTGGCAGCAGCTCCATTTTTCAAATAAGCCTAATTCTGTAGGAGCTGAGCATGTTAACTCCCTTCAATCCTTCCAAAATTTCAGCAAGTCTTTCCAACCTAACAAGACAAGGGAAGATTCAAGTCAAGGGAGTGATCTCCTCTCTAATCTTCTGTTCTTTGAGTAGACAAAGAACAGGCTTAGAGGAGCCCGAAACAGAAGATGAGAGTCCAATTTCCAACATCTACTAAAAAAAGAAAAACATATGCCAGATTTGTTAAATAAGGCAACTGTGAGAAAGAGATTCTGAAAAACACACAAGTGAATTTTCTATTAGTATACTGGTGTAACCTACTTTACAGAATAGGCAGGGGGGGCAACCTAGAGAAATAGAATTTCTATAGAAATCTCAGTATAGTGAGCAACCTAAAGGAAATGCAACTGAAGTCAGTGAGTCAAAGTAAAGCATGCTACATTTTTGACACACTACAACAGACATTTCCTCAAAGTAACTCATACTCAGTATGAAACAAACCAGTTTGTAAAAACAATCTAATAGATTGCTGACAGCCCCTTACTGCAGTCAATTATTTATAAAAAAAAAAAATCATTATACCTCAACAAAAATTAGTGATATAGCCAATAATTTTTTAACTTAGTACAAGTGGAAAGAATGTGGTTTGGAGGTAAATTTCATAGAGTTCATAATACATAAATATTTGATTGATGCAATACTATATTTGCCTCATTTTTTTTTTTCTGCAAGCTTAACAAATACTGGATTGATTTTGCCTTCTTTTCCTAAAAGCAAGTCCTCTGCAGTCTTTACTCTGCAAAACAAAACAGAAAAAAAAAAAAAACAATCCTGTATGACTTCCAGTTTCCATACAGGCTGTCCTGTAGACCAATACACAGTTCAAATAAAAAACAAAATAATTAAAATAAAACTTCTTTAAAGAAATAACTTAAGCAGTGAATGGAAGACTTCAAGACTATTACTCATAAAAGCAGAAGCCTGTTTCAGTTTAAAAAAATGTACTGCTGAGATGCAGTACAACTATCCAATTTACTGATTACTAATTACAACACAGACCAGGGGATGTCAGTCACTTGGTTTTGTCCTGGATAGACACTTTTCATTGCCCAACTGCAAAGGCCTTACTACCTCTGAAGGAGGAACAGTACAACTGACCCATTCAAGGCTTACACTGCTGCAAAACAGCAACATCACCTTGATCAGATTTGTAGAACCCCTGAATTACTTCTCTTTTTAAAAGAGCTCCAGACATAGTGTCACAAGTAGCCTTCTTTAACGCTTACCCTGCTTCTGCATTGCTGCATTTCTGTCCCACTTTTGTGGTGTTTGGCATCAAGGATTAATTAAAAAAAAAATAAATTCTGAGATTAAACCTCTCTGTCAAAATCCTTACTGAAATAGTTTAAAAAGCCTTATAGAAAAGTTGCAGCTGGCAGAGAGAGAATTTTAATAGCTGCTCAATCAGGGCATCATAGGAAAGATGTTCTGCAGCTGACCAGGCAGGAGTAGCAGTCTTAGATGGTGCATGCAACTCTGACAAACTATGGAAGAAGTTAGTTAAGCAGAGCTCCAGGTCACATACAATCTTCTTTACTCATGAAACTCAGCACTTACAAAAGGTCTGTATCCAATTCAGCCTGCAGCCAACACTTTCACTAGCAGCAAAGTCTTAAGGGCCTTGAATTTGCAGTCTGGTTTCACCACTGGCTTGAGCCCAGAAATAAAAGAGTTGGCAAGCAGAGAATGTTAGTGGAAAGCTTTCTAACACTCAAAACACTATCCTCCAAATGAGTATCTCAGAGGATTTAAAAAAAAAAAAATCATCATCATCATCATTCTGGGCAAATGTCAGTGCAGGCAAACTGTGTCGCTCTGAACTGCATTCAACAAGAAATGCCTGATCTAGAGGAATTGAAATGAACCTACATTCAGCAGTGGTTAGATTGGAAAAATGGAGGAATTACAGCCCTAATCCCCCAAACAAAATTATGGTCATATCACCACTGATGACACCCAGTACTGCAACAATAATAAAAAAAACCAAACACAGAAAAAAAAGTTAGGAAAGACTATATGCCCTCAAAACTTCCAGTTTGAGTAGAAACACACAGGGAGCCACCTTACTATGGAAGTCTGCCTGCCCCACAGGCACACCAGCCAAGAGGAAGCTGCAGAGCAGTACAAGCACCTTTTCAACCAGTCACGTCTGCAGCAGCTGTAGATCACCCCAGACTTACTGGAAGGACAGAACCTGGCAATGGCAGCTCTCAGGGAAATGGGGAAAAAGTACCTCACCAGTAACTCTCACAGATAATGGGAAGGCCTAACTCCACATAAAAAAAAATAGCTCTCAACTGTAAGCAGCTCTAAGGTGGGTGCTCTAGAGTTTGAATACAAATAAATCCATCATACATATGGGATGAATCTATCAGGATTTATGACTTGTCTCTCCTTCAAAGGTCCAAATACAGACATGATGGATTCTAACTTCTTTTGAGCTGAAACTACTTTTAGTTGACTTGTATACTGACACCCAAATTAAAAGAAACAGGAGATGTTTATATAAAGTATTGGCTCCTCTCAGAAAATCTGTAACTTAGATATTCAGGTTTGCCAATAAAGACCAACTCAAGTGTTGATGGATTGACGAGAACGAGACTGTATGTTCTACAACAACCCAAAGTTCTTCAAAGGTTTTAGGAAAGAGATGAACAGAGAAACTGCCTAGTCAAAGTCAAAAAATAAAGCCACATAATTTTCCAGGAATGCAGGTCTCGGTTTCTTTGTATTTTACCTAATTCTCATTTAAGCATTCTACTTTCTTCTACTGGTAGAGACATTACTTCATTCTTACAAAGGAATATTACAGGGAGGGCACAGGCTATGATTCACAAGAGCTAGCATTCTACTGGTAATCTGGGTAACAGTCCATGAGATAACCTGTACTGCAAAACCATTTGGCTTAGTGGAGCCTTATCTTATCTCTAAAGTCAAAAAAAAGAGAGTCTGGTGCCAGCTGTTTGTCTCTACCCATCACACTGCATCCTGTGATTCCAGGTATCACTCTTGGTTAGAGTAGAATAATCTTCCTCCCCATTTACCCTTCATACCAAGGGGATCCTCATCATAGGCTACAAAAAAGCATGTTCCTTCATACACCCTGTACTTTTCTTTTTCATATGTGTAACAACCAATAAAGAAAAGCAGTGAGGTAGGAAGTCTCCCCGTGGCAGCAAACACTGCCAGTGCATTCTCATGAAACCCATGAGCAACTTGCCTAAACCTCCAATTCAGGAGCATTCCCAAGAGCACATCCAGCACTGGTGAAGTGCTGTGGCACCTGCCACAACAAAGTGAAATCATCAGCTCTGAATGGATGTACTTACTGGTGACATACAAATTACAGGTTTACACTGGCAAGTAAGAGATTTGGATTACATTAAAACAACAGTTCACTTTAATGGAGGTGTCTATAGCACAACCATTAGGCATAAAAAGAAAAAAATCCAAACATTTACAGAATCAAGTCTTACATATTCTCTCTTCGAGGTGAGGATAACGGTCCAAAAAAAGTCCTATCCAGTACAATCAGTAATTTCTTATAACACAAAGTTTCCTTTACAAATAAGTTATTGAAGTAATTCTATGGAAGTAATCAAGAATTGGTGATAAGACAGAACTACCATAACAACATAAAACCTGAGGGGAACAAAAAAATGCTTATATTACTGACAATAATCACACAAATACTTTTTTCCCAAAAGTTCTTGTAACATGGTGATTTTCTGAATTCCTCACATGAAGCAGCTTTCTGGGTTTACCAATGTATTCAGACACCATATGGTCAGTGGAGTTTACAAGACCGTTTCTACCAATAAGTCTCTCAGAAGAGCCTATCATTTCTGTTCAGTCAGTTCCCTGTCACAGAACGGGTATATCCTTATGCATAAGCAAAATTCAAGAATGAAATATAAAAACACAAAGCAGAATCTGTTTTCAATTATACTAATTGCTCAAGACCTCGAGCATTATCATATTCATTAAGGATGAAACACAGGCATCTTAATAGGGGGCTAGAGGGAGTTTACAATAATGAAGCAATAGGTCTTCACGCCTAGGAAGGCTGCAGTTATGACACTGGAATCATTAGGAAAGCCAAAGGAATGTGGTGCTCCATGGGGGAGGAAATCTGCTGCCTCCATAGCAGGATGCGAGACAGCACAGCATGTTGTGCTTCAACTCGCCTATCACACCGAAGGAGGAAAGTTTGGCCACATAACATGAAACATCATGCCCAAATAACTTTATCTGTTTAAAACAAAAACATAGTGTTTTTCAGAAAATACCAGTAGAACACAACCCTCCATGTTCAGATACTTAAGGGAAAAAAAAAAACCCGAAACTTTAAAGCTGCATTGTGTGCAGCAAACAAAGGCACCTCCGGGTTCCATTCCATGCCAGAAACTACCACTGGAGATTTAAACTCCTTCTTTGCAAATTCCTGTAAGTCTATTCGAAGTTCACCTTCAACTGGGCAAAGAGCACCAGGAAGCAGTCACTACTGAGAACTCTGTACTGCTCTTCAATGGTTTCCTCCTCTGATTGCTTTCTTCAGTTACTACACCCATCTTTGCTGTCCCTACTGTAGTAACAACAGAGCAGTACTCCGAACTTGGTAAATATGATCTGGCAGACAAAAAAGGAAACTATTATCATATACACCGATGTCTGACCTGCGTTACTTCCAGGATGAGTTATTCTCATTTTGCCTATTGAACCTCCACCAGTTTTATCCAGCTCTACCCTTCAACTGAGCTCTCTGAAACACATTAGCATAACGTAACAATATCAGCCAAAAGCCCAAGTTAGTGGCAATAGTCAACTTCTTATAAGAAACAAAGGGATCAAAAAAATTTTTTTTCCAGGTTACAGAAATACCAAGTGTCCTCAAAGACATTTTCTATGATAAATCTGACTAAATCCAATGGCAATTTTTCTGTTTGGATTATAAATACCTGTGAGAAAGAGAAAATGAACAGGAGACTGGAAATCTACCAAAAATGTCATTACATCAAACCAGTGGCTACAATACAACACAGCAGCAGACATGTTATGTAAAAGTGATTAGAAGGCAGCCACTTCTTAACCCTCAGTTCTTCTGTATCACTATAAAAGTGATCCTGGAAATTCTTTGAGACACAAAGTTCTACAACTTGAAAGCTATTTCCAATTTCAATGAAATATCACCACTAGTGTTTTTAAGTGAGTAAACAGTTTCTTGTATTGTCTCCTTCCCTTTTCATTGCTTCTGCTTATGCAGCCTCTCTTCCCATATATGAGTCAGTTACTCAAACTCATATGATACTAATGGGAATGCAGTGCAGCAAGTTATATTCTCATTTTTAGTACAATATTACAGTGGACAAATCCAAAGGCTGAATGCAGAAGTGATACTCAAGATGTTTACTAACATAGATCAGTTTTCAAGACTCACTAACATACTGCAGATGATTAAACAGTGCTATGAAAAATACAGGAATTAACAGTTAAAATATTTTCTAGCAAAAAAAAAGTACTTGAAGACTGACCTTAGAATTGTTTTGGTAAAACAAAAACTATAGATTCATCCCATTCCTTTTAGAGTAAAAAATAAAATAAACTAAGACAAATGGGATGGGGGGGAAAAACAAACTTAGAGCCCAAATCCAAGCCAAAAGTACAAAAGTAACACACAATTTTATTATTCTGCCTTTATAAAGGACTAAATAGTTACAGAAAAAATGTTCCTAAGAAAGGATCTTTCAAAACTATCCACATAAATCTTCTAAAGAAATCTTCTCATTTTGCAAGCTTCCTTTGTAAGCAGAGAGTTTGGAGATAAAATAATTGTCATTCTCCCCATCCACAGTGTATTAGGAAAAACTACAAGAACATTTAGTGCTCCTTCTGCTTGCTGGCTGATTTACAACAGCAATACCTAATTCCAGAAAACTAATTGTCATGTGGTTGGCAAGCAGGAACAGAAGGAAACTGAGAAAGTATTTTATTAGTACGACTCAAAAAATTATTTAGGCAGTCAACCTGCAACATTAGCTCTTTAAGTACATCTAATTTGGGAAAGATCATCAATACAAACAGTGCATTTTTTTCACTCTAATCAAAAATGCACCACTGTTGAATTAACTCACTATGCAATTACTTTCTACTCGGTCTGACTGCCAATCAAAATCACCATTACCATCCCAGTATTAACTGTTGGCTTCTGTGCATTCTCATGAATGGAAACAAAACACACACTGTAACGTCCATAAAAACTGGAGATCAAGTCCCTGTGAGACAGTTCCACTATTATCTGATTGTCTCTGTTGGCATTTCCAAAGGGAGGCCCACAAAGGCTGTTGAGAATGAACCACTCAAAAATGTAAGTGTGCTTAAAAGGACAAATTTTAAACAACAAATTGCAATGCTTATTAATTTTGTTACATGGCTTTCATGTACCACTCATTCATCTGGCTTCCATGAACAAGATCTCAGACAGCAAAGCAGTCACTTCAATCAGGGTGTCTAAGTAAGGACTGTGTATGCAAACATGAGTAAATTGATACACAGGTGATAAACACCACTTTCCCATTTCTGGCTCCTCCAGAAAGATAAAAAACATCTGGAGCAGCAAAATGTTTTATACATTTTCCTCTGAAAAGTTTCCCTGCAGCTTAAAGAAAAGTCACTGTGGGTTTCACCTGCCAGTCTCACAGCCATTCTTTTCCCTGGGCAAACCTCCCCTTCTGTAGCAGCAGCAGTCAAGGCCTTGGAGCCAGCCAGCAAGGCTCCCCAGCTGAACTGGGACTGCACTGCAAGGCTGCTAATTCAGCTACTGCCTCCAGCCTGGGGGGAGTGGCATTTCAAAGGGCAGAGGTGTGAGCACAACGGTGCACTTACCTGGAGTGTATTTTGCCCCACATGCATTTTAAGGAATTGCTTTCAACAGGACCATGAACACCCAGACAATATCACAAGGCCATCTGGAACCCTTCAATGCTGACCCAGAAACTCTCCTGGTTCCTCTGTTTCACAAACTCAGGAAAAACAAACAAATAAAAGGTCTCTGACAATTCACTGCAAAACAAACAACAAGGTAGCCTTTCCTGCAGCCATGACTATGCCTTACAGCTACAGAGAAGCAGTCACACTATCAGGCCCAGCAACTCAACTGTTTTGCAGTACATCTGTTCTCACTTAAGCACAGAATCCTAAATAGAATAGATGATGTGCAACTGCTCCCCAAGGTACCAAAAATATCAAGTTAGGGACTGGGCTGACAATAAGGAATCATTAATCCTACTGCATCTACATGTCAGCAGGAAGCCTTAATGTACATTACTAAACAGCAGCTAAAGAAGATAGCGAGTCACAAAGAAGTTCCAAACTTCATTTTACTGACCCTCAAGTTACTTTCTGAGATGACAGTCACTTCCCTGAAAAATTCTTTACAATTATCACAAAAAAGCTGATCAACAAAAAAAAAAAATTCTTCAACATCTAAGACCACTCACATCATGATGATACTGTCATTAACACTTGGTTGATACTGTAATACAAAGTTCATAATTTCAGTTACTGGTATCCTTCCGTGAATCAGACAAAAATGCACCCACTCACACTGCAACAGGACCTCTAAAACCCATCGCATTCAGCAGCATCACAAAATTATCACTCTCTGATTTTTCAGCTGAAACTGGCTCAGTGATGTGTTTCAATTAATGAAGCAACTTCATCAGCTGAGGCAGCTGAGCCCTCATGGCCAAACCTTGCCAACACAGCCCAGTCAAGAAGCCAAATCAAACTTGCTAAGGAAACACAGCAGGCTACAATAACCAACTGCCCACAAAGTTCTTGGCTATCTACCAAAAGCCTCACACAAATGAGACTTAGTCACCTATGGCATCAACTTCCCTCTCATTACAAGTATAAAGAAGTGTGCAGTAGCTTAAACCAATTAAAAAATTTCTATTTTTATACATATAAATTCAAATATTTTACAATATAAATTTATTATCTAATCTTGTATCTTCCCCTTTGTCAGACAGGTGACCGCAGTGTAATAGCAAAACTGGACTTCCCAAAATTCAGAGCCTCTCACACAGATTTTTGCAGTATTTGACAGTACCGTAATTAATACAAAGTTCCTAAGGCTCATATCCCTGCTACCTCTTTCATTTTCCATCCTGCAAGTATGAAAGATATCCTATCAGTTCTCCTCCCCTCTCCAAATACTTTAGGCACTTTAACAGCACCATTTTCCATCTCATTCTTTCAAAAGACTTAACAGTTGAAAAAAAGAACACTTAACATTCTGATAGAAAGAGCAGCGTTCTATCACAGAAAGTATTCTAAATATGTTGAAAAGAAAAACAAATATTCAGTTATATCTTTAGCACACACCTGTTTACATGTGCACCTCACAGCAGATTTTTAGCTGCTGATTATCTTGAGGTAGTGCCATTTCCCATAAGATTTTACAATTTTTTTAAAAGTAACTTAAAGAGTCAATAGAAGGAAAATGGCAAAACACCCAATTTATCATGTTAGATCAGAAAAAAAAAGTATTCCAAAAGGTAATAAAATTAATTAATTGAGATGTCTGTATGATCTATTTTACCAACACCAAACTTACCCCTAGGAAAGTAATTTAACACTGAATGATGCTTGTCAAGATAAGAAGAAATTTGTCTATTTATCTTTTTGGCCAGTCCCACTGCAAATCATGTAGACTGGAAGGTAATCAAAGCACTGCAAGAGAACTGTTTACCTTTCCAGTAAAGTGGGGGGAGAGAGGGTGCAGAAGGCAAAAAGTTTTTTCTCAGTGGTCTGAAGAAAACCTGTTCTGCTTTTGAGGTCCACGGGCAGCTCTCCCCACCTCACCTCTTTACCCATCCCTGTAGAAGCTCTAGCTCTGAAGCACCATTATTCAAGGTGATCAGCAACTTTGGAACGAACTGGCCTGTACCCAACCCACTTTGTCCACCTACGATGTAAAACAGGGAACTCAAAACTTCTATAAGGAAATAAGCCCGGGGGAGGGGCGTGGAGAGGAAAAAGTTTTATTTGCAAGGGAAGAACTACAACAAGGTCCAAAACATGAACTCTGGCCTCCAGCTATTCTATAAAAAAGGCTGATGATTTTGACCTCACACATAGGAGATGACTGCTTGGTATAAAAAACCCATTTCTTTAGACATTACCTAAATAACAAATTGGTTACAAAATCATGAGAAACTAATTGAACTGTAGTACATCTTAAGTGTCTGACATTTATCTGAACCTTTCTCACATTGTTGGAATTTCAATCCTATAATTGCTTGTTGAGCCTTCTAAAACAGACAGGGCTTCACCTAGAAAGGCAGGCAACCTTCTTTCTAAAGGAATAAGTAAAGAAAGAGAGAAGGAAAGGCATCTGAAATACTTATATAAGGATTTTGTTGGCCACCTTCAAACCATCTTCATGAGATTAATTCCAATATCATTATGAGCACAAATCAAAGTATAAAAATCAAGATATAAAAATTTAAACTTCTAAATTCAGTTCAGCCAAAAGTAACTCTGATAAAAACCCTCTCCTGAAGGGGTATTTTAGTACTGTGAACTTCAGTACAAAAGATCTCACTAACTGTTGGCTTCAACAGCACCAAGAATTCTATAAATGTGCAGTTATTACACACAAGCAACATCACTAGGAAGACAACTTCTCATACCGACTATTTGCCAAGCTCCATGCATCTTAAGGAAGGTTAAAGTACAACACCCAGAAGGACTAACCGTGGTGACCACATCAATCTCTACGAGAGGAATCTCAGCTGTTCATAATGTACTTAAGTGATGTATCAGTGCCAAGTTTTTCTCACAACAAACCCGCAAGAACAAGAATTTACTCGCAGTTTTGCATTTGCAGGGTATCAAACAATTGACTGGGACCGTAACAAACCAGCACAGGGTACAAAACAGACCCCATAAGACGTTGGCTGTGCTTTTCAACTCAGACGTCTTAGGAGGATGGACAACCCTGCAGGCCCTCAGTTCTGGGCTTGTTACTGGAATCTCTTTCACAAAGCAGTATTTGCAACACTAGGCCTTTCATCAATTTTGAACAGTACCCCATTAGCCTTCAGCACCTGCCTCTCGGAGGAAAAAAAGAGAAAAGTATTTTTATGCTCAATTAGATACAACCAAAGGAAAACTCAGAGCTCCTTTCACGTAAAGGAAGTCACCAACCCATGCAGACAGCACCTCTCCGAGCAGCTGCTGCCAGAAAACACAAGCTTTAATGAAAATAACTTAAGGTTACGCCTGTGCCTGTATCAAGTTTGTCAGTCAACACGCACAGCGGTCCCAGCCATGCCGGCCGTGTGGCTGAGCGGGACGGGCTCCCAGCCCGCCGGCACGGGCTGCTGGCACACAGCGCCTGGCCGGGGCATCCCCGCCTGGCTCCAGCCCGCGGGTCCCCCGGCTGTCCTGCTGGCTGGCTGGCTGTCTGCCCGCCCCTCGGCCCTGCCGCCCCCCGGGCCTTCCCTCGGCCGCCCCTCAGCCCAGGCCGGCGCGGCCGCCGCTCACCTTCTCCTGGGCCTTGCGGTACCGCTGCAGCGCCTGCTGGGTCAGGTCCCTCACGCGGAGCTGCCCGTCCTTGCAGGGCACCACGATGCCGGTCCGCCCGAAGCACACGGTCACTTTCATCTCAGCGCGCCGCCATGCCCGCCCCGCCCGCCCGGAACGGCGCCCGGCGGCGCCGGCAGGTGCCGCTCCGCACCCC